>CABPRJ010001903.1:773873-815321 GCA_902439185.1 Cinara cedri | reverse complement strand
TTTTTTTTTTTTTTTTTTTTTTTTTTTTACTGTCTTAGAGTTTCACGAAGAATGTATTGGTTTTGCAAAGATGTTTATTTATTTATTTATTTTTTTTTTATGCGAACGCTTTCAACCAGATAGCCTACTCCGATTTCCAAGTATAGCATATTTTCTGAAAGGAAATGGTACTTTGGAGACATGTCGTTTTATGAAATTCTCATTAATATTCGAGATGACGAGGGAAACCCGGGTGTTTTTAGGTTAAATAAGATTGAAAGATTGGAAATAAGACTGTCGTTGACAACCGTTTTTATTTATTTTTTTGTAATTATTAAGTTTTTATAATTTTAAAATATTTTTTAAACAATCATTGTTTTCATGGAACCGTTGTAATGATTTTAACACAACATAACATAATTATATATTGTTGACAAAGCAACATTATCAACTGAACTCCGTTAAAAATCGTTTTTTCGTTAGCAGTGGCTTATCGAGAGAGACGGATACACCCTTTTTACGATGGGTGAAACGCAACGATAAACCGCTGTTAACGAAAAACGATTCGGAGCGAAGTTCTTCTGTATAAGTAGTTGGGTGGACAGTATTTTAGATAGTATTTAAGATACGTATCTGAGATTCAATTGTATCTTGTATAGAGATACATAATTTGAATGTATTTTGTATTTAGATACTTTGTTTGAAGCATCTTACCCAGCCCGGTGTACATTTTCCCGTTTTTTCCAATTATTATGAAAACCGCTTGGTACCACTTTGATAAAATTCCCTTTCAAAAAAGGTTCTACACTCGAAAATGGGAGCAACATTTTTGGGAAAAAAGTTGTTCAAAAAATTAAAAAATAAGCATCATTGTAGAACTAATATACATTCTTCGCTACGCTCTAAATCTAAAAGAGTAACAGTTAGGCACAGGTATAAATATGTACAAACTCGGATATTTCCCGATAAGTGTACCCATAGACGTGCGCACTGAGTGTGCCAGGAGTATCTGTTCTTTATTCTTTTCGTGGTTTACAATAATGTGACTACTCCGATAAGTATTAATTCTTATCTATTCAAATCGGTTCCGGGTCTTGCAGATTTTTCATGTAGACTTTTTGAACTTTATATAAGCTAAGGGTTTATTCTGCGGGCAATAACTTCGCCTGTTGCTTAAGTATTAACGTGTTTACTTTGCAAAATACGCATGGCCAATTTATTTAAATTTTAAACATTTTCTTCGTTGTTTTTCTTATAGATATTTGACTTTTACAACAGCTGTTTAATTTGTTTATTTTTCCTTATCCTTAATTTTTTTGTTGTTTTATCAATACATGGATCAATCATATTCTCAACTATTTTTCAAACCACCAGATTTTCAAGCTATGCCATTACTTTGCTATAACTGTATTTGTACAATAGTAAACTTACTACTTAACTATATACTTTTAAATTTATACATTTTTCTTTTTTAACGGAGAAACATCTAAAAAGTATTCATGTCAAAAATTATAACATTTGTAATTGATTGACGTCAAACACTATATAAAAGTAAATAAATAAAACCTAACCAGTACTTACATGAGCTGCAGAGATACTATCAACATACTGTTGTAATAATAAAATAATAATGTCCATACTTTACAAAAGAAAACCTTCGGACGGAAAGAAATTGATTAAAGATTATATTACCTACAAAAAGAAACAAATTGTTTATAGTTGATTACATAACATGACGTGATGTGAGTTATACGGTGAGATTATGATGTAATGATTGTCTATTAAATTAATGTTTGTATGTGTTTAAAAAAAAGAAAAAAAGCAGTCTTAGGATAATGGGGACGGATGCAACCACTGCTGTAGGTGGGAAGTTGGGAAGGTAGGGTACAGGCGGGAATTTAATGTATATCCGTAAGCAACGATTAACCATTGCTAACGAAAAAACGATTTTGAGCGGAGTTTAGTTGGTAGTGATGCCTGTTTTCCCAATTTTTTCTAAGCTTTTCCCGGTTTTCAGTGTTTTTTCCGGTTTTTTCATATTTTCTGGGAAAACTCTTGATTTTTACCTCCCTATGATTTGTGCATACGATCGATTTTCCACTCAAATTATCAACCGCCTATATCTTTGTTCCAGAAAAGAAGGACTTATGTCGATTTTTTTTGCAATTTTGTCTAATGAAATGTGCCAAGTCTAAATTGCGTGAGTGTTTACGCATTTTTTAAACAATGTCATTTTTTTATATTGAAAACTGTATGGAATCGACTTGAAACCTCTTTAAGACCTTCTTCTCTGGAACCAAAGATATGTAGTTTAATACGTAATTGCACACCAATCATTAAAACAAATAATAACGATACCGTCTACACCGTTTATTTATTTAACATTTTATAAAACGTCACGGTTACTTTATCCGCAAATTCAATTCGAATAGCGTATTTTTTGCAATCATATCGTTTAATTCACACCGATCGATATTTTATAATATACACACATATATAAGGGAATAATAATAATAATATTTTCCAAATCACATTATATATTTATAGCGTATATATATATACACGGTTTAAATTGAATATCGTTAATATCGTATTATAAACATTAATAATATCATCCGCATTCATTTCGGTGCCAACTATTATTTTATCTGTCCCCCTCTCGTGTATAATATATTATAATAATAGAGGTAAAATGTTTAAAATCGAATTAACAGAACATATATCCGCCCATTAAACGTTACGCGTATTAAATGTCATTAAGCGTTATTAAATTATACGCGGATTATACTTTTTGTTCGATATGCTGCAGTTTAGCTAAATCCCCCGTTGTCGAGACCGATATTATTATAATATTTATTTGAATTATAAATGCAATCCCTGCGCGTGTTTAAACGATTCGGTCGACCGACGGTTAACTTGAAAAACGTACTTCAGCGGGTAAAACACCGTCAAATTCACAATATTTATAAATATCGGTGTAATCAGAAGAAAAAATACAAATTGTTTACGAGTATATTTTTCCAATACATCTTATAAAAATAACAGCCACGCGTGCTACGTTATAATTTTTTGAAATTTTATCATTTGCGTTCGCCGGTAGTAAAAAAATAAAATTGATTGCGTACACATTAATGTATTCGTCTGAAAAAGAATTTTAATTCAATATGAATGCATTCCTCTAAGTGCATAATTTCCAGACACTGTGTATCGATAATAAACGAACTCGGGAATCCGTTGTTTTTCAGACGAGAACGATTTTGAATTTTACATGTTTTTTTCTCTCATCGCTGGTAAATTAACGTCGAAAAGTGCCGTGCCGATAAACTTGGAAAGAGATGTACTTATCACATTCCGAACCGATAACGCGAATGCATTTAGGAATGTTTTTAACGCTCCCGATGTGGCACTAATCACTTCCGTTCGCGAGAGATCGCACCACACACGTTCTCGCCGCATTTGGAAGCGGATAGAAAACAGATTACCTACCCGAGTCATTATAGAATAATGCACGAACTCGTCGTCGAGACAACAAAATAATAGCATGAACGCTTTGGGAATTTTATCGCGAGTCACAAGAGTTTTCCGGATGACAGGGAAATCGTGTTTTTAACTTCTTTCAAAATGTCCGAGTAAAATAGTGTAGGTAATATCAGGTAAACATAATAGTATTACGTTGTATACGACGATTTACCGAAACGAGCGGAAAGAAACGTCAAAAATCTCGCCATTTCGTTTCGAACCAAACGGTATATATTTCAATGTCAAATTAATCATAACATGCTGCTGTAATATTATATTCTACTCTCATATTATTATTATGTATTAATGGTAAAATATGTTTTCGTTCTCCATACAAATAATACCCATCGTGTATTATATAGTCGAATCCAACAATATAAACCCGGCATTGTTCACGTTTCACGCCCCCGGTAGGTGGGTATAGGATATTGTACATGACGGTTTAAACGTAAGTAGAATGTCAGTAAATGTCAAAAATCCAGCAAAAGCAGCTGTAAAAACCGACAGAAAAAAAAAAGTGACGGGATAAGTTGAACGAATTTAATTATACCGGAGTCCAAAAATCAAGTGTGAATAATGGGGTGAAATGTTGGGAATATAAAGGGAAAATTCGGTATTTCATTCGGGCGGAAAACCAACGTCATTCAAGGTAAATTGATTGAGGATTTTCACCCACCGAAAAAAAAATACAACATATTATATTTCTCTAGGTTATTTATTTATTCGCATAGCGCATGTGCATTGTGCATAATGAACTTATTTATGATTTATATGCGATTTGAAATAGAATTTAACGGTATTAAATATACTTAAATTTCAAAAAAAAAAACGCTATTTAGTGTATGTTAATCGATAAGAATATAATATATATTATACGTCTATGATCTGCAATTTTTAATAATTTTTCGTCAAAAATATTTTGATTTTTGATTTTCATTTAAAACTTATCCCATAGCTTATGATGACTTGTCCCTTTCAGTTTAGTCAAACTGCCAAAAAGGTTAATATTTGTACTTGGCTTGTACATAAGTAATACAAAAATTAAATCAAACAAAATTAATTGTTCGGTTTTTGGTATACCGGGATCGCAAAAAGAGATAACACGCTAATAATTCTGATTGTTTGCGAGCGATAATACTGAAACGTCACCGCTCGTCACCCGGTCGGTCCGCCCGGGACGGTCACAAAATTCTGTACGACCGACCGGTGCAATACAACCTGCGGTGCGATCGGTGAAACGATACGAGTTTCGTAACCGATTCTCGATCTCGAGGGGACAATAATAATGGTCTCCGGTTTTGAAACCTCCAAATTCGGCCGACCGGAATCGACCCGATCCCGGAACGCGCCCGCACAGGTGGCACACCCAGTAGTATGTGCGGCGCACAAACACGCGTCGATTTACACGTACGCGCGCGTTATAACGACGGCGTCGTGTATTATTGCCATTGTAACTTATATCACGCCGTGCCGTAAATAATATACGGGATTATTATTATTATTATTATTATTATTATTATTATAGACGGACATAATAATATTATAGGCACTTTCGGGACGAACTTCACGGCCCGATAAAAAATAAGGTGAATTTACGTGGCGATAACGTCCCGGTATTATTACGTCCGTTATCGTTACTATTATTATTATTATTATTATTTATCGGATATTTTATCGGCGCCGGGAGCTCGGGGAGTNGGGGGGGGGGGGGGGGGGGGGGGGGGGTTGATGGGAACGGGTATGCGGGTAGGCGAATTGATTGGATCCGTAGTTTCCCCCGTGGGAGGCGGCGCGAGGCGGTCGACCGGCGATCGGCGAATGGGCGGAGAGGGGGGAGGGGGGAGAGCGATAGTGTAGCCGTATTATTGCCCCGTATGTACGGCGCGTGACTATACATATACGATACAGTGCAGTGTACGTTGCCCGGCCCCGCCGTACAAACGTCTGATGTAATAAATTTAATAATATGGACTCCGGAACGTTTAAAGGCCGGGGATGCGCGCGCGCGTCCGTAGCGCCGACGTTGTTCGGCGTATGGATCCCAAGCGGGTTGTTCGGCAGCCCGTTCGAGTGCTTTTCGCCGCCGCGCCGCCTCGGGGGTTATAAACGCCCTCTCCTCGCGCGCGCGTGTGCGCGTGTGTGTGTGCGCGCGCGTACCGCCCGCCCCGCCGCCCGCCGACCGCACGCCGTAATATTATTATACGTTGGTATCGCGCGCGCGGTGCAGTGGGTCCAAAACGTCCGTCTTCCGATCGCCGCGTTTCGCCCGCGGTCCGGGACGCGCGCGATTGACGCGGCACGCGCGCAGCGCCGAGACGTGTGTACGATAATAACAATAATGACGATAATGTTATGCGGTAAACACCGAGTGCCGGCCGGCCGTGTCCGTTTCGCCGTGTTGATAACGCGCCGGCGGTTTAACGATAACGGCTCCGTGTAATTGTATTACGAAAACGTTTGCGCGGAACACAGAAACCCAGTGTCCGAACGGAGAGGCGGAACAACAACGCGTGTTCGCTTGTAACGGAAATATTCCGTTATTGTTTTCTCCTAGAGGAGGTCGCCCAGCAAACGGGCGTTTGTCGCCGGTCTGCTCGCAATTGCAGTTGGCCGTACTTCAATCTTTACACCGTCTGTTTTTCCCGGAAACATAATAATATAATAATGTCTATTATTGGGTCTTTGGTTCATACTGTAAATTGGGCCGGTAGAGCGGTCAAATCCGACCCTCGGTACAATATTCCTATAGGTTGCGGGTAGAATATTACCTTAGAAATATTGTACCGGGATAAAATTTACTTGAGAAAATCGAACATCACCCCCACCCCCTAGTAAGAATATCCCGGGGGTTAGATTCAGAGTCAAGCTCAGAAATTTTGAATGGGGCAGGGAGTTGAAATATTCGTTATTATTTAAATAGGAATCAATATAAATAATATAAGACAACTGTTACAAAATATAAATAAATAATGTATAGTTTTTGCGAAATTTTTTTCGAGGAAAACCGAAAACACTAGAAAATGTTATGATTTATTTTTTATTGGACATTCGCAGTCTCTTTCCGGTTTCCGTGTTTTTCTCATGCTGTATGGACGAGATCGATTGTCCTAGGAGCGGACTTAGACCTGCATTTTTGCATGAGGAATTGAAACATGCAAATTTAGTGACACATTAGGTTTTCGGATGGCAAAGCTTTAAAAATTTCGTGCAAGGTGCCCCTACTACCTATAAACCATTAATAACAGGTAAACCATTATTGGTAATTTTCAGGCCGGTCTGATGTCAAGCACGACCGGCTTAAATTACCAGTACTGATCTATTGAGCATTATTATGAAGAAAACCGTCCGAACGCTAGACCGGAATTATTTCGCAGCGGCAGATTGCAATATTGTTATTTATTTCTGATAATTATAGGTTTAAGGTTCAATTCAAATCAATAGAATTGTGCGCGAAATTATAGTCCGTGACTGAATGTCGTCAACATTTTAACGAACGTACGCCGCGAAACCAACCCGCGTTTTCGGCGATTCCGTCGCGACTCCCCGCGTCGTTGAAGTACGTCCGATTTATTTGAAGTTTAATAATTCTTGTTTCGCGTTTAGAAAACGGTATTTCCGGTGTTCCCCGTATTGTCATAGGTAAAGTCTGGAGGACGGGGGTGCGGTATACGGCGCCACTCGAACTCCTCTTGGCCTCCCTCCGCGGTTATGAAGGCACCGCAGCAGTCTTGACAACCTCATTTTTCGATTTTGGTAAGCACTGACCGTTCAAGAAACGTAGTAGTAGTAGTAGTAGTATTGGTAGTAGTAGTAGTGGTAGTGCCGTATATACACACGGTTATGTGCGCGCGCGTATAATATACACGGGGAAACAAAGACCTTTTCGTCTGACGCTCGGAAAGTAACTTTAAATGGATGTTATGGAATTAATACAAATGATAATAACGACGTATACCCGCCGCCGCCGCCGCCGCCGTGTATACGGCCATTGCACGTCAACCCCGATCATCGGTTCCCGCTGCTATTTATATTGTTTTTATTGCTCCCCGAGCCGTTTCCATCCACTTTTATCACCGTTATACTGTATATATTCCCTACAACAAGTCTCGTATTGTTATTATTATTATTATTATTATTTTTCTCTCCGCCGCCGCCGCCGCCGCACGACCGGAAGCCAATATCGACTCCCGACCGGATGTATGTGTGCGTACGCGTACCACCGCCGACTTACAAACGCGCGTGTATTATCGTTTCTCCGGAGTGCCCATGTCCGTTGCGCATCACCCTCGCCGCACGTGGCGCCGCCGTTCGATTTTAATCCCATACAATAACCACTTGTCAACACTCGGTATTATCATTATTTTAAACGATAATCATCATTATCGCGATGAAATTTAATTCGACACGCTATATTATTGTCGACGACCGATTCTCGCGGTGTCCTCCTCCGCGGACGTCTGCCCGTTATGTGCGGTTATGTCGTACACGAGCAATCGCGTTTTCGTTAAATCGCGTCGCGAACGATCGACGGATAGAAAAAAAAAAAAAAAAATTAGATGAAAAAATATCGATTAATATTACATTAAACTGTGTATATATATATATATATATATTATCTATTTATATTATCTTAATTATACCTATAATTCGTGACAGTGGCCTAGTATAATATTATAACAAGTATATTGTGCTCGGGAAGAAAATAGTGTCAGCAGTATTTACAACCGTGTTTTGACGTTGTCGCCATAGAAACATCGACTTTTAGTCGACAAATTTAAGTATACAGCGAATGAGATAATAAAATCATAAAGATTGATTTTTTTTTTTTTTTGCATATATATCTTATCAATTTTATTTTTTTATACATATCTATAAATGAAGAATTTACATCAATAATTGATGTGACAACCACAGCACCCTCACAAGATTGAGGAGGTATGTTGGAATACTGTCATGGTTAAAAACATACGTCCTAAGTCTGTTTAAATATAGAAATGAAAATGTCATCCGAAAACGGTACACGAGCCCCTGAACAATAAATAATAATTCGCTTTAACGGCAAGAGGATATTGGATTGGTTCGCTCAAATGGACTACACCTGAATTATCTGTAAGATAATAGCGGAGATAAGGGCGGCAAAGACTTTCCAAAAAATCAACCATAAAGTTTCCCAAAAATTTGGTACATGCATAGTATTGTCGGCGGGAGTTTTTAATTTTGTTCAATTTTTTTTTATAATTTTACTCTCAAAATGACGACCGAGGTCCCCTTTTCTCTTACTCGTTATTATTGCGTTGGACGCAAACATATCGTTTGAGGGAACGGCATAGGGGTTCTGACATTGTTTTCCGGATCAATATCCCCCTCACTCACAGACTTGACAACATGTATACATAGTCGATCATTTAATCTTAACAAATTTCACAAGAGATGCGATGGATAACACTGTGGTAAAAAAAACTACTTCCCTAATGCAGCAACTAGATCAAAAACGCTACAAGAAAGATTCTATATAATTTTTGTCGTTTTTGATTGGAGCAAGAAAACTGTTAGAACTGGTAGAAAACTGTTTATAGACATACCATAGTAAAAAAAACCAATACATTCCTCACATCACTCAGAATCTGAAAAAAGTAAAAATGTTGATTTACGAAGTTTTGCTAGTTAGCCGGCAATATTTATACAGACTGTAACACGAAGACCTAACATCTGCAATACATTTTCAACTGTCCAATATTTTTAAGTTTTTATTTTCTTGTTGCAACTTATAATCACTGAAGATTTGCGCTATGACTCCTCTATTTTAGATTTTGTTAAAAATTAAAAATAAAACCGTGATTTTGTCAATAATTGTTTTTACATGCCCATTTTATAAATCTATTTACAACATTTTAGTGTTAAAACTATTTACTAATGATGAATCGTTAATTATCTACAGTTTATTTAAAGTTAACGATATTTATAATTATTTTCATTGCCACGATTAAATAAATTAATCGATTTGCAAATTAAATAGATGTGCAAAATAACCAGACATCTCCAAATTATAAAATTATTCTGGAGAGACATAAAACTGATTAAAAATAAAACAAAAATACATTTTATTGTGCATGAAAAATTATTTTTTTAACGATTTTTATAAAATTCATACAATTGTAGAAGCTTAACGATTCGTCATTAATAAGTTGTAACACTTTTATTTGTTGTAATTGGAAACCGTTTTTATTTATTTTTTATTATTAAGTTTTTATTATTTTAACCTTTTTTTAACAATTATTGTTGTCATGGAAACGCACATAATTGTAATCATTTTACCATAATATGATATATATATATTGTTAACAAAATAACTCCGCTCAGAATCGTTTTTTCGTTAGCAATGGTTTATCGATGCTTACAGATATACATTAAATTCCCGTCTGTATTCTACCTTTCCAACTTTACACCTACAATAGTAGCTGCATTCACGTGCGAAGTATGTCCGTATTTTTAATTAGTTATGGTTTTAAAAAAAAATGTGTACCAAATTCAGGAATCATTGCGTGTTCTGACTCGGGATAAAACCGAATAGTGTGACAGAGTCGCAAAACACAACCGTTTAATTAAATTAATTCACTGAAAAACGTTTAGATAAAATAATAATTATATGTACGATATTATGATTTACGGCTCCTGAATAGTAGGTGATTCATTTTTTTAAACTTTTTCGGGCGTTTCGCAGTAGTTATTGTCGTACTCTCAACTGGGAGGGGGGGAGGTACTATGAGGTCTTAATTATTCTAATATTGAAAGTTAACACCTCCATAAATATTCAATAAGCTTTTCCATAGTATCATTTAAGTACTAATTTATCCATATATTTCATAATACATAGAATAAAATACAGATTACCTACTACAGATAATGTATACGTATGTAAGTAGGTAAAATGAAGTTAAGCAAGTGCTAATATTGGAGATAGGTGTGTCGCTATTGTAGGTGGGAAGTTAAGAAGGTAGGATACACTAAGTTATTTAATTTATATCTGTAAACAACGATAAACCGTTGCTAATGAAAACCGATTCGGAGCGAAGCTCTATTATATGTGTTTTGAAAGGTTGTCACGGTTACGATCTTCGTCAAAATTTGATATTAAAATTCTCTTAAAAACGAATAATACTCTAAACTAAATTTTTTTTAATTACAAAGTACACCTGTAATAATGAACCTTCTTTTGAAATTTCATGTAATTCTGTTTAGTCTAATAGTTTTATCCACATAGTATCTACCCAATAAAAATTACGTAAAAAACTCACAAAATTAAAATGTCTAAAAGTAGCTCAAATGTTTTGAAAATTTTATCACGTCTAGAAAAAGCAAATATACATTTTTTTGTCAAAATTTTTAAGTCTCTACGAATAATTTTAACTCAATTACAACCAAAAAACTAAATTGATAATAATAAAAGCGTTATTTTCGTAAATTTGTTTATTGTTTCTACGTTTTTTTCGGTCTTGCTCAATTATTAAAAAAAAAAAAAAACAAAAAAATACGGTAAATCAAAAAACGACTTCCTCGTTGTAAAACCAATACACATACTTCCTCGCTCCGGATCTAAAAGTTATGATATATATTTAATAAAAAATTGTAAATGAAATGTATCATATCTCATCTACAACAGTGACCCACCCACGTGCGAAGTATGTCTGTTTTTTTTTTTTTTATTGGAGCGTGATAAAAAAATCCTATACATCACAATGACATATAATTACTAAAACCGAAAAACATCGTATTTTGCGTATTAAGACATTATGAAAAGACAAACTTATCTTCTGTTTGTGTTTTTTTTTTTTTTCTATTATTATAATAGCGAGCTGCAATTATCGTTCGCCAAAATTAAATTTCGTAGAAATAGCGAACGTTCGATTCGATTTTAAAACTTTTTCAAATTTGTTTTCACAGTTCGCGATTTACAAGCGCGCCGCTGCGTCCGGGAGAGGAATAAAGAACGTAGTGTCCGGCGCACTGTATTCGTGTGTACGCGCATCGTGTAAATAATCGCGAAAAAGTTCATGAGATGCATATAACGTATTTAGAGTCGGGTGGGGAGGGGCGATAAAATCGTAACTATATATTTTCTATATACGTGCATACACACGGACGAGGGTACCGCGAAGTTTTAGCCACGCGGGTTTCGACCTGTACCCGTGTAACCGTGTGTACCGAACGTCGCGGCGGCGGAGTCTAAATTGAATTTGCAAACGGGGCGGGGGTGGTGTAGGGACGGTCGGGTCGGCGGGCCGTGCACGTAGACCGTATTAAATAAATCTTTTCGCCCGCCGCAAAATGTTAATTTTCTCGAAAACGATTTTCGTTTTTCAACACGCGGCGAATGGAAATCAACGACAAAGGCCGCCGCCGAAGTCGTCGTAAAAGCGGTGACCAAACTGCACGGTCGGGCGGGCGGGAAAAAACAAACTGCGACTTTTGTTGTGCGGGCAGTTGTGCGGGACGGACGCCGTGGCCCGCGCGCGAAAGATAAAACAAGAGAAAAGCCATTATTGAATTTCGAGAGGGTGTGCGGCCGCAGTGGCGGCGGCGGTCGAAAGGGTTTTTAAGAGTTACAGCTCGAAAGTCGCGCCGACCTCACATTTGTCTAAATTAACTATCGCCCCATCGCCCGTTCCCCGACCGCTCCTCGGACCGCCGCGCGGGTTCCCGAGTTCGGACGGTACGTTATTTTTGGACCGAAAACTTTCCGCTGCAGGCCATCTGACCACCGCCGCGCCACCCTCGAAATGGATATCTGAACGACTTTTGACTGCCTCAACCGCGCGACCTCCCCCCCCCCTTCCTCCTCTCCCCCGCTACCGTCGCTTCCGTACGTACGCGCGCTAAAGATTCGCTGAACGTTTGCCAACCCTCTGCACCAGCGCCCGACCACTTAACTCCCGCGCGCCGTGTACGCCACTGCGGACGCTAATGTTGTGCGCCGCTCGATTTGAATTATATCTCGGTTCGCGTTTACAAACTTTCGTCTTTATTAGAAACGACGTACTTTATAGTTTCGCGCGCTCCATTCGTAATCCGCGCCACACACGCGTGCCATTTACGCAATATTAGTATTAATACGGGTTTTTGGCGCGAACCCGTCCGAGATTAAAACGTTTAAATCATATTATACACGCGGCCTTTTATACGCACACTTACGGGCGTTTGACAGTATAAAAACTGCCGCGCCGAAGATTGTTATTAAAAAAAAAAAAAAAAAAAACGAAAAAAACTTCCGCAGACTTGGCACCCCGGGCTCGCAGTGATATATATATTATCGGTACATGGAAAAAACAAAAAAAAAAAAAAGAACGTTTCACCGTTCGCCGTAAAGAGGCCTGCATCGGCCGGCGGGGGACAAAAGATATCGTATATGGCGTATACGTTTTAGTCGTATTTTTTTTTTTTTTGTATTTTTAAGGTTTTCGTTTACTCTCTTTCTCTCTCACGCACACACACACGCACACACACACATGCACCGCGGTTATTATGACCGAGCGTCTTTGGGCTCTCGTCGTCCTTGACGTCCGCGCATTGTATACGTAAACGATTAACTCCGATGAATGCTGCGACCGCGCGGCCCCGTAGTAAACGGACTCATTCACAAATTACCCCTTTTTCCCATTCACGGCCGCGGTATACTATGTACAACGTATACGTATATCTAATACTTTTTTTTTTTTCCATATTATTATTACTCGTCTCCGCGGTCAATGGAATTTAATGAACCCACGCGCGCACACCGTTTATCTATACCTATAATATAGGTATATACGTATAATATTATATATAGCGCGGACGACGGGTTTTCATTTTTATTATATCGTCATAGTGTACAGCACGATGTGATGTGATGTGGGTATCGTTTATTATTGTTATTATTATTACGCGTCTGACGACAACGGAAAAACCGACGAGAGTATAAAAAAAAAAAAATACCTTGTAAATCGTTACAGGCCAACGGGCGATGTACGGTCGGAATAATGTTACCCGTGCGTCGAAATAACCCCTTCATAGCCGACAGAATCAAAGCAAAGGAATGGGAAACCATTGATAGGAGAGACGATATATTATTGTAAAGACTCGGTCATTAGAGCGAGATGAGTTTAAGTCTATATTCGCTACGACAAGTGCGCCGGCCTTTAGTAAAAAAGAAGAGAGCAGATATATGAAATATCATATAGTGTGCCTGTAAATTAATGAAACGTTATGTTCGATTCAGTCGTCGTCGTAAAACGAGCCCCCACGGTTTATGCCGGACCGTGATTGATAATCGTACACAGTAATAATTAGATTCGAATGATTTTATTATGATAACTCGATCGTATAAAAACAAATTATCGTCCTGCTGCGGTATAATCACTCGTCTGTACACTATAGAGAAGGATCACGTTTTATCTATGCATACGAAAGCTCGAGAGCCTACTCGCTACGACCGCAGACGAATTTTCCCGTATTTTTTTTTTCGGTTTCTCTTTTTATTACGAAAACCTCTGCGAAAATCAAAAAAATAATCACCCCAATCAGATTTCCTTTCAGAAAAAAATGCTACACTTGAAAATCGGAGCAAAAGTTGTTCACGGATTAAAAAAATAATAATAATAAAATAAATATTATTGTCAAACCAATACATGTTTCGGCTCCGCTCAGAATCTAAAATTTCGTTAGACAAAATTACGTAAAAAAAAAAAAAAAAAAAATAATGTCGAAAATTGACCAAAAGAATTCCTTCCTTGGGACCAAGGATAAATACACACATATATATAATATGATGTGCTAATTCGTATTTGTCAAGACGAATCTACTGGACGGCCAACGTCGCTTTTTACGGTCGAGTCTAAGATTTTCTATTATTTTTTTTTACACCATATTTCAATAGTAATAGTGTCGTGGAAAAAAACTATACAGGTACATAGGTACGGGTCTTTCTGTCCCCATCATTATGTCGCCCGGGGATACGTAAATCGGCCGCCGTTCGCGGTGGTCGATTTGTATTCTCTATTTCAGTGGCGTGCACAGATATTTTCAAGACCATTAAAAACTGTATGCGTAAACATCAGAATTTCAGCAATTCATTTTTATCACAGGACAATATCTAATTTCCTCGGTTCCGGCCCGTCAATGAGCTCCGAAGGAGTTAAAAGCCCGGCATGCCGACTGCGCGGCCAATCCATTTAATCTGGCTGACACCCCCCCCTCCCGTGTGTGTGTGTGTACGCCATTGTTCCATGACGCGTCAACAGTATGAATTTATCGCCGAAATCGGCGATGTCTAACGAGTCGCGGGACTCTCGGGCGCGAGCGCAACGAAATTACGCTCGTTCCGTTCTAAAATAATTTTCATTAAAATCCGAACGCGTAACGGATACGACGCGTATTACGTATACATACACGGTCGTAAAATACCGAACGGAAACGAAATCGCCGAAAAGTTTTCCGCGGGAGTTCTCAATTATTGTATTTCTGGCGGAAACACAACGCGACTACATATACACACACACACACACACACACACATACACACACAGACACGCAATGTAAATGTCGCCGCCACCGTATAGATTCGATTGTCGCGCGCACGATAAAGTTTCGTCGGCCGCGCGTGTAAGCTGCGACCGTGCGACGTCATAAAGTAATAAATGTTCTCGCACGGTTTAAAGCGTAAACGTAATTTAATTTCCGCAAAGCACGCGTATATCCACGGTAATTAACGTCCACGGAAATTACGACAAATGGTAATATTATGTTACGGTTTCCCGTGGAGCCCGCGGTGTACGTTCCGCCCGAAAGTTATGGCGCGCCCCGCGGAAAACGTTTTACGTACTCGGATGACGGTAAATGTTAAGGGATCGGATACCGACATTTTATCCGTTTGGCGATTCGGACCGACCGGCGTTTCCCGGACGGTTTTCCCGTACACAATCGGTGTGATCGACGCGCTAGCGAAACGAAAAGGACGATGTGCGACGAACGTATACAACGCGACACGCCTTTGGCACGACGGGAGAGCCGCTGATGTAGGTGAGAAGCTGGGCAACGTCGAGGAGATATTTAACGTAATGGCCGTTTAACGACGATTAACAACCATTGCTGACGAAAAACGATTCTGAACGAAGTTCAGTTGTGCGTGTTTTTAATGGCCGTATCATTTATGATTTTGTACATTTCTCCGTTTTCCCGTTATTTATTATGGACAACTCTGAGAAAACCAAGAAGCGACCTTCCTAAAATACCATCGCAATCGGATTTACTTCAGGAAAAGTGCTACACTCGAAAATCGGAACGAAACTACTGGTAAAAAAGTTGTTCGCAGATTAATAAAGAAGAAAAACATCGTTTTAAAACCAATGCGTCCCTCGCTTCGCTTAGAGTCTAAAATCTAAAAGAAAATTGACATTCGAAAAAGTGGCACGGCCAATCTCGTGTACACCTAGCGCTGAATTCAAATCTGTTATTTGAATTCCTGTCGTACATCGGACGAACTTGATTGAATAAGGGAAAACGATCTAAATTGTTACGTCCGAGTACGTGCGTTAGACAAGGGAAAGTTTTGATTATCTCAAGTTATGTTGCCGTGGGTTTAAAATTAAATATTTGTAGTAATCGAACAGGTCCGCGCGTCTCATACAGTGCGTTATCACATACGAAAACGTTATTGTATACGTTCGTGTACGTGGACAGTTTGCACAACGGTCGGGTGAATTGCGGCCACGTAATATTAATCGCGATTTCGTGCCGGTCCATTAGTGTTGCCCTGCACGAGAGCTTCTCTTGTTCGCGCGTTTTCTTCGTTTTTAATCCGTTATTTCTGAATTTCGCACAGGCCTCGGGTCGAACTTCAAGTGACCTATCGACAAAGTCGTGTGTCACGCCGGCGTAAATAGACAATATGAAATAAAACGCGACTAGACGCGCTATATCAGCGGCAAAGTCTCTAGACAAAACGGGTAACCCGGGCCGCCACTGACCTACGGCCGACGACAGGTTAGCCGGGCCGGAGTTCGCCGGTTTGCACGTCGCAAGTAACCGGCCGGCCGCTAACCTCGCCTGCAAACGTTCGTCGCGCCCGAATCCGCGGCGCGTTTCGGACGGCCGCGGGCGCGCGCTTTTGCCGCTGTTATACGCTGGCGAATATCGCGCGCGCGGCCGACCGGACCGGTGACGCGGGGCTTATAACGCAATTTGGCGGCGTCAGTCACACGCGAACGGCGCGGCGGCCCCGGCGGCCGTTTTGATTGACAACGCGCAGTTTTCAATTAAACCCGGCGCTGCGTGTTGCACGGTGCGCGCGCGCGTGTATGCGTATCGACAATTACACCGTGTTGTCGGGAAATTATATAATCGCGCTATTAGTCAACGATCGGATTATCGGAGAATTCGCGGCCGTCAAGCGCACGTGTCGCCGCTCCGTTCCGGTTTAATACCCTCTTTAATAAATTATACGCCGCCGTGTAATACGCGCCGCGCCTCGGCGGCGGAGAGGGGAAACGGAGAGGAAAAAAAAATAAAAAAAAAAAAAAAATTTTTTTTCGTTAAGGAGAAAAACTGCATTATTACTATACCGCGCCGCGCGTTCGTTTAAAATGAAACTTGTCTCGTTTCGCTGGTGATTTCTTTGCACACAATCTACATAGGTACACGCGCGGGCATCACACACGCGCGCGCGAGTAAAAAAAAAAAAAGAAAAAAGAAAAAGACGCCCTAGGATAACGGGGACGGGCGCGCAGCTACTGTCACAGGTAATTTGATGTAGACCTGTAAGAACGATAAACCGTCGTTTACGAAAAAACGATTCTGAGCGGAGTTCAGTTGTCATTAGTGATGCTTTGTCAACCGTATACACGCCGTATTATAGTAAAATAATTAAATTGGCTTTGTACATTTTCTTCAATAATGTTGTACCGATTTACCCGGTTTTCCTACGTTTTTCCCGTGTTTTTTCCCGGCTTTTCACATTAGCCGGAAAAACTCCTGTGAAAATCGAAAAATGACCTCTCTAAAGTACCTCCCCGGTCGGATTTCCTTTTCGAACCATTGCTATGATTATAAATTTGAACAAAATAGCTGGTAGAAGAGTTGTCCCTAGAAAAAAAAATTGTAATATTCATACAAATATATCATACATTTTCCCATTTTTCTTAAAAAATTTTCGGTTAGGTTTGATAAGAAAACTCCTTCTTAAATTACCTTTTTAAAATACCTCTCCACACCGATTTTATAGCGGGGAAATCGAAACGTGATTTAATCTATGTCCGTGCGCGTGACGATGAATCGTTTCCGACGGAAAACGATTCTGAGCCAGGTATCTTAAAAGGCGAGTACGGATTATTATCACGCCGTGCGATCAGCTCGTGTACTGCCGCGGTACAACATGTGAACGCACGATTTTTTTTTTTTTTTATCAGCCGAATCATTTTCAGCTGAAATCCAGGAAAAATATCAAGTTTCTTATTTAAACAATGAAAATCACGCGTGAGCCGTTCGATAGGGATTTAATCCCTGGATAGAAATTAGACAGCGGCTTCCCACTAGCAGTCTCGAAAGTCAATTGCAAAATGTCATCAAGATCGCGTGAAAAAGTTCATGCTGATACACCCACTCGCTTTTCAAAAATTTGGCCGATTATATTGTACTGCAGTGTTTGATATATATATAACCTAACCTATCACACACAGGAATGGATTTATTTTTCAAACTCGTTCCAAGTATAATTTGAACCCCCCCCCCTTCCATGTCTAGCGTCGTGACGCGAATTTTTCGGACCGGATTGCCCGTCCCTAGATCCGGCGCTGGATTTATATTTCTCCCACGGCTTATCGACAATAATCATCAAGCGGCTCCTTCCGTACCAAACGCAGAGCTCTAACTCAGCAACTCACACGTTGTTCTCTAGGCGCATTACGTCCGGTGCCGGTACAAACTGTGTGAAATTCCAGTACACGGATTTCAGCGTGTTGCCCTTGAAACTCGGCTAGGTGGGAGGGGGAGGGGGGTGAGGTGAAATTTTGTGCATCGCGTCAGTATCACCGAAAGACGTTCGGATGTTTAGACTTTCAACGTCCGCCGCCCGACGTACATGTTTCTGTAAACAAGGGGACGATGGTTAGTATTTTTTAGTCAGTGTATCGTAATATTAGTGTATATATGCGCGCCTGCGTACGGGATAAGCGTTTTATTGTGGTATACGGGAAGGGGGAAACTCGTCTCTATAATATAACGAATGTACGGTGACTCTGCTCGCGGGTGGTTTTTTTTTTTTTTTCCTTCTCTCTGTACGGGCGTGAATAATGTGATAATATGATTACGCGTATACCGCCGCAGCACAGTGTATAGACGGAATAATAATATCGCTGCGATGTATTTCAAAACGAGGGACTCCGGAATTTCGGGGCGCGCGGGCGTGTCGGAATTTCGCGTCGCGGACAAACGAGCCGGGGAGGAAGTGAACCCGATTGAACGTCACCGCCGCGGGGGGCGCGCGTTACTATTATTATTATTACCGTCATCGTCGTCGTCGGTATAATACGTACGCGCATAATGGTTACGCGTAGCCGAAGTGTATACGGCGGTGGGGATGACGGGGGACAGGTGACACGAAAAATTAAAGACCGCCGCCGCCGACATAATAATAATAATAATAATAATATAACCGTGCAGTATTTTAAAACGCGCGCGCGGTCGAACGCGACACGTCGTCGTGCCGGCAAATAATACCGTCGGGCCCGAGACTCGTCGTCGCCGGTTTTCGCCGCGTCCGGTACGTACAATAATAACAATCGGTGCCGGGCCGTCTGCGGCGGACCCGCGCGCGAGCGTTTCTCCCCGTTTTTATTGCCGTATACGTATACCTGTTACCTATAATAACAATAATAATAATAGTGCGAGCCGTGCGGTCGCGGGGTATAATGTTATTATTGTGCGCGATCTCGGCGAGTCGTTGTAAAAAAAAAAAAAAAAAAAAAAAAAAAAACCACCACAGACAGAACGGCCGAATGCGTATAAAAACGTAATGACGTCGTACGTAGCGGGTTTGTTGCGCGTTATCGCGCGGGTATATTATTTTACTGCGGGGGGGCGCGCGACATAAATAACGCAATAATATCGCGACGGCGACTAACGAGTGTATCCGCGTGCGTATGCGACGTAACGTAACGCGCGGGGGGGGGGCGATTCGGCGTTTTTTCTTTTTCTTTCCCCCCCTCCCCCCCGTCGCGGAACCAGCGGTCGGCCGTGTCTCGGAGAAGACGCCCATCGACGCGCGAACGCGTACGACGTTCGCGCGTAGTAAACGGATTTCCGTTCGCGAAACGAATTCGAAATCTCCATTTGCGGACGGGACGTTCTCAAAAACCGTCCACAGCGCGCCGCCGCGCTCTCGTGACGGTACCTGGGCGCCTGTTTTAGATTCCGAACGGAGCGTGGAGCGCATTGGTTTGACGATACGATTGTTGGTTTTTTTTTTTTTTTTTTATACCGCGCACACGCGATGCACCGGGTGTAGCGTCTTTTCCGATAGGACATTTTCCCGGCGTTATTTAAGAAGGTCGTTTGTTTTTTTTTTAATTTTCCCAGGTGTTTTATTCCGATAAACGGGAAACCACGTACAACGTCAAACAAATATCGTTAAAGAAAATGTATAATACACGCGCAATATGATTTTAAACAAATAATGATAATAACATTATTATTACTATAGTGTTGTACCGTTGTAAATTCATCATCATGTTATGATTTATATTTGAATTGACAGTCTGTATAGTTTGTTTTCGCTTGCTTTTTTTTTTTTTTCCTATTTCATCCGTATCACTAAGGTAACCCCCATAAATCAACAAAATTAATTAAATTTTCGTACCTAAAACGCCAACAACCCTAGGCCGGTTACCGTTTAGAGGTTGAATCCGGAAGGGGGGGAGAAATAGCTCGTACGCTATTCCCGATTTAGAACTATGTCTATGCAAAGTTTCAGCTCAATCCGTTTAGAATAGTTTTGACGAGAAGGGGTAACAATTAACAAATATCTATACATCCAAACGGATTTTCACGTTTATAATATTAGATTTAGAAGAATAATGTTACGAAATATATGTACAGAGTGTCCCACGATGATCTATCACTTGAAATAACTTTTATTCTGTTCAATATTTTTTTAATTAATTGATATGTTTCCGCGTTACAGTTTATATATGAACATTTTTTTTTTTTTTTTTTTTTTTTAGGGGGAGGGGACTTAAAAAATATTTAAAAGTTTACTATAATTTTTATACAATTTTTGTGATCGAAACATTTGTCGAGGTACGGTCTTTTTATTTTCTACGATTTTTTGAAGTTTTTGAATGTAAATATTTCCTATTGTGGTTATTCTATGACAATGATTAATCAGTTATTAGTCAGGGCAAATTACTTTTTTTAGGGATTTTTTTCCACGGGTTTATATCATGGAATAATATAATCATATTATAGGTAATGGGTATTGGAAAAGTAAATTGTTAAATTAAAAATTTAAAACAATTAAAAAAATTGTTACGATTAAAAAGAAAATTATTCAAATTTTCAAAAAATCGTAGGAAACAAAAGACAATACTTTAACAAATTTCAACCACCAAACGTTTTCTGAAAGTATATTTTACAAAATGGCTATTTTGAATTTTTTTGATAAAATTGTAAATTTTTATTTCAAGTCCCTCTAAAAAAAAATGTTTATAATATATAAACTATAGCACCTCTATTAATGATTAATTATTAAAAAAAAAAAATATATATATCAAAAATATTGAATAAAACAAAAATTATTTCAAGTGGCAGATCGTCCATGGGACACCACATGAAACCGAATCAACAAACGTAACTGTACGGACGGACATAACGGGGATATAAGTCGCTCGTAAACACCTCAGGGCGGTAAACCGTGTTTTGGTCGCTGTTGGCAGTTTATTAGCCCAAATTGTGCATCTGATTTGCACAGTAAAAAAAAAAATATAATAATATAAATTGAAACGTCCGAAATTATTGCACGCCGCCTCTTACAGGGGTATGTCCGACGTGCGTGCCGGGTATAATTTTATTCGTCACAACTTAATTTTTTTCATTTAGACTTTGAAAATTTAAAAATCATCGACAAATAAAAAAAAAAAAATGAAAAAAAAAAGTTTATTTAGTCTTAAATTCACCTGATATTTTTTATATCAATAATCGAATAAAAATGAAATAAAGCGACATTTTCCGTTCCGCTTTTTACCGTTGATGTGAAAATTATACACGGAACGCAATTCGGACAGACCCCTGTAAGAGATAGGAATAGCAACGCGATTCGGATATATTTTTTCCTTTTTTGGCATGCGATCCGAGTGTAGTCTAGCTCTGCAATATAATACGTGGCACATTTAAGGGGCGATTTAAAACGCATATCGTAAATGTATATACGTATTAACGCGCCGACGACGAACCAAACACTCGTATTACAATATTATAAAAATATAACGCGAATTTATACGCGTGTGTATATATTGTACTCGTACGCGTGTTATTCGAGCGAGGGGAATCACTAAATCGGGAAAACTTTATCACGTCACAAACCGCTCGAGCCACTTATCGGCGCATCGAATCTTATATTGCGGCCTAAAAGGCTCTGTACATCGTTATTCGCCTTTTTTTTTTTTTTTTTGCTCCTTTCCCCCACCCCCTTCCCTTTACGCTTATTTGTGTGTCGTCTTCCGCACGGTCGCGGGCGCGCGTCTCTAAACTGTCCTGGAGAGATGGAGAGAGAGAGAGAGAGAGAGAGAGAGAAATAAAAACTTTTCTCCGCGGCATAATCCGATATCAGTATCGTATTACGCGCGCGGTTGATATGTATATGAACTTAGTGCCAAGATGGCGTCGGGTTGTTGTTGGGTCGTTATCGGGACGTCTGCCGAGAGATAAATGACTCCATTTTAAAAAGCGTCCTCGGTTTTCACACCGCGTGAAAAACAACCTCTCTTATATACGCTCGCGACTGTCGGTCCCTACCGACGACGACGCCGCCGCCGCGGTTTTCTTCGCCCTCGGTTTCCCCGTCACTCTCTGCCCGTCGCCGACGTATAAATATACAATATACATAATACATATAGAATATATATATATATATATATATATATATATGTACGTGTCCCGCCCGCGCGAAAGAGATTTAGAAAATGTTCGCAGCAGTTTATTGCCGTGGCGGGGAAAAGGAAAAAAAGAAAGACGGAAAAAAAAAAGAGCCGAGAAAAAAACCCCAAAACCCGCCGCCCGTGCGCGTGTGGCGGGTATGCGTGCGTGCGCGCGCGCGCGTGTATACGATCGCGAGCGTTTGTAAAACAATAATGCGTTTGGCTCGAACGGTTCTTAAAACATCAATAAAACAGTCGTTGCGGGAAGGCGCGACAGGGGAGGCGCGGCGGCAGGACACGGGAGAGACCGGCGGTTCGTGTTTCCACTTCGCCGTTACACACGCGGACGGCTCGCCGGACGTACGCCGTGCGTGTATGTGCTGTGCGCGCTACGGTGTAATATAGTTTCTATAGTTTCGGGACCTCCCCCCTCCCACCCCCCCACCCCCCGAAAAATAGTTTTTCGTCGCTATTGCGGTCGCGGTGCGCGCGACTTTCTTAAGTTTGCGGCCGAAAAGTTTTTCCGCCGCCGCGGACGACCCCGCAAACAGTTGTCCGTCGCGGCCGTTTTCCGGACACGATTCGCCGGCGGAAGTGCGGACGTTATTGCGATTTAACGCGGCCGAGACAGTGCGTTATTTCGTCGTTTCGCCGCTGTCGTCCGCGAGATTTTTCTCGGCCTAAACGCGCGCTGACCGCGAACGCGTGTTCCGGGAGGCCGTCGGCCCCCGGGTTTTCGCGTCGAGATTTTGGGGGGGGGGTAAAGAGCTAATTTACCGGGGACGGGCGCGGTCGCCGTTTTAGGCGGAAACTTGGGAAGGCAGGACGAGTATAGGGGAATTCGACCCATGTCGATTAATCATCGTTAACGAAAAAAGGATTTTGGTGTTGCTTTTTCAGCAACGTGCGTTTTCACAACAACGATTGTTCGAAAAACGGTCGCCAATGTCAACCTTATTTTTTTAAATCTTTTAATCTGTTTTAACCCGAAGAACCAGTTTTCCTTCAATATCTCGAATATTAATGACAATTTCAAAAAAAAAAAAAATGTCTCATTTCGTTTTTCTATCGGATCATCAATATGCGTGGTAGACCGTAGAAAACCTAAGCCGTGAAAATTTGAGGTTTGAAAAAAACCGTAATTTTCGTCGTTTTTGGTTTTTCCCAATTATTATCAAAACTACTTTCGATATTGAAAAACGACTTTCTCTGTTGTAGTAGCAATACGCCGATAGGAACAAAATCGATCTCTTGTTATTTTTCGATTGATTGTTTACAGACAGAAAAAATTAAAAAAAAAAAAAAAACTCTCACGTCATATAGTAAGGCCGACAGATCCTTCGTATCGCCGAGAAGTGAGAATCTAAAATGAACACGGATTATACAATTATCGATTGTTTTCGTAACTACAATAATGTATAACGCGTTCGCTATTACCGTTATGCGTTTACGGACTACACCCGTGGATCGAGTGCGCCGAAACCGAACCAATTTACGGCGAGTCTATTGCGGTAGAGACCGTTTTCGTCTGAAACAGTGGGACGTGAACACTGGAGACGTTACACACGTGTTCGGCGGCCTGTTGGTGAACGGATACGGAAAAACCGAAGACGATTGTCGGATTATTATCCGCGTTATTCGCGTCTACGGCCTTTCGAAAAAAAACGTACTCCCGAAAACCTAACGTACAAAGTCCGCGATCGTGTCGCGATACGTTATTTTTTTTTTTTTCCCGCGACGTGCGATAACGCGCATCGCAACGACGGACGCCGGAACGCGTATGGTCCGAAATCGGAAATTCTCGGGGCGCGGACGTCGCAAATATTGCCGTACAGGCGCGCACATCCATTGTAAAACGGGTTTTGCCGCGTATAACACGCCGTATTGTCGTGGCGCGGATCGCGGATGTACAGCGAGTACCCGAGTCGCATTGCAATCTGCGTTACATTATTGTAACCGGGTCGATTGTTAAATGTTTTCAAAACGGTTACGTTGTGCGTGCGCGGCCGATGCGCGTACGCGGGCGTCGGCCGCCGGCCGTCGTCGTGCTCGTGCGGCCGCGGTGTCCTGCGGCCGGTTCGCCGCGCGTTCTTCCACGATCATTGTCGTACCCGAAATCCCGTAGCGAAATTCGGATCGCATCCGCCGCCGCCGCCGCCGCCGTCCAGCGTCGCCGGAGTCACTGCCGCGTACCAACCGGCGGGTTTTTATAACACGTACTCCGTACGCCTATTTACCATTGTAACGCGCCGGTTCGCACGAAATACGCGCGGCCGTACGTAATGTAATAATGACGTATCGTACACGCATCGTACATCGTATTGTACGCGGAACCGTCGGCCGAACGAATACGAAAGACCCGCCGGTGAATGGAACGGACGCGGCATAATACCACGGCGGAGGGGACGCCCGGAGAGACCCGCGCGGCTCGTCCGACTCGCAGACACGCCGGCACCGGATTGTCCGGCCGCCGCAGGTGAATCGAAAACGGTCCGGTTTTCCTCCCGGTCTGAACCGCCCAGTGCCGGCAATGCCCCGGCGGTGCCCGTAGCGCGTGGTTCTTGAAATAAAAATCCGTTTGTCCGGCCCGCGTTCTGACGGTACACGCCGGGACCCTGCAGTGGCGCGCTACGCGCGCGTAACGGCGCGTCGCACTTGTGGAGTTTCCGCGCACGGAGAAACGTCTGGCCGATTTCATGCTTTTTCATGATTTTCGGGGTGGAAAAGTTGCTCGCAGACGCGCACAAAAAAAATAAAAAATAAAAAAAACATCATCTAGTAAAACCAATGCATTTCGAACGTCAAACGAATATTGCTGTCCTGGGCTTTTCATCCTGTACTCGTACGGTACGCAGCTCGACGTCAAATCTTCCACTATAATGATATACTCTGGACTGTATATTTAATACTTCCCCTGCCCCTCTCCCGTAAGAACGCAAACTCATATTGAACTTATTAGAAAGCCATCAAATATCGGGCACACCGCACTGGTGTGTTACGAGTTATATACGACTCGTATATTATATTATTAATATGTCATCGGGGAAAACGGTTTGTCACAATTTTTGACTTGTTTTTGTTTTGTTTTTTTTTTTTTTCTGATTATTAAAAAAACCATTGTATTATAGCCTATATACAGGACATTGCGAGTATACACAAAAACGTTTTAAATCTCAATTATAATAAAATTAATATGATGACGGGAAGTATATTAAAAAATGTTTTCGAGCGTATGCACGCTATACATGGAACGTTACTTTATAAACAAAAAAAAACTACAAGCGACATATTCGTATATAATACGAAATATATAGAAACGACGAAAAGAAAATTATTCTGTCTGTAATATAGTTAAATATAGCTAGGATAAAAGGCTAGTCGCTTGGATATAATAAAACGTTTTTATTCAATCGTATAATGCAAGCAATAAGTATATGTATGTGTTGGTTTGTTTGTGTACTTTTATCTCGAAAATCGGTTGTGGGATTTTGTCGAAAGTTAGTGTAGCTATGAGGGGTTTTTTAGATACCTACGGGAAATCCTTCGAAATTTCCGATTTAGTTTGTGCATTGAGGAGGCTTTTTTTTTTTATTTTCCTTGCAGATTTCTTAATAAATAAGATAATCTGGAAATTACCGATTTTTGGGTTATCTATGACGGTGAGTGGTTTTCATTTTGGGTGAATCAACCCAAATCACATATCGTTTGGGCGAATTTATAAATATCATTTGGGCGAAAATAAAAACGATCCTTTAAAATGTCTAACGCATCATTTGGGTGAGCTTATATAATTATATATAGTGTTTAAAGTCTGAAATATTGGATTTTCAGTTATTATTTGAATATTTGGTCTCACTGTCTCACTAATATAGGCTTCTCGCCAGTCTCGGTATTTAATTATAAGTACATCGTGTTTTTTTGAAATCAAAATTTATAAAATACATTGTATACAATTTTACAAGACCTAAAAATATAAAAACAAATTCAATTAGATTCTCTCAAAAAATTCTTAACCCATTATATCCTCGAGTATCCATATGGTGACGTACAACTTTTTTTTTTACAAAATATCGAAATAAACAAATATACAAAATCAAAAAATTATTTTAATGGTTTTTTGTTTAAAAATGAATATTAACCATAATTATAAAAATCAAATTTTCCATTGGTATAATATGTAAAGAAAAATTCGCCCAAAAGGATCGGTTAATTTTTCGCCCAAACGATGTATGATTTTCACAGGTAAATTTTGGGTCATTTGCTCAATTGAATGACGTCATGATGGTTACACGGATCATGAAAAATCCCCATAAAATATATTCCTTCTATCATATCTTCCGTATTAATAAAATGAAGTGCGCTTCGAAGCCGGATTTCCGAAACTCGACGGCTTATATTATCAGGGTTTTTGGCATTTTCGGAATAAATATCGAATTAGTTTTGTTGATTTACGAGTTATTTCGGTGACACGGGTGAAAACAACAGTTATTATTAGTTAGTTGGGTTGTTACGGACAAGAAAGTACCATTATATATATTTTTTTTTTTTATTTTCAAATAAATCACCAGGCGATAACGGTTGATTGTGATCGGGACACGTTTTTATGTTGTAAATTAATTTTCGTTTAACATCGTGCACGGGCAAAGCCGTGCGCGACAGTGTATTAATATAGGACCGATAACTTCAAAATACATTTATCGACGTTAAATAACGTGGAGGTCGATTTCACTATACACACGAAAACAAATACAACGGACGTCCTGCACCCTGCTACGATATAACGCGTACATTAAAAAAGTATAACCGATTCGACCCCCTCCTCCTCTGTCAAAAAACGAGATGTCGTATAGTATATATATATATTTATAGCCGTATCATAATAATAATTTCTCTCTCGTGTATCGCATACCTACATATACATTATTATACGTATTACGATGAGAGTGTGTGATTTTCGCCTCGACGGCCATCTAATGACTCGGGACTATTTTACTCTTCTCCCTCGTTTTTTTTTTATTATACATTTTTTTCTCTCGTATCGACCGTTATGGTAATAACAATAATATTCTCCTGACTGTGCGACTGTCGGCGGCGGACGAGAGAGTCGAACATAAATACGAAATTAATGATGCTCCGGTGGTGCTACCGTGTCGGTCTTTCTCACCTGTATAATAATAATAATAATAATAATAATAATATAATAATATTATATATATACACTCGTACATAATATATATATCGAAGACATTATAAAAAATATATATACGTATATACGATAATACTATATATATATGCGTGTGTATTTTTCATTCATAAGCCGGAAACCGAGATGAATGAAGCCCCCCCGGAACGACGCCGCGCGCGCACATTGTGCGCGTACCCATCGCGGAGATCTCCACACTCCCGCGCCCACCGCCCCATTAAAATATACACACGCACGCACACACAATGCCGCGATAATACACGTGAACGCGTACGCCACAAAGGTTCTTCCCGCCGTGAATAAATCGCCGCGGTGTACCTGTACGAATGTGCGTTCGAAACAGTATTTATTATTATTATTATTATTTTTTTTTTTCCTCCCATTCTTGATTCTTTTATTTCGGTTCCCGGCAAAAGGATACACGTCGGGCGCGTATATACCGCGGGACCTTTAATCCGATTATACCGATATATACGTATATACACATATACGTACGTCGAACCCACGCCTTACACGCACTTGACTTCAGGTCCCCGGATCTGCCCATAATAACAATAACAATATATTATACTAATATGCAGGTGAATAAACGCAATTTTTAACAGGTCGTCGAAATATGCGCTGTGTGCATTACACACCTACGTTATTGCACTGGCACGCTGTCGTATACCTATACTGCCGATAAATTATTATCGCGGTATCCCGACGACGACTTTGTTCCATTACCTCATACCCGTACAACGCCCCCGCGATATTACACGTGTTTCTGTATCGATACGCGAACAGAATAAAAACCCATCATTACTACGCACGGTGGATTCTAGAGGAGAACCCGACAGGAAAAAAAAAATAAAACCATTGGAAAAGACCGACGACGCGATGGGAAGGTGTATAGCGAAGGACGACGTGAAAGAGCTGGGCGGTGGGAACAGATTAGAAGGCTGGATATATGACGGGATAGAGTAGGGTTGCCGTAAACGTTCAAGTACTGACCCGGACATTTACAAAAATAATTTCAACAATCTTTTTTTTTCATTTTTTTAATTATTTTTAATTATAAAATTTAGAACACAATATAATATATATATATATGTAGAGTAAAATAATAAAATAACAATAGCATTGAATTTAGTTTATAGGTACGGTATAAACGGTTACATACTTATTTACATAAATTTAATATAGAAATATTGATTATTGTAAATATTTTTATGAACCCCTCTGAATTTTTTTTTCAGTAAGTGCCTGTTCGATTAGTTTATCGTAATTTTATATTTGTGTGACTTCTACACCTATTTTAAATGCTCTTGTTTTCCCATGACGTACGTATGAAATTTCGAACAAGTCATTAAATTTGCATTGAATGACGCTTTCCACAGATTTTAATTGAAGACGGTTACATTTTTCGGTCCACTGAGGGCCATTATCGGTGAAAAAATTTTCTCGACATTGGCGTTATGATCAGGAATGGCATATAAGTTTTAACACGTCAAAATTAAATCACGTTTTCTTTCGAATATATCAGTTTTTTGACGGAAATGCAACACCATTTGTCATGTGTGTTTTTTGTATTCTGATATTCACCGTAGTAATACCGTTCAATGATTATAATCAGTAAAAATAATCTTTACCGTAGAATAAGTGGAGTGTCAGACGTGAAATTAAACGTTTTAGAATGCAAATTTTAAAATATAATTTCTAATTTTTGGTACTTATTTTGTTTACACTTAACCGGGACTTTTTGAGGGTCTAATGGGACGACCGCGACTGAAGTCATAAACTGGTGACATGTCCCGCTGTACCGAGACGTACGACAATCCTAGGCCAGAGGCCGTTTTACCCTCCCCCCCACAAAAAAAAAAATACTTGATAAAAACTACATTATATTTACCTCAAACTAACATTTTTTTTTAACACAATAATGTGTACCGACTATACAATTATTATGGTGTACCAATTTTGTACTCGGATTTTCCGGTACTCTAACGGATACGTAATACTTAAAATACGACTTTTTCGATTTATATAAACAATATCGACAACTGTGCGTTGTCAAAATCAAAGTTATTAGGAGTGAATTCGATTTTATATTTTTATCAGACGAGAATATCGTAAATCGTCAATTTTGTGTTGTTTTTTAATATTGAATATGTTGAATGGGCAAATTCGATTTTGGAAGTATTTTAAAAATTCCATTTTCAATAATTTTGGATGTTTTTTTACCAGTGTCGTCTGTATTTTGATAAAATGTATTGAAATATTGTCCATATTGATATTTGAGTATATTTAATTTACAAAATTGATAGTAACTAGAACGCGGACTTTTATGTAAAACCGTGGTGTTTTATTGAATGTCTGCACAACTATACTAGAGTAATAAAAGATGTCGGTTAAACGCGTTTTGAAATCTAGTGATTTTTACGATTTTCGTCGAAATTTGAACTTGAAATGCTCATAAAAAAAAATGAACTAATAAAAACTTATGAACTTCATAACGTCCAGATTTTTAACTTCTAAGCGCAGTTTATGCTTGACACGTGTAAAATCGTTAAGCATTTCTGCTCGGCCAAAACGATTTTATCCGCGTGAAACCAAATAAAAACTAAAAAAAAAAAAAAACAAAAAAAAAAAGCCGCCTAAAAATATAAATAAAAAAAAACGCACGCCACAGTGCAGTGTAACCGAAATCTGAAAACGATTTATTGAAAATACAATACAAATCCGTGCACTAAAAATCGACAACGATGAAAAAATACACACGTAATGTGTTTATTCGCTTGTACGGGGAGTTAAACATTTTTCTATTTTCATCGCTCTTCAAACGCGCGTGCATCACACAATTCGATTCGCTAAATAAACATTATTGTTAACTAATACTATTATTGTTCGCGAGTCCGTACGCATATACGCGGAACAACACGGCAATCTAAATTAATACGGTTAAATTATGATATCGAAACGAAACCGAACGTTCGCCTTCCGATTCCCATACATCATCGCATGCGAAATGCATTACGACCGCGTTCCGCCGCGACAAATAAATTACAATGAAACGTTTTTGAATAATATATAGGTATTTCGGTTTTTCGTTTTTTTTTTGTTTTTTGTTTTTTTTTTTTTCCCCGTCATTCCGTTCGTTATGATTACTATTCGAAATCCTCCCGAAAAAAAAAGTCCGGCGACGCAATCCCCGCCCAATGATCCGTAATTTCAATTTTTCATTATTTCGTCGTTTTTATACTCGCTGCAAAAAAAAAAAATAATAATAATAATAAAAAAAAAACAAATATCGCGTGTATATATTGTTTTACAATTCAATTAATGTAATTCGAAGCCACTTTTTTCGGTCCCCCCCCCCGCGCCGTCGCTGTACGTATATATATAATCCCCTGTCGTCGTTAGCTTCTATGAATATAAATTAAAACTACAAATTGAATCGTGATTGAACCCTCGATCGACTGGTAAATAAAAACGGAAAAAAACGAAAAAAAAACGAAAAAAAAAAAAAAACAATACCGATACATAATATTATATATTTATAATATCGAATTGTATTTATGTATACACACTGCCGCACTGGTTGGGTATACATAGGTATGCGTATAAATTATTTATATTTTTCCGGTAAAACTGCACGTATTTTTGGAACGTTACCAGATTATATGAAGAGATTTCGGGACCATTAAAGTGTAATGGAAAGCCCTATATGCGCGCGTGTGTGCGTGTGCGCGCGTGTGTGTGTGTGTGTGCGCGCGCGCGCGCATGCGCGAGTGCCGGTGGCGCGTTCAGGTTTATGAATTATTAAAACCGAAATATCCCCAACCGCGCCGCCGCTCGCTCGCTTCTCTCTCTTTCTCTGCCACAGTCCTCTCCGTCATCCCCGTGTACCGACACCGCCGGTAACTCATTTAGAGATGCTAACAGATTTTGAAATTATTTATATATATATATATATATATATGTGTGTGTGAGTAATTTTGTTTTACAAATGGTCTCCGGTCGGAATCCATTACCCGGAGGATCAACGGCCCGTAATTGGAATGACCCGTAGATTTAGCCAGCGAGAGGACGAAGGAGATTGCCGCTCGCGCGCCCGCCCGTTCGCTAGACGTTTTCGCATTAATAATATCTCGCTCGGAAAACGCGAAATTAAAATAATATTATTAATTCGCCCGCGGTCAGGCCCGCCGCGGCCGCCGTGATGTGCCGCGAGTGGTCGGATCCGAAAACCGCCCGAAAACGAAACGGGTGTGTTCCGGTCGTAACTCCCCGCGTGAAGATCGCCTACAATACACGGATATGCCGTATTGTTTGTTTGTGCATTTCGATAATTTAATACGGGCCAGGCGCAGGAACAACACGAGAAATACAAGAATTGAGATAATAGTTTAAATGTATCAAAATCCGGGCAACTTAACTCGTGAGTGCAGCCATGGTTGTGGGTGAAAAGTTGGGTAGGTAGTAGAGGGGAAAAATTAAATGTATATCTGTAAACCATTGCTAACGAGAAAACGATTCTAAGCGAAAGTCAGTTGATTTGTCAACAATATGTTATTGTATACCATATTGTGGTAAAGTAATTACACAGGCATTTTATATTTGTTTAATGTTGCACCTATTTTCCCGTTTTTCCTACGGTTATCCCGTATTTTTTCCCACATATTGGGAAAACTCCGTAGAAAATCGAAAAATCACCTCTCCAATCAAATTACCTTTCCAATCGGGGTTTCTTTTTAGAAACGGTACTATTGTTGTAAGTCGGAGCAAAATTGCTGGTAGAAATACTGTCCACAGAAAAAAAAAATAAACATTTTTGTAAAACCATAAGCTTCTTCACTCCACTCGGAATCTAAAAGAAAAACAATATAGAAAATAATGTTAAAACTAAACGGGACAAACCTGATAGGCATAAATACCAATGTTGTTAACGTTTCTTTATGAATGAACAGAATGCCGTTCAAAATAATATTTTATATTCTTAATACCACTAATTAATTTCGTTTGAAATTTCGTAAGAAGAGTGTAATCCATTATATTTAAAACTTGATAAGCGTAATTTTACTCCCCGAATGTGTTTTACAACACATTTAAGAGAAGAAAAAAAATCACAACATTTACGTTTCTATTCCTAAAAATAAGAAATTGGTTCCTTCATTCGTTCCTCTAAAACTGAATCAATTCCAGGAATCACTCCTTTAGGAACGCCTTAACAACACACACAATAGAAAAAATAATTGCTTGGAATTTGAGATCAGTATTTCCAATAAGCACAAGACGAACACTTGTAGAATTCAGATGGTATTTATAGATGAGGAGAATGAAACGGAACGCATAGCCGTGTACAACGACAGATCTTAAAAAATATACGAGATAAAGAATCGGGGATGTCAATTTCTGAGGAAAGTTTGTTTGATAAGATTGATAAGTTAGCTGAGTGACGGCGATTTTTAAGCCGATTTAGTAAGATTTTCTAGGGATAGAAGGCGTAGAACAGGTGAGTAGTCGTGAGGTGGACAGATCATGTTTAGTTTCCGGGCGACATGACTGAGGAATTTTCTTTGAACCCTTTCAATCGTGCGATATGAGCAGTATAGCGATGAACGGGTCCCAAAGAACAGAACCGTATTCTAGAATGGGACGAATGAGGGAATAAAAAACGGTTTTAAACGGAATAAGCTGGTGAAAATCAAGTGAAATCCATTGTTAAACGAAGGCTCGTCGGTATACAACGACCGGGGATAAAACAAAATAATATTATATACAAAAGCCGTCACCAGGCAATAATGTGTAATACATCGCCCTTTTCGATATATTATCATAGTAGTACGCATGTGCACGCGATGACGTGTCGGTTACGTAAAGAATAGAAATAAAATAAAATAAAAAAACCAAGTACTCCGAAGATTCCTTGACGCGGTATCGATTCTGATTACAGTTCACGTCGTGTCGTCGTACCTGAATAAAAGACGCCCGAAAAACCGTCCGAAACTCCATGCAGCATTTCCATAAACAATATTTACGAAAAAAAAAAAAACCGATGACAACAGCCGAGTCGATTTTCCGGTTACCCTTGCCGTGCACAACGAGGGGTCGCGCGGAACAATTCGCCATTAATAGCCGTCCGTAACCGATATTGTCGTTAAAAAGTCTACCGCGAGCTCGCGTTTAGAATCGGTTTTTTTTTCATTTATTTCTTTTCCCCGGATCGCGACGCTTTCCGCGCGTTGTACAACCCGTGGATGGATGGGGGGAGGGGGGGGGGGGGGGTGGTGAATCGTTGCGACCGGAGGCGAACAGCGCCGGGCCGCGACCGAACACGTATTAAACAACGTTTTACGAGGAGAAGGAAATTCACCGTACGCGCGCACGTATAATTATATACGTACACGCGTGTTCGTAAAATATCGCCGTGGAGAAAAACTCTGCTGAAAGAACCGCGCGCGTCGAAACGCGGGACACACTCTATTAAAAAGTTCCTCGGCCCGGGCGGCTCGTTCGGCATGCAAAACGTTCGACTTTTTCTTTTTTTTCTTTTTTTTTTCCCGCGCGAGTAATACGGTGACGGCGCAGACTTTTAAAATGTTTAATATGTCGCGCGCGCGCGTGTGTGTGTATGTGTTTTCATACACGCGTGTAAGTATCGTACGTACGCGGCATAATACGCACATAACTCTCCGCGCGGCCCGCGATGTCGCCATATCGCCCGTCCGCTATTACCGTTTTTATTTTATTTGCATTTTTTTCTCCGCGCGCGCGCAGCGCTCTTTATAACGCCGTATCACAATATTATGCGCGTCGTTATTTTTTATTTTTTCTTTACTACCCGCGCGGCCGTTTTTTTCCGCCGTTTCCGTTTTCGGACTCGCAATATCAGCGCGCGGCGTCCCGTCTCCGAAAAAAAATAAATAATAATAATAAAAAAAAGCCCGGTTGTAAATAACAATTCGGAACCGTACACGCGCCACATTATGACGCGCGTTGCTGTTATTATTATGTATAGGTATGTACATTATGGTATATTATTACACGCGCGGCGGAGAGAGCCCCGGGGATATATGCGCGCGATCGAGCCCGGAATGGCACATAGAAGACACCTGGAACCTTTGGCGTGTATAATGCCGTCGCGGCGTACGCCGATACACGCGATACTATTACTATTTCTATTGCTGTTACTATTACTACTATTATTATTATTATTATTATTACTATTACTATTATTATTATTATTATTATTATTATTATTATTATTATACGCCGCGACTCTTCCGGCTCGGGGACCGCGTATCAATAACACCGGGACACTGTACCACGGGCCGTAATCAGACTGCAGCGGCGTTTACACCGGCGTACGGCGTGCGTAAATATTGTTGTGCGCGCGACACGACGTCCGACGGTGCGCGCGACGCGCGGCCGGGATTCCGTAACGTTCGCCGTCGCGCGCGTCCGTTCCCCGTCGCAACGATAGCGCGACGGATATTCGCGCGACACCCGCGACTATTGGCCGGCCACGACAACGGGACCCGGTCCGAAAAGGCTCGTCGACCGTCTCGAGCGAACCGACCGGCAACCGTCCGGTCCGCCTGTACGGTGCACGGACACGGGGAAAACGGGCGACGCGGGTTCGTCCGGCGTTTCGCGGTCGGACCGAATTCCGGGCGGAGTGTAAAGAGACCGTCTCACGCGGACGGACGGTCTTTTCGGAAACTGGACCGGTCGTCTCGTCGTCGAGCCCTTCGAACGGAGACTCGGTTCGGTCGTGCCGCGTTTCGTGTCTGTTCTCCCGCCACTTTTGGACACCATCGGCGGCTCTTTCTGGGAAGTCGTTTTAAATACGCCTACGCGAATGGTAAAATTTTTCGGTCGAATTTCAATACGGATATCAATTATGCTGTTGTGCCGGGAAAATGTGTTTTCGTTCAGCTCTGTACCCCCGAAAGTAGCCGCAAGAGATACAATTTAATGTATCACATCCACCAATCAGACCAATGTAGTGAAGCGATAAGAGTTCTAAAAATAGATTTTCCGTGTTAAGTACACTGTGTAGTGTGTACGGCGTGTATAAACGACACGGGTCAGATGTTTTTCTCGAGTTTTAGCATTTGATTTCCGAAAATTTGAATTGAATATGTTTTATTCGACAAACAGTGCGTTATAACGACTCCAAACTAGACTGTATAGCCGCACGCGGGTAACGCGCGGTTGAATTTCGCGTCGACTTCCACCGACAGGATGAAACGGTTCGAAACAAATGTACCGAATACCGTCGAATGCGAGTGTTTGTTTTGAAAAAATAACGAACGCGACATCAGCGTAACAGTACCGTGTTATTTTCCACGTCCGTTCTCCGATAAATTGTCATTACGCAGCAACGATTGAAATTACTCATGATTTTAATTTGTCGGCGGAAATATAAAACGCGACGCGTAGAAAGCGGATTTATAGAACACGGACGTTGAGCGTATACGCAATACACACACAATAATTGCGTACACTCGCGGCGATGTCTAATAATTGCGTTTTGTGCAGCGGCGCGCGGAACGACGAGTCGCTTGTTTTCAACTCGTTTTCGCGCGGATAAAAAGGCCAGTGCAAAACTTTTCATCGGCGGATTAACTTGCTGCGGTCCTCTCCGGCGTCTGCGCAGTTTCGCGCCGCGCACATACGACCCGGCCGAAAATTAATCGCACGCGCGCGCATGTTATTATAATTAGCGAACTCGGAGCGCGTAAACGAAAAGTTTAAAAATAGAATAAAAAACAAACGCGCGCGCGCGCGACGGTAATATAATGACGACGGCGGCGAGGGAAAAAAAACGTGTAGCGCAGCGGTACGGCGACGGGCGCGCGAGAGAGACGACGGGGGAAGAAAAATTAACTCCGCTCACGACGCGCGTAACAATAATGTCCCGCGAACGGAGCGTAACGGAAAACAAACTTTTTACTTCGCCCCGCGTCCGGTCCTACGTGTACGTACCACGCGTGTACGGCACCGACACTCCCGCGATTTCGTAATTCGATCGTAATTTCGCGGCGCGAACGATAAAAATCCGCGCGACGCTATCGCAGTTTATAATATTACTGTATGGCCGTGTTGGATGTTTCGCGCGACGACCGGGTAGTTTGCGCTTTCGTGTATTTTTTTTTATCAATATAACGTATATACGCCAAGGGGGTATAAAAAGCGGCGAATAAAAATGTCGTGTACGGTGTATTACAAGGGTATAAATGGCGCGCGCGCGCGTGTGTGTGTGCGTGTGTATGTCCGAGCGTCGACGACGGTCGCGGGGACGGCGGCGCGGTCGTGGAGGGGGGTGGGGAGTGTAAGTCCTTTTGAATTCCGAAATTGATTCGATAAGAATCTGCGCGGACCGTTACCATGGCTACTGTGTCGACTTATGAAATGGACAGTTTTTCGACCGAACGTACCTTTATCCCTCCCCCCCGCATCGTATATACTCACACCGGTCCCGCAGCCCTTGCACACTGTCATTTCTCTCTCCGACCGTCTCTCTTTCTCTCTCTCTCTCTCTCTCTCTCTCTATCTATCTGTCTTTCTCACTCTTCGTATAATATATAATTCAATTGAGAAATCTGTTTCCGCGCACGTATATACAACATACCGAAACACCGCACACACACATATACTGTACAATATAACCGCCGACAAAGACGCACTGTACAATTCGCTCTCCCTCTTATTCTATCGGCTAATACCATAATACGAGTATAAAAGCGAAAGTCGATATTGCACTCATATTCGACGGACCTTCCGGACGATATTATATTGCGGACGAAATGTATAAAACGACAAACTATCGCTCGTGTTATTACACTTATTGCTACATAACAATTTCGAAAGAAGAAAAAAAAAAAAAAACCAAACAGTATTGTAACGCGATTTGTATCGAATATCGGCTTTTCGGACGAATCAAATTATATTATCTACTTAACGCCCTTTAAAATTGTAACCGATTTTAACGCTGTTGTAGGCAAATAATCAATGGAAAAAAAACTTTTGCTGAATCGATTCCATAAACTGTAGTATTATGTATTGAAATCGGTAATGATTTATCGCGGGTAATTTCAATATGATAATCAACGAAATATGCACAATACGCATTTTAAATGGCCGACAATTTACACTCTTCGTAGTATACCTAGTCTAATAAATTGGTCTGCTATAAAACGAGAATACATAATATAAAAATGTGCGACGCCTACAACTCCCGGATTCTAATAATCGCTAATAATCTGTAATACTTATTGAATATTTGTATATTAATTGGACACGAAAGAACTGTTTTTTAGAAATATTTGTTTAAAATCGGGTATACTGTATATTTAAAAATCTATAATACCTATAATATTCCTTATTAACAAGCAGTGACGGATATCTGGGGGGGGAGGGTTGATTGGTGGTTCTCTCCCCTCCCATGAGATTTTCGTCACATTTTATTAGGGTCCTATTGACCAGTGGTCACGGGCAATTTTTTCATTTAAAACCATCAACGTTTTCATAATTTGCGTACTATAATAAATAGTAATACATTTCCGACAAGGAAAATATGAGGGATTGAAGTTTATGAGCCTTTGTGCATCCGAAATTCACCCTCTCCCTCAACAAAACTGCGATATAACCGCCGCCGATTCCGAGTATCTAAATAGGGTAGAGGTGAATATTTTGCAACACGATTAATGTAACCCATTTAAATTGAACCCAAAAATATCTAGTCGGTTCGAGTAGACCGATGACTCGTTTCTCGACGGGTTGTTGATATTGTTATCGTTTTATTTTTTATAATTTTATCCGCTGATCGCTGTAGTTCTTCATCTCGATGTCTAAATATTAGTAAAATTTATGTTTTTTAAGAGCGCAAAGGTATTGGAAGTTTATCGAGTGTTGAACACATTGCAGCTCGGTAAAAACTACACGTATGGTTCGTTTTAACCACACGAATAACAATATCGCCGGGAAATCGAAATATTTATTTAACGGTCGTAAAACAAAATCGAACCGTTAACCGCGGAAGCCGATATGCGACGACCATAAACTGACGGATTCGACGGTACGATTCTCGGGGTTCCTGTTCGCGATCAGTCGAACGGAAATGCGTTTACACGGTCATATTGTACAGCGGAGTGGGAAACATTTGAACAAATAAACCCGCGGGGGCAACGGGATCCCCGGAACCGGTTCGGAATGCTTATCGCAAATGTTTTGCGGTTTGAACGCGGACGCCGGACCCGACTGCGGTCCGTTTCCGTTTAACACGTTCGCGCGAATACGCGTCGCCGTGCCGTTTGCCGCGCGTACGGCCGAATTGTAAACATTGACCGCTTTACGCGACCGACGGCCGCGGTGTTTCGCGAGAACCGTACGCTCGGCGGCGCGTGTACGCGCTAACCGTCGACGTCGGAAATTCGTGGAAACGCACACGCGCAACGGCTGCGGGCGGGCCGTCAGCGTCGGCCGCGCGAACCAGTAGCCGCGGACAATCGGCGCGCGCGTTTCGCATAACGACGGCCACGCAGCCGTTGTCGTTTATCGCGGTATTCCCCGGGCCGGTCGCGTCCGCGAACCGAGCGACGGACCGAAATCGCACGTCTCTCCCACATTGACTGTGAATCACGGCCGCGACCGGCGCCGGCCGTGCGACATCGGCTGTTCCCGACCGGACCGGTCGTTTTCAACAAAGACTTTGGGCGTCGCCGACGACGATTCCGCGGTCGGCGCTGACGGTGACGCGCGCGCGCGCGCATCGAAAACGCTCAATTCGCGACGACGAAATCGACGTTTTCATCGTCGGGTCTAAGCTGACGTCTATCGCGTGCGTTTCGTGTAGCGCCTGCCCGGGTAACCCGGTACGGAGCGTCCGTTGTTCTGCAATTACTGCGCCGTCAACATCGTACGGACGTTGACGCGCGGCGATTTTGTCGCGTACGCTCAAACCGTTTTTACGGTTAAGTTTCGCATATATATATACACGAGGGCTAATCAAAAAGTATCAAGACTGATAGTATCGTTCGGAAAAAGGAGCGTCGAACAGCAGTAGGACTGGTATCACCCGGTTCTATGACTTTTTGCCGAGTACATTTGTTTTTATTGCTTCACTATAAAATCCTTCGGTTCGATTTCACTGATTTTTTTGGGTAAAATATATTTTTTCGAGTTTGGCGATTTTGTAATGAACCCAAAAGAAGAGTAACTTGACAGATTTGGAGATTTTGGAAAATTTGTCTGGTATTTTTTTCCAGTTTCAGAGGGATGCAACATTTCACGGTTTTTGCCATTAAATGTCAATTGAAAAACTGAAAATGCTGCCTCGAGTGGCAGCGAGTTCCGCTTCTTTTGGATTCATTACGAAATCGCCAAACGCGAAAAACAAATTTTATCGTCAAATCAAAACGAAGAAGTTTATAGAGATTTTATACGAATAGATGTGCTCAGTATAAGTCATAGAAGCGATGTTTACAAATCGTTTTGCTCTTCAACGTTCGGTTTCCGAGTAATATTATCAGTCCCGATACTTTTTGTTCAGCCCTCGTATATATATATATATTGCAATTCTGGTTTTTGAGTAGTTAAAGTCGACGTGTCCGAATGCGCGCAAAGATTTTTCACGACGTTCGACGAGTACCCCGGGGCGATATCGACGTCGGTTTTTCAAAACGAGAACCGTTATTAAAAATTCCGTAAATAGACGGTGTATTTATGTAGTTTAAATGAACTCGGCGAGTTGTTGTCAAATTTTTGATTTCCGTCAACCTGTTGACGAGACATTTCACTTTTAAGTGTAGCGGGGCACTATGACAACGCCGTTCGCCGTGCCGTCACACAAAATTACGCTTTTTACGCGGCAGTTGTCCTTAGTATTTTTTAGTAGAATAATTCAGAAACTTTTCGTTCGAATTTCGATTACAATACGCCAGTACGTTAAGAAAAATCGTCCGATTTACAATTCGCGTTAAAACACGTATAGGTCCTCGTAAAAATTCCAAAACACAAACTTTGAATATAATATAGACAATTTACCGATACAAATGAGCCGAGTTCGCTCAACGGATCGCTCTGTAAATACGTGTAAATTGTCCGGGCGGATAATTTGCGGTTTACGTGGATAATTTTACGTTGACAGCCCCTAAGCGGCGGTTCTTACATTTTATCACACGAACCTGCGCAGGTCGCGTCTACTCGTCACGTATAACAATGCAAAACACAATGCGTCACACACGCGCATTGCGTTTTGACACATTCGTTCTTTTTATTCGTGCGTATGATATGGCGCTTTTATACGAATTCGTGATTTTTAATAGACAAACAAACATCGGCATGCGTATTAAACGTAAAAACCCCGTTGCAGTTTGAACGTAATTGAATCGATACCTACGCGCAAACATTTCCTAAAAAAATTCTTATCGTACGTGTGTTGTTGGTACGAGATTGCGAGACACTGTATACGTTTTCGGAACAGGAAACGAGTTGCCCGCGGAAATAAACTATATCAATTTCGATAACAGGTATACAAGTGTATATAGTGTAAATTGAACGATTTTTTTTTTTTTTTTTTTTTTTACCGGCAAACGATCCCGCC
>CABPRJ010001903.1:762879-773674 GCA_902439185.1 Cinara cedri | reverse complement strand
TTTTTTTTTTTTTTTTTTTTTTTAAATAAACATTTTTCACATAAGTATTTCCGTTTAAAGACGTTAATATTGTACACGATTTTTATTCATTAACTTTTAAGGTTTAGTGGTAAATTAAATAACCAGTAAATACATAATATAATATTTATCGTAGTAATATACGTGATGTACATAAGTGCAACGTACCTTTTCGCTAAATAAATAATACTTATTAACAACCATTAAATATAATTATAATAATAATAATAATAATAATAATAATAATAATAATAATAATATATGTACAAAAAATGTATTTAAGTTATGTATATATATGTATGCATGTATATTAATATTCACATAGTAGTTACAATAAATTATTAAAAACGACTCCCGTCGTAAAATTATTACAAATAATACAAAACAGACGCAAGCCTTATCATAAACGTATACAGTATACAAATGTAACACCGCTATATAGCTAGGTATGTATTTATATAGTATTTACTTGTACACGGTTAATACGTAATATATAATGAAATGTGTGTGTGTGTGTGTACCTATAAAATGCCTAATAATACAGCTGCAATGTTATAAACGAATCGTGATCGCGATCGCCTGGACGAAAAAAAAAGAAAAAAAACAAAAAAAAAAAAAAAAAACAAAAAACAAAAGCTCTACAAAAGGCCGTAGTAATTTGTAATAACAACAATAATAATAATAATAATGATAATAATAATTATTATGATATTAACGGTCGGCGAAGCGTTTTTGCCGTCCGTGCGCGGGGTCGGGGCAACGCTGTATATAAATACAATGGCTCGGGACCGGGCTGCGTGAACAAAACGGATAAAGTACGAAAAACGGACGAACAGCAAAAAAAAAAAAAAAAAATGATTAAAACGTACCGCGTACGCGCAATAATAATAATATAATAATTGTTAGGAGAGAAATATAATAATATTGCGCTGCGCGGTGCAGTTGTTATAGTAATAATAACGTCTAGTTTTTCCGTTTTATGATACGCGATAAATAATAATAATAATAATAATAATAATAATAATAATAATAATACCTACGGTATCAACAAGACCTAAAATGTATGCGATGACTAGATGTTTCGCGGACAGGCGTATCGTATCCGATATTGTATTGTATACTGTCGCCGCAGACGAAAACGTTATTATGCAAAATGTAATATCGCACAACGGCAATATCGCGTGCACGGCGGAAATGTACAAGGAAAAAAATGTAAAAAAACAAAAAAAAAAAAAATTACATATAATTAACACGACGACAATATCGTGCGCACAGCGTGTATGGGGGAGGGGAGGGGGCGCACACAACGGTCGCGTTGCAAACGTGCCCGCGCTCTCGTCACGACCGGCTTATTCGTGAGTCTTCAGGTCCAACGTGCCAGGGTGGCCGACGCCTGGCCACGCCTGATGCTATATGCCGCCACCGCCGCCACCGCCGCCGCCGCCGACGCCGCCACCGATGCCGCCGCCGCCGATGCCGCCGCCGCCGCCGCCGCCACCGCCGCCGCCGCCGCCGTAGTGCGCGGCCAGTTCTCTCTTGAGCCGTTTGGCCGCGCTGTCGTCGCGCATATCTTCATCTTCGTCGCTCTCGTCGGCCGCCTCTTCTTGCTTCCTCTTGGCCGTGGCCATCTCGGCCGCGTGCTTTTTCCGCCACTTGGTCCTCCGGTTCTGGAACCACACCTGAAAAACGGCCGAAAACACGAACGTTTTAGAAAATGCGAAAACGACTGCGGTCCACTGTTTGCGGGTTGACGCGCGGTCCGTTGTTAAGAGACCAACGTTCCCTCCCGCCCGCTTTGACCGCGAAGACGCGTATATTTTTTCCTCCGTTTCGAAAGACCGTCGGAAAAATGTCCGAAAAGTCTCCCCGACGACAAACGGATCGCAGGCGTCATTTTTATATGGGGGCGGGGGGAGGGGGAGAGAGGAAAGAGTAGAGACGGGTCGAGGAGAGTTGTAAATCACGAGCTCGTCGGAAATCGACGTCCGTCTGCCGTAAGACCGCGAGCTCGACACATCCGTGTACGCGTGTATCCGCGCGTAAACAAGTAGTGCCGAACTCCTAACGCGCGACAATACCGTAGATAATGACAACCGGTGAATCGGCTCGACACCGGCAGCGCGTAAATGCCGGCCATCCACCGTCGACATTCGCACTGTACCGCCTACGGACCCGCGCGCATAACGATCGGTTGTGATATCCGCGAACACGTGACCGCGGATATTAAACTCACGCGTGTCGATTGTACGCGAACGGGAATTTGTCCGTCGCGTGTCCGCGTGCGTATTAATTCGCGTCGACGCTCGGCGCGGAAGACATTTTACGCGGGTTTTAACGTTTTTCGGACGGGCGGCGGACGCGTTGACCGCCCAAACGGGTTCGCACCCCGTTGGAAATAATCGAAAACGCTCGCAGTTCGTTGTTTCGCGTTGCGCGTAGAAATCGAAACGCGCATTTTCGCTCGTGATCCGCGGCGTAGACGGAGAGCTGACGGCTCTCCCGCGCGCCACGGGCCGTATCGGAACGTATCCGGGGTCCTTCTCTCGCGCGCGTCTCGCGTCCGCCAGGGCTCGGGTGTACGAACTTATTGTTTGTCGACGCGCGGATATTATATATTCACGCGCACATCCGATCCGAGTCCGCTGCGACCGAAACAATATTGTCGTCGGCCGATTTTCCATCCGAGCCCGGACGCGAAACGGCGCACGAATCTAAAATACCGAATCGGCGCGGGCGCGCGTGACGAACCCGGAAAGTTGAAAAAAAAAAAAAACCGGACCGTGATCGTTCAGGTATCGGTGCGCTACGGTTCCGTGTTTTTAGATTTGTCGGGGACGTTGTTTGATTTTTTTTTTTCGTCCCCTGTAAATTCCGCAGATGCGGACGCGCGCGACGGATACGGAACGCAGCTGGGCCTTTTCACGCTATTATTTCGCCGACTTTCCGAGCGTACACGGCGGCGCGAATACGAAGCAATGAGCGAGCGGCGGCGGCGGCGGCGGCGGTACTCGCGCACGTAATGTGTACGCGCGTCGTTATAATTATACACCGTATCGTTTTCCACATAATTAAAAAGAGTTAAGACCGCGGCCGTTATTTCGTAGGCTTTTGTCGGCGGCGACGGCCGCGGAAAGGGGTTTTTACGCCGGGCACGACGGGTACCTGTAAATACGCTAGGTATATGCGCTTATAATAATAATATAATGTGCGCGGCGCGGCGGCGGCGGCGAGAGAACGCGAAGGGCCAAAACTTTATATTGTATCGCTGTATGCGATTTTAATTATAAAGTTAAACCATTTGCGGGGCGGGGGTAGGGGGTAGGGGGAACGGCCCGTAATTAAGACCGTCCGGGGGCCGTTTGTGCCGGTGTATTTGCAAATTACGCGGTATTTAGGCGTCCATGTATTCGCCATTAATCAACCCCCGGGCTTTTGCAAAGGTCGTTAGACGGTCTTGTTTTTAATAACCGCATTAAGACGACGCCATCTGGACCGCGCGCGCGCTCCCGGTCTCACCCCCTTCCCCCCGATCGCTCGCTCCACACACCCCGCCCGGCCGTTCGTTAGCCGCCCCTCATAACACTCCCCCCTCCTCTCCCCCGGCTGCCGNCCGCCCCCCCCCCCCCCCAAGCCCCACACTCTCGCACTCTCTCACTCTCTCACTCGCTCTCTCCGTCTCGCTCCCTCGCGCCGTCCTCCTCCGGGGGCGCACGTATACCCCGCGCGGCCCTTAACCGCTCGTCCGCCCCCTCCCCCCGCCAGCCATACGTATCTACGTTACAGCAATAATCTCGGCGTCACATCTTGCAGCGTCTTGCGAACGCCGCCGCCGCTCGCCGCCTTCCCCGCGCGCGCGTGTTCGATAATACTACTAATTGCGGGGGGAACGGTTTGCTTTACAAGCTGACGAGATCAAAACCGCTTTTCGGGGAACCACGTCCGCGGGCCGGCGGCGGCGGCGGCGGGATAATTCGCAGTGTTGCCAACATCATTACGGCGGTGGTTTATGTTTCTCCGATCGCCCAGACATAATATTTTGAACGAAACGCGTACGCACGCCATAATAATTTTATCGTCGATATTGTTTGAAATATATTGGAAACTTGTCGTTTTTATATTCGCGAACTCCCCGCTATTCCGTGCGGGCGGTTTTAATTTTTCAACGGTGCAAACGAATAGCCGCAGTTGTTGTGCCGTTTTATAAAACAATAATTTGCCGCGGTCGTTTCGTTTTACCTTATCGTTTCCCGAGAACGTGCGCGTTTTATTCTGTGTATATATGCGCAGTAAAAATAAATATAAAAAAAAAAAAAAACAAAACAAAACAAATACCGACTAGGGTTCGTTCCGTTTAGCTAGTGATAACGTGGCTTTTGAACGAGAGTTGATCTGATTAAACTGCAGCTCGGCGATAAAAAAAAAAAAAACGGGGAAAAAAAAATAATAATAAAACGACCACGGTAAAACGAATTTGAAGGCAGTTCTAATTTAACGTTTTCGTATTTTTTTTTTTTTTTTTTTTTTTTTTATATACGTTCCATTCAAATTAATTAACGACGTCGAGCACAAGGTATTAAAGGAAATTAAATCGGATGAAAATTAAAAGCGGCTCTCGGAAGTGAATATTAAACCGCATAATCTGCGACCCGGTATTAATAATAATAATAAAATATTAAAAACACACCGAAAACTGCTCTTTTTATATACGCGCGCAGCAACGGAGACGATATTTTCATTTTTTTATTATTATTATTATATTTTTTACGCGGTGTACCACGGTAAAACGAATTTGAAGGCAGTTCTAATTTAACGTTTTCGTATTTTTTTTTTTTTTTTTTTATTATCATCATTTTATACATTTAAAACAGGCGGGCCAAGTGCTCTCCAGGGCGTTTGTCATTTGAATAAAAAGCGCGCGCGATGTGCGGTTAAAAACTTTTTTAACCTGCACCCCCGACGGTATTAATTTACATTTTGTCCCGTTAACTCTCCGCCCGCCCGCCCGCCGCCGCCGTGTCGTGTGTGCGTGCACACGTGTGTGCGTGTGCGTATATACACGCGAATATACCGTATAATATAACAACGGGTCGTGTCGTTAAAAAAAAAAAAAAAAAAACAATCTACCCCCGGACAAAATTAAATAAGACCGGAATGGGTATCTGTATGGGGTACAGCGTGGACGCGCCCGCGATACGTTTCGTTTGCGCAATATCGCGCACCTCGTATACACTGTTGTTATCGTTATTATCGTTATTATCGTTATTACGGCGCGGTACGTAATCGCGAGAACTAATGCGCCGTTCGGTCGGACCGACCAGGTAAACACAACGAAACGTCGGGGAACGGGCCCCGGTTTCTTCCGGCCGGGTGGTGTCGCGCGTTTGTTGGCGTTCGAATCGCGATTTTCGGAAACTTTTTTTTTTTTTTCTGTAGCGTAGTTTTCTAGCGCTCAGATTTTACGCGACACATTTGAATGAGAGGAGGNGGGGGGGGGGGGGGGGTAGGGGGGTATCCTCGAGCGGCCACGCGTTCCGTGAATATACGGAGTGTAAGCTTTTCAAACACCACCCCGGTGTCGCAATTTTCGATTTCCCTCGACCCGCCGACGAGACGTTTCACTTTTGACTTTACAGGTAGACGGGTGGGTGTAGAGTTTTCGATTTTCCCAGGAGTTTTCACAATAAACGGGAAAATGTGCGAAACGCCTGTTATTTTCGAATCGTAATTATTACATCCATTCAAAACACGTATAACCGAACTCCGTTCAGAATCGTTTTCGTTAGCGACGATTAATCTTCGCGTACAGATATACATTCGATTTCCCATCTACCTCCCCAACTTCTCGCCTACAACGTGCGAAGTACGTCAGTTTTTTTTTTTCATTACGAACGCTATCGGGCGCCGTGGACCAACCTATGCTTTTTTATGGATAACGAATTTTTTTTAGGTGGCTCCCCCCCCCAAAAAAAAAATTCAACTCCGCATACGCCAATGTTTGACGATCATCGATCGCGCGGTGATGTGATATTTTAAAACGCGATAAGAAATTATAACAAATCGAACGGGGCTAAAAGATCGGGTTCGCGGGAGGGGACCGGAAACCGCGGACAGCATATTACACCCATTGAGTGAGGGGGGGGGTGAGGGAAATTAGTAAATCGGTCTGTCGCATTCGTACCTACGCGCCGGCGGCCTAATTAATTTCTCAAAACGCCGAGTAAACAATAACGGGACCGCCGAAACATCCGTCCCCGCCTTTCGCGGCCCCCCTCCCCTCTCTGGCGCGCCGCAGTCTTTTCGATCCGGACCCCGCCGTTTCGAGAATCGCGCGAGAAAGTCCGGTCCGGTTCGGTCTCGGGTCCGAAAAAAAAAAATCGCGCGTAATCGACCGCGATAATAGGCCGCGGGATGAAATTGTCCGTGTAAATATTATCATTACGGCCCGCTGCGGCGGCGTCTGCGTCAGAGCGGGCGCGCGCGCGGAAATAAACGCGCCGGCGTCTGTACGCGTACGGCCCGTACGAAAATGCGTATTATTATTATTATCATTTATTATTATCATTATTATCATTATTATCATTATCATTATTATTATTATTATTATTGTCGTTATCGTTATACGTATACGCCGTTTTTGTATTTATCCGGCAAATTGCGCGTGTATAACGCCGCGGTCGCCGCGTCGCGATTACATTACGTGTACGATATTCGGCCGTAGAGGCGGCGGCGGGCCGAATAACAATAATGGAAACGTTAATTAACCGAATCAAAACTACGGTGTCCCGGACACGATATTATTATTATTATTATTATTATTATTATTATCGTTTGTATAATACTATGTATACGTTGCCGCCCCCCCCCCCCGAACGTTTACGGATTAATAATAATTAGTCGATTTAGCGCAAAACTGCGCGGCGTCGGCGACGACGGGACGGGCCGCGCGAGCGTTTTAATTGGACCGATGATAGGGACGCGACGATCGCCGGCGGCGGCGTACACGATACACGCGTGACCCGCCGCCGACGCGTACCCGCAATTCCGCATATTATTACAATACGGAATCGTATCCCGCCGCACACAATGTGTATAATCGTAATTTATTGTGATACACTCGGAACGAGACCGTGCGCGTTATTATGCCGTACCTATCGGCCAATGTGATTTCGGTCCGGGTCGCATAATTTGTCGGGTAAACTTCGCGCGTAAGCCCCCGCCCCGCCCCCCTTCCTTTCCACATCATCCGTGAGTCGTCCTACTCGGCGTTCCGATCGGGTGCGCAACGAACGACGAACGCTGACCGCGATACGGTAGCGTACGGTTTTCGATTCACAGCGTACCGAGAACGCGTACGGTTTTACAATGACGTTTATTTCACTTTTTGTCCGCGAACGACTTTTCTGCCCGAAAATCTTGTTCCGATTTCGACCGGAGAGGAAATTTTTCCCGAGCGGTATTTTAGAGAGGTATTGTTTCCCCCCCCTCCTCCCAAGTGGTTTTCACAGCAATTGGTTTATCGTACAGATAAAAATCATTAAATCATTCTCTTTATCCGGCCGACGGCCTGTATTTTTATTTTTTTTTTCTTGTATTAGCTTTTTATAAGACGTGTTTTTTTTTTTTTTTTTACGACGGAAAACAATTTTTCGGTAAGTTAAAACGCCGGTCGGTATTTTAAAATGAAATTTTCGGCTGTTATACACGATAACGGTTCCGGGCGAAAAACGAAATCGCGAAAAATAAAATAAAAACTACACGTAATAAAAACAACAATAATAAATTATAATATAACGCGCGGTAATCGTAACAATAACGCGGCGCGTGATAAATCGATGTGCACACATCGTGGGCGGATAGGGGGAGGGGGGGGGCGAGCGATAAATCATCGCCGTTTCATAATCTGATCGTGTCCGTCGCTTTTTCGCCCGATTCCCGTCGCGGAAAAACGCGCGCGATACGTTGTCGCGGTTGATGTACGCGCGTCAACCGCGAAAAACTCGCGGACCGCTTTTGACGCGAGAAACGCACACCGCCCCCCCTCCCCCCTCCCCCTACCACCCTCCCCGAACGGTTGGCACCGCAGTCGTCCGGACGGATTTATTAGGCCGCGGTTGGCGAGCGAGGATTTTTTTTTCTTTTTTTTTTTCCTCCCCGCCGCTACAGGTATACCGCGGTCTATTATGTAATATTATAATCCCGAATCCGTGCGTATTAATCCCGGACTCGTCGTCCGAACGATACGCTAATGCCACTAAAGCGTATACGGGCCGACGCGTTGTTTTATCCCCGGGTTCCGTGTGTTATACGGTGCGGGGTGTGGGGGGGTAGAGGTGAGAGGGGAAATTACGTATATAAATACGTACGCGAGCCCCCCTACCATCCCCCCACCCGATCGAACGCCCGGCACATTTCGTCGGCCCGTTACTGTTGATGTACGACGACGATAAATACTTCGAGAGACGGGACGCGATATAATTCGCAACGGAATATTTATAAAGCCGACCGCCGCGTTACTGTGTTATGTTATAATATACGGTCGACATTTACACTTTAACCCAGGGGTCGGCATTTAGTTTTTTTTTAAGGGGGACCGGACAGTTAAAAAAAAAAAAAAAAAAAAAATCGTCGAGGGCTATATATTTTCGGAGTTGAGCAAATAAAAAGTCCGAAATTTATTAATTTTTTAATAAAGTAAATAAAATGGATAAATAAAAAATCTACACGATAAAAATAAAATAAATAAATGAATCGTTGCATCGTCTGGTGTACTGTGATAAGTGTATTATACGACCGGTTTCGAATTAAAAATTCATCGTCGGGCACATCGCAGTCAAAATGTAAAACGCGACTGTAAAACTTTATTACGTTAGTTTTTTTTTTTTAATATTAACATTAATTTGCCCAATAGTCATAACTGTTCGGTGTTCCGTATTGTTTAACGACTCCAGAAAAAAACATACATTTATTTAATTTTGTGTTAAAAACACAATTGTTAATATAATATTATTAAATTATTTTATAGAAAAAATTATATTCTATACAATTGTATAACAACAAAACAAATACGCCAAATACATCATAGATATATGAATCACGTTCGGACGCTTGGATATTCTGGATCCACGCAGAGACAAATAATGAAAGCGTAAGAACCAACGTTAGAGTAAACACATTTTGGCGTTTCGTTTATTCCGTTTCCGCGGGCCGCCCATTGCCTACCCCTGTTTTAACCGATTGCCGTGCTGTCGGTTCTAAGGGGGCCGGTGCCAGTTTCTCAAATTTTCTCCCATTTAGAAAGATTTCAAAATCATTTTTAACTTTTCAATTACCGCCTTAAAGATAGGATTTTCCAATTGATCAATACTACTACCCGACATCCGTTTAGGGGCAAGGGATGGGGCCGTTTTTACTGACGGAAATGACTTTACTGAAACAGCGATATTCAATATTTTCATGAAAACAATTTTTATTGATAAACAACAACATTCTATATAGGCCGCAACTACGATTTCAAATAATGTAAAAAAAAAAAATGGCAACAAAAAGCCTAAAATTCGTTTTTTTTTTTTAAAAGACTCAGTTTAAATGCCAAGAATAAAATATTGAAAAACGGAATTCAACGCGGTCTGTAAAATGTTTCTCATTAATAATTTTAAAAAAAAAATTAAATTTGGTCGATTCTACTGAACAGTGTCACTATTTCCGTAGAGTGTATTTTTGTGGTCAAAACGACGATGACACCGGGAGCTTTAATATCGGATAGTGTACCGGTTTGTTATCGAACCGGAACGGGTAAGGCCGTCTCGTCGGTCTGTGTCGGGTGTATTTTTTCATCTCGATATTTTAACATTGTCGACGGTGTTTAAATAATTGCGATATTTCACGGGTTCGCGTAATTCATTTGGAAATTCAAATATCCAGAGAAAAAAAGGCGGACACACTTCGCGCGACGGATGTGGGCCACCGTTATAGGCGAAAAGTTGTGGGAGGGTCAGCTATAGTTAATGTTCCGCTATACGCAACGCTTAATCATTGTTGTACATTTGTACGCGCGTTTTTCCGTTTGTCTCACGTTATCTCACCGGTTTCACCCGACTATTATGAAAACCGCCTGGAAAATCAAAAAAAAAAAAAAAAAACGACCTTCTCAAAGTACCGCTCGGACAAACTTTCCTTTCGGAAAAAGTGCATACGCTTGATACAATAGCACGCTCGAGCAAGATTTCTGGTAGAAAAGATGTTCGCGGGTAGAAAAAAAAAACACAACACCGTCGTTTTACGTGTGTGAAACGTATTGCGTTTCGTTCGGAATCTAAAACCACGCGCCGACACGTCTCTTTTACCTCCGTAACTCCGGTAATACGCGGTTTGTTACGCGTTAAAAATTGAAAAACCGACAGCGCGAAATCGGTCGTTATACACTCGCACAAACAATGTTGACCGCGTGACACGATGGCGTGTGACGCAGCGTTTTCAAACGGGGCGAATGGGGAAACGGAGGGGGGGGGGCGGCGGCGGCGGCGTAGAATAATAAAAAGTCCGGAAACACCGGGCCGTGCGATTTCCGTTACCGAACCGCGGTAATACTTTCGGCGTTTTATTGAACGGGTGAAGGAGGGCTCGCGGTTTTGCGGCCGAAAGTTTGGGGTTTCTCCCCCACCCCCCTCTCATCGACGCCGGACGGACGCACGTTATTATAATTATTATCGTCGCTGGGCGTGCGCGTCGGGCAGAGCGACGTTCCGTTTTTTTTTTTTTTTTTCCCCTTTTTTCATTT
>CABPRJ010001903.1:720369-762846 GCA_902439185.1 Cinara cedri | reverse complement strand
CCCCCCCGCCACATCGCCGAGCCACTACGATGTTATCGCCCCGGTCGGTTACGCGACGTAATTTATACGGACGCGCGTCCGACAAATTTATTCGGATTCGGCGCCGTATCTCCGGACACGATCGTGTATATCGGGCGAGAATTCAAATCGGTCGCGATTTTCGGACGCGCGCACATCCGCGTATAATAATAACAATAATATTATGCCGCCGCCGCCTCCCTTCCCTTCCATTCGCGCGAAATCACACGCACTGCCCGCGTCCGTCGCGGCCGCCCGCAGATGGTATCGAACACGGCGAGCGTCGGCCGTCCGCGAACGGCCGACGGGCTCGCCGGCGACGGGCCGCCCGGTACATTATTATGCTAATTTCGGGGATTTCCGCGTGCGTACATAATATCGTTGTTCGTATTACACGCGTACGTACGCGCACACGGACGGGCGGCGGCGCATGTTATACGGTGCGCGTCGCGGCGCTGCTGCCGGGGCGGGCCGCAAGAAATCCCCGGAATTACGTTTTAATTAATCGAGTGTTAGACAAGTTAATGCCGCCGCCGCACGCGCGTTTAATGACGTACGCGGCCGATATTGCGCGCGCGTATATTCACAGGCGGCGGGGCGGAGAAATTCTTTCTCGCCGCGTCCCCGGGACCGCCCGACCGCGGCCCGCGCGCTCGTCGTCATTATTGTTCGCGTACGCCGCCGCGCGTACGGTGCGGCGGGGCCGACGCCCGGGGATAACGGCGCGCCGTCCTTATCGCGGGGCCCGCCGACCACGCGACCGTGTAACGCATTGCGGCCCGCCGCGTAATCCGCGGCCAAAACCGGCTCGCCGCCCGGGCGGCGTTCGCGGACGGACGGCGTTCTCGTCGAACGACGTGCGACCGTGCGCCGGGCCGAACTCCGGATTTCACGACAAAACGGGCGCGGGCGAATCGTACGGGACATCACAAAGCCGTCGTCCGTTCGGGTAGGTAGTAGGTGTCCGCCTCCCCCCTCCCCCCGATCCCGCGAACCGATTTCGGGTTTTTTTTTCGGAGTTTCAGCAACCCCTTTGGCGTAAATATCCGATGATACTTTTTTTCTCCCGACTATTTCAGATTTAAATCTTGCGTACCGTAAATATTAAAACGACGACGTGAAATTTATTTAAGTACCACGGTTTAAAAAACAAAGACGGACATGCTTCGCACCGCGGGTGGCCCACTGTTGTAGGTGACAAGTTGGTAAGGTGGGATAGTAGGATATAGAAGGGAGTTTAATCTATGACCGTACACAACGATTAATCATCGCTAACGAAAAACGATTCTGAACGGAGCTCGGTCAACAGTATTTTCACGACGACAACGGTTGCACATAATATTATCGCGTATTTGTGCGAGTCAACCGACCCGCGCCGGCGTCTAATCTGGTTTATCTCTTCGCCGCAATTAGACAGCCTAGTCGAATGATTTTATATCCGTAACGTATCGGAAGTAGATCATACAAGTATGTCAACTTTAATCGATTCCGGCAGTTATTATCCGTTGCGACCTGCGCACGCGAGAGATATTTTTCGATTTTCGCCTTTGAGAACGACGATGGGGGAAAATCGTGGGTCGGCTTTATTAAATATCCATACACGTAGTGACATTTTAAAATGTAAAACCGAGAAGACGTTATAGATATTTTATTCGCTTAACGAACGCGTTTCAATGATGTTACTCTTACGATTTTTATTGTGTACAAATAGTTTTAAACACATTTATTTTTCAATACCGTAATAAAGTGTTTTTTTTTTTTTTTTTTGTTATGAACATATTCGTTTAAAGCTATTACGAAAACCCTCCAACCCGCGAAAAACTGTTCGATCCGCAATTGACACAGATGAAAATATTCGGGTAGGTCCGGATAGTTCTCGCAGCGAGGCGACTACACAAAGAACGTAACTGACTGAAATATAATATTGTCTGTGAACGCCGGTCGTACGATATAGAGGAGAAAGTTTTCTTAGCCTAATGACGTTTATTTTCGAAATCGACAGGAGACGGGGTGTAAATACCTAATAATATTATATTATCGTCGGTTGTGTTATCTATTATTGATATAGGTACCTACAATCAAAGACGTAACTAGAAAATAATTTCGGGAAGGGGGGAAGGCGCAGATTGGAAACTAAAAATGTGCTGCGTTCTAATTTTATTGACTGAAATAATTGTTTTCCCATAACATGATATAAAAAGACCCATTTTTTTTTCTTGTTGAATGACTGAACTTCCTCTGCAAGTCTTGCAGTCCTGTACCTTATCGTAAAATTAATTTTACAAATTACAATTACTCGTTGTTTGTGTTTTACCGTAATGTAAACTTGAACACGAACATTGATAAAAAAAAAAACCACGACGACATTTTTAACGGGATTAAAAAAAAAAAGAAAAATACGAATTATAATATAATAACGGTATATAATCGATGTATGATATTTATTTTTCGTAGAATTCCGATATAATTTTCAGATGGGGATCAATATAGATTCCAAAACCTGATTATTACATGTAGATACAATACCGGTATTTCTCGAAAAGAAATCAGGAAGAGAAAGGGTTTGTATAATAATTTTAACACTCTTCTTGTTTTATGGTTAAAAGGCCTTTCGAGACCATCCCGATTCACGTCGTTTCCGACAAAGTCTTCCCGTCTTATTTTCGGATCATCTTTTGCGGCCTTTTAGCGCGCAGGGTTTGTCCCATCACTGGTCTTACATTAACTCGTTATGGCTCCTCACGCGGGCACGCCCTGCCCGTCGTAGTGTACCGATTTTTTTATCGCATCCGTTATGAATGTGCAGTATTTGAAACGACGACGCTGGCCCGGCTTTTTTTTTTCAACTTCTCCGTTCTCGACACTGATACCGTGCTCGACTCGCCCGGAGATTTCCCTCGGATTGTTTTTCGTTCCGACGTCAAACGTTTGTTTCCGTGCAGTTCTGTCGGCGGCCGCGTCCCCCTCTCGCCGCCCCCGGCGGGCGCCCCGTGCTCACAGACTCGTCCATCGGACGCGGCGGCTCCCGGGGTTTCGGGTCGCGCACGGAGCGCCGGCCGTCCGCACTCGACGCTCGTTACCGCGGACACGGTACCGACGACACGGCGCGCACGGCAATAGTATTTACAAAACGCGGGCGGCCGTTAAACCGCGTCTAACAGCGCGCCGTTTACACGTATCGCAATAACACGCGCACTCGGCCCCTTGCGTTGTAACGCGTTTTAAACCCTCTCCACGCCGCCGCCGCTGCGTCGCGGTTTCGTTATTTATGGCGCGCACGGTTTATTTTTATTTTTTTTTTCCCTGGTTTTTTTTTTGTTTTTTTTTTTCCCGCCGTTCCTAAATTGATTACATCGCGAAAACCGATGACCGCCCCGCCGGCGCGTCCGAGTCGGTAAAACGCGTAAGCGTATAATAATTGGTTTATCGAGTCAAACCCTCATATTCGGTGAGGGGTGGGCGGCCGAGGGGCGCGCGCGAAAGCGCGCGTTCACGGACGGTTAACCCGGCGCGGCTGTGGCGTACCCATATGGCGTTTTCTCAACGGCTAATCCGATTTGGCCCGCTAATGCGCACCGTGTACGCGCCGTATAGTAATACGTGCGCGCGTTTCGGGGTTCCAGACGCACGCGGGCGCGCGCGCGCATTTTATTATCATCACACGAGTTCGTGCACTTAAGCGGGCGCGAAAACCGAAACGAAAACATATTACGCGATATGTAATGCCGTCCGATAATACCCGTTCCCGTTTTGTTGACTCTCGTTCGGTATGGCACCCTTTATGCGCGCGACGCTTGCACGGCGACGGTGCTCGTGTTATTAAGTCGATCCGACGCCGCGGTCGTATCCCGTATACGGGGCGATCGATCTGTCGTACAGGACGACGCTCGTCGTCTCGGAAAGTGTCAGGGTTTTTTTTCGGAATTTATTTTACAGAACACCTGAGAAACTCTAAATAGCAACTCTGCAATTTTACATTTGCGTTACTTTTCGTCACCGTTACCTGCTTTTGATTTTCAAATGGTAACCTATACTAAACAAATGTAATACTTTCCGAGATAATTAGTGTCTTATGATGGATTGATCAACCCCTTGAAAAAAAAAAAAAAAAAAAATCCGTATTAATAAAATCGAACGCTTTAAAAGGACGCACGTAAACTCGCGCGCGTGGTTTAAATCTCGTCGCGGCACGATAACTCCGGGCGTTTACGCGTACGACACGAATTGTCATTATACACGCCGCCGAAGCCGCCGTCTTAAGCCTTCTCGCAAACGCCATTAGGCGGGATAAGTCCGCAACGTCTCGCGGGGATCCCGCGAGAAACCGGCGATCCTCTTAACCTCAAATTATATACTTAATGCTCCCCCCCTCCCACGTCCCCAGTCACCCGATACCGAACTATATAATATGCAAACCCGGTGGCGACGGCGGTTGATTGCCGCGACTGCGGTAAGCGTAATAATATTGTCTATTAAGAACGCCCGCGCGTGTTTAATACGAATACAATAACCCCGCGGCAATTATTCAAATATTACGCCCGGCGCGCGTCTGGTGTAATACAACGGGGGGGGGATTGGGTGAGGGGGGGGGGGTTACCGAGAAAATCTCCGCCGCACAAGGCCGGAGTCGACGTAACGACAATAACCGTCGCTGTCTCTGTAGGTAGAGCGGGAAATCCGAGATTTCGGCGGGGCCACACGCGACGACGGTGCAGCGCGAGCGTTCGTATCTTCAACCGTTTTTATCTGACGGTTTACGAAAATCGCGCTGCTGACGAAGGTATGGAGATTCCGTTATTATTGATGTATTCCCGGTGTTTTTAAGGTTTTTAAGGGGGCGCTAAAATTGCGGACACGTCAAAAACAAATGCCGCCAATTTTTAATGAACCGAAACCGCCACCGGGCAGACACACGATGACGACAATAAAAACAAATGCAACAATTTCGGACGGTAGGTATTCGCGGCTCTAAAAAAGGCGTACACCCCTCCGTTCGTAGACTGCGGGCGTCCCGCGGGCCATTCGCGAGACTCGTTGGCCGTTCGGAAATCGAGTGTACCCACGCCGGCAACAACGACGAAAAATTAACAATACGGGCCGAGTAACGAGACGATCGCGATAACGATAAAAACTTTCGGTACATTATTATTATTATTATTATTATTATTATTATTGTTATTATGATAGTCGGGAGAGGGCGTTCGAGAGCAACGGCAAAATAATGCATGAGCCGGATACGAAGAACCGTTTCGCGGGGGGCCGCGGGGCGGGGCGGAAACGGCAAAAGGCGGGGCGGTTTAATAATAAAATGTATAAACGAGCAATGCAATACGATAATGTTATACCTCCGTAACAACGTCGTATTTTACGGACGGTATAGGTGTATTATTGTTGTACGGCGGTGTTGCGCGGAAGACGGAATATTTTACGCGATATAACACGACGATATTAAAAGTGAAATATATACAGAGAGCGCGGCCCATACAATGCGAATACCGCTTAAAACCCGTATCGGATTATGCGTTGAGTATTTTACGCGCGGCGATAATAAAATTAAACGCCGCGGACGTGAACGGAATGCGTTATTTTTTTTTTTACCGCGTTCGCGAGCGCGGTAGGAGTGGTTAAAGAGTGGCGACGGAAACGCGCGGGATACGATACCGTGGACGCTCGTCGGAGCGCACGAGTCCGGGACTCTTTGCCCGCGTCCTAATGACGGCGCGCGTATTGACGGCGCACCGGTCGGTTCGGTAAAACGAGGCCCCGGATGACCGGCGACCGCGGTTTTTCGGTACCGTCGGCAACGCGGTCGTCAATATCGCCGCCAAAACAGCTCGTGCCCCAGACTTACCGGTAACCGGTTCGCCCGAAACCGCGTCGTTAAAACGCGCGCCCGTCGCCGTGGGTTTTATTTTTCGCGTAACTTTCCGATGCGGTTTCCGTTCCGGTCGCCGTTTTATAATTATTTTTTTTCTCTCTCTCTACGACCTGTACTGCGTGTGCTCGTGTTTACCGGCGTCTTGGCGCTGGGCGTTTTTTACAAAAAAAAAAAAAAAAAACCCGTATTGTCTGTACACAGTCGTAACTGCTCGGCTTTTCCCCGAGAGTCCGGCGCGCACTGGTGTACACCGCCGATCGTCTTGACGTTATACGAGTGGCGGGTCGCCGTTTGAAACGTAACGCTCGCATCATCGCGCGCAACCGAATTATGTTCACAAACGTTACACCGGGTTTTACCGGCGGATCCGGTGGTCGTCGGGTCTCTACGGTCACACAGAGTCGTAACGGCCCGTCGCACATAACGTTCGGTTTAACGGGAAAAAAAAAAAAACGAAAAAGAAATAAAAAAAATCCTCCGAATACCGGGAGCTATAAAATCATTGTCATACATTCCAATTGCCCGCGCGCATCGCGATTATATTGCCGTAACGTTATACGGCTTTCGGTCCGCACGGAATATTATACGCGCGGGATATAATAAGGATATTTTAAACGCGGGAAAAAAAAAAAAAACGATACACGAGTTGTACGACAGTACGATAGGTATACCCGCGCGCATACTGTGTGGTAGGGTTAGGGGGGGGGGAGGTACCTGCTGCCCGTCTTCCGTGTTTTTTTTTCCCCCGCTGTCATCGCGCCGCCTCCATTGTCACTATTGTTGCGCAGTATAGTATCGCGGTGGCACGGACAAAGAAGATACGGACGTATCTTACAGTGGCGCGCGGGTGGGCCACTGTTATTGTAGTCGGGCATGCAGAGGGGTAACTCGACGTATATCTGTAGGCACGCAACGATTAACCATATTATCGCTGACGAAAAACGATTCCGAACGGAGTCCGGTCAAACGCGTTGGCTTCGTCGACAACCCAGACATTATGTCATATTATATCACGACGTTAAATATTTTCTTTGAAATAATATCTGTTCGACATTGTACCGTCTGTTTTCTCGTTTCCGCCCCCCTCCCCCGGTTTTTCCCGTTAATCGGGAAAATCGAAACACACGACTGGCGAGTCGTCGTAAAGTACCTCCCCAGTCAGATTCCCTTTCAGAAAAAGATGCTGGAAAAGTTGTTGCACAGTGAATAGAAAGAACGAACGTCTTTGTGAAACCAATACGTTCTCCGCCGCACTCGGCATCTAAAACAGCGCCGTGATTATGCGAGCAATGAAATAACACAGTACGGTGACCGGCGCGATACAATATGACGCGGAAGAACGTTCGGGGATAGAGAGAGAGAGAGACAGATTGAGAAACCCGCGCGTACAGCTAAAACGGTTTCGCGGTGTTATTTACGCGGACGGCGCGCGCACGCGACGCGCCGCGTTATCGCCGTTATCGGTTTACAGCGAAAATGCGCAATTGTAAACGCATAAACGCGTCGTGTAAACACGAATCTAATGTGCGGGGCGGGCGGGGTAGTGACGGTCGAGCCGAATAACTCTCGGGCGCGCGTTTTAAGGGACGTATCGGCGCCGCGGGCCGGGAAAACGGGCCGCGGCGGTGTTTTGACTAACGCGAAACGCGGCCCGCTCGTATAATAATATTATTATTATTATTATTATTATACGCGTACGCGTACGCACGCGACCGGGACACGTGCACTTTTTATATAGAGATTAATAACGGCGGCGTCGGGCTGCGTTACAAGCAGCGGTTACACGCCGATCGGTGGGTGGCGGGCGGGCGGGCGGGCGGGCGCGCGGCACTAATGAAGCGTCGTCATCGAGTGTCGGATGTTTGCGGCGGCGGCGGCGTCGGGCGAACGAATAATTCGAGCGGCGGCGGTACGAAACGGCGACGCGTCGGCAGAGGGTGTTTTGCCGCCCCCGCGTCGGCGTGATTTATGGCATCGCCGCCGCCGCCGACGGACCGAACGAGCGGTGTCAGAGCGACGGCGGGAAAAATGAAGCGGATCGTTAGCGCTTCTTCGCGGGGCAATTAAAAGCGGCAACGGCCGCCGCGTCGGTTACCGTGGTAACGGTTGTTTGAGGAAGAGACAAGTGCGCCGCGTATACATTATACACGTATACGTACACGCGAGCGCGGGATAAACGGCGCGGCGGCGGGCGGACCGCGCGCGCGGGTGCACACAACAACCCGAAACCCCGTCACTATAATTGGAGGATTACACAGATAATTGAATCGCCCTCGGCGCGTGGTGACAGTGCGCGCACCGCGCCGCCGGCACGAACGTGTACGCCGCGCGCCCGCGCATTATATCCCTTGACGGGTCCGGGACGACGACGGCGACGGCAGCAGCCGACAAAACCGCGCGATACACGACGACGACGCCTTTCAATAAAAATGTAAATTCGTATAATAATATAATTTTTAATAAAAAAAAAAAAAAAAATCCCCCGTACGTTATAATATTATTATTATAATATAAAACGTAACGGCACTGGCGGGCGGGGGTGGGGGGCCCGGAACGCGAGGAGGGATAATACCCCTACCTCGCTCCTTATATATAATTCAACCGTTCGCGAGCGCTCTTAAGCCCGTCTGCAGCGCGTCGAAATTATAATAATAATAATAATAATTCGCTGTTATAATAATAACGATGTTGTATACGTAACACGCGCGCGCGCATTCCACCCGTAAAATATATAATTTCGTTATTGCGATTGGATGCGGTGCATAATAATAATATACGGCGGCGGCGGCGCCCCGAGTTACGCTAGACGACGCGTTTTTGCGCGTGCCGATCGGACTGTGTAAACGCGACGGCATAACGCGTCGGTATATCATAAGCGTTGCGGCGTTACGCGATTTTATAGTTTTGTTATTGTAATTTATCGCCGGGACGTCTTTAAAAACGCCAAACGATTCCGCGCGCGCGATACCGCGGCGTTTTACAACGACGCCGCCCGCCGCGTATCCGTTTCCGGTGATACCGGGCGGTACGATTCACGCGCCGGCAAAGCGCAGATTATCGTAATAAACGAACGGAGTACCGGGGCAGTGCGTCGATTCGGGTTCGCGGGGAACAACGCGATTACTACTCTTGCGCACAGCGTTCGAAATACTGTTATTTACAACGTCGTTGTGTATCCCGTGATAGTCTCCGTTATTCTTTTCGGTGCGCACAGAGTGCCGCGACACCAGCAGAATGGTTGGTCGCGTACGACGTTTTGGCGGTCGACCCGTTGTCGGGAGGGGCGATCGTTTACGCGAGTTTACCGGAGCGATAGCGATCGCAGTGGCGTACCCGGGAGGGGGGGAGGCGGCGCGTTGAGGTTAAGGGTGTTATGTCCTCTCCTCATCGGCTTGTGAAAAAAATAATAATAATAATAATACGAGTAATTGATACGCCTTTTTTTTTTTTTTTTATTCGAAGATTTTCGGACATTTTCTTGGCCATTACCACGCTATTGTGTATAAATCATATTTCTACTGTACGTTGTTATTAAATTAGACTCACCTTGACTTGAGATTCGGTCATGCCCAGCGCGTACGCGAGTTTCGCCCGCTCCGGACCGGCCAGGTACTTGGTCTGCTCGAAAGTCTTCTCCAGCGCGAAAATCTGTTGCCCGCTGAACGTGGGCCTCGTGTGTTTCTTCTTGCCGTCCTTCTCTTGGTTCGAATTGTTCACTGGCAACAGACGCGACAAATCATATTGTTTAACAACATTTGTTATAATAATACGAGCTTTATTTTATAAAATCACAAAACGATTTTTTTTTTTTTTTTGTTTTTTTTCAATTTAGTGGCGCGCCGAACATTTATTTTATATTCGAGGAGAAACGAAAATAATTTAAGACCCGCCCGCCCAAATCACGGATTGCTATGTGACCAGTAAAAATCACGTACGTGTCCCCAGCTCCCCACCCCCCGTATTGGAATTTTCCAAATTTTTTCCGACGAATATTTAACATGTACCTAATTAGCATATGTATTTACATGCTAACTTTTGTAATTTGAGTGCGTTTTAATTAGGCGCGGTATCAAAAACTAAGTGGCGGGGGCTGTAGACATGTGTCTCCAATCCCCCTCCCACGCATCAAAACCACTTATTTCGAATTTTTTTTTAGGCTAGTATTTAGCATGTAATTAGCATATATTTGCACGGTTGGTCCCACAACTACATCGCCATTCGTCGGTTCGCGAAATTCGCACGTATCCCCCTCTCCCCACTTTGTGAAATTCTCGGAATTGCTAAATCGCTTCACGTGCGTGTTTTTTTCTTTTCGAAACTGTCCGTAATATAAACGATAAAATACTGTTTACGTTAAACAAATTACGATTTAATTTTCATTTGTACGTCATAGTTTTTTTGTTTTGTTTTAAGCCGGATGTCAGTCCAAAGATACTATTGACCGCTTCGTTGAGACCAAACGGATATCGAGACATAATTATTACGTAATAATGATTAACGTCTCTTTTTTCACGCATATTTTGATTGCATATTTGGCGATTCCTTAGTGCGTAAATGCACGTTAAACATATCGCAGTTGTTTTGAGCGCGTATAGACGTCCGAACCCCATGTACGTAATGATAACTACGTGATGCATTTAAACGCGTCTTAAACTCTCCGGGCGACGAACGGCTTTATATGTAATATTTTATTTTCGCGGGAATACTCGCACGAACTTGTTATTATCGAGTTTTCCGCGCGGAGGGGAAAAACAAACGATAAAAAAAAAAAACAAAAAAAAACGATAATATACAGAAACAATAATATAACAACCGTAAAAACAATATTACGGAACGTCCCGCATTTCCCCTGCGGCGGCGGCGTTTCCTTTTCGATATCGCCGGCAAAGTTTATCGTAAAAACACGACAATCTGGCCGAACTATCCGTTGCGGTCGATTTCCGGGGCGCCGAGACCGCGCCGCGAGCGTACCGCGCGAGGTACGCCGCGCACACGCGTATCGCGTGCGGCGCGCGTAACCGGACGTCTGCTTTTCTGCGCGGCCGGCCATTCCGCGTTCTTTCTTTCGCCCTCTCACCCCGACCCCGTCGTTTCTTTCGCCGCCCGTTTCTTTTTCTCCGCGTTCTCCGCGCGTATACCGTTTAAAACAACGAGCAAAAGTAATGTATAACAATAATAATAGTGTATAGAGAAAAAAAGAGAGAGAGAGAGAGAGAGAGAGAGTGAGAGAGTGAGAGAGAGAGAGAAGCGCCGACAACATAAAACACGTTTAAAACGCGCGCGCGGGTGAAAATAAATAGCTCACATGCAGTGCGGCGTATACGTATGCGCGTATATATGTATACGTCGTACAACACGCGAGCACACGCGTATAAACGTAGTTTTTTTTTTTTTTCTCTCGTTTCGTTCCCGGGGAAAAACCGCAAGGGAAAGCCTGTTCGCGCGCGTGCACGGGAGGAGCGGAGGATCGCGTGACGGCGGAGAAAGGGGCGTTATGTTTTTATCACTCGCGGCGGCACAACGCGCGCGATACATAATACCGTATACACACACACGCACACACGCACACGTACACACACACACACATATATATGTATACGCGGGAAGGATAAGAGGCGATATTCGCGGGGTTCCGCGCGGGAAAAGCGTGTCAACGAGAATTTCATTTTGTTAACACAATCCGCGGCGGCGGTGTCGCTACACGCATACGCACACGCACACACACGCGTGTGCGCGCGCGAGCTCGTACGATACATATACACACCCCCGGAAAACGTTGTTTTCATCGTGTCTCCGCTTCACCGCCCCACAGCTCGCGAACGTACACGCGGGCGGTCGGCGCAAGACGCGCGCGCGAAGACGGAGAAAAACCAAATAAACGATCTATTCTCCGCGCCCGCCGCCGGGGACCGGCAAATCCCGTTTACTGCATTTCAATGTAATTCCGTCGGCTTTCGGCCGCCCGCCCGCCCGCCGCCGCCGCCATCGCATTCCCGTATTATATTTACGTCGGAAAATTACGTCGTTGTGGCGACTTTTTTTTTTCTTCTTCCCATTTTTCTCCACGGAAAAAAAAAAAAAAGAAAAACGGTTACGGAGACGACAAACGAGAAACGAAAACCCTCCGCGCGAATAAACGACCGCTCGGCAACACAATATAATAATAATATAATAATATATTCCGTGCCGCCGTGCGAAACCGACGCTTATCGCGCGCAGAAATAACCCGCGATTGAACTATTTGTTTCCCCCGTCCCCCCCGAAACTAGCGATCGCGCGTGTTTATCACAGGGGCGGTTCTTGCGGGTTGTAGGAGAAAAAAAACAACCGAAGTATTTTTGATGCCCTCTGTTTTTTTATTTCGCATTACCGTGCGGTAATAGCCCCGAGAGGGTTGAAAAAATGAGGAAATTTCGATTTTGTTAAACACGCGAAACATCTTGCTGTGTTTCGTAATTTCTCTCGGGAAAAACCGATTTTACAGTAAATCGTACGTTGATAAATTGTAAAGACATTGAGAAGTGCTATGTCAAAAAGATATATCCTATAGATCGCGGTTTTATGATCTGCAGCGATATAGTTATTGAATAGTATTTGCGAAAAACCACAAAACTGCCCTATATTTTCTCGTTTGTCAATCCTCTCGGGGCGCGGAAAGGGGATGAGTTTTCACGGCCGAATTTCGCACAGATTACTGTTGCGCGGCAATGAAAAGAACAGTGGTAGTCTAGCATCGAAAATAATAATGTTAACGTTATGTAAAAAATAAGGCTCACCCCGAAGTGTTTGCAATATAATATATTATTATCGGCCGCGTTCCGAATTTCAAAAGTGAAAACCGCGAGCGCGAGTCTATATAGTTTCCAGAAACTCCGACTACGGTTCGTCATTGTCGGTGAATATTTACGGGCGCACGCGAATCGCCTCCCACTTGACCCTCGAATCGTCTGCCGATTTCAAAAATATCGTTCACTGGAATCGCCTCCTATTTAAGATAGTGGTGACCTTTTTGTATCGGAATCGATTTCTGTTTCGAATTTTTTAAAACGAAACACAATTATACATAGGTATTAAGTACGCGACATTTGTACACGGTATTAGGTAATAATTCGAACGGACGGTTTTAGTATACATACCCGAATCGCCTCCGAAAACACCCGAAGGCGATTCGAGTGAAAAAAGTCACGTGCCCGAATTCGGGAGGCGATTCGGGATACCCGTAATTACAGTTTGAAAATTTCGTTTCGAAACACGCGTACACGGATAGGAAGTACCTCGGACTTTGTAAAAACGATAAATTCCAACATTTTAACGTTTTATTAGGTTAGAACGCGCATATCGCAACCGTGTTTACACGGGTTTGTCGATAATTCGGCGAAGGCCGTCGCGCCGTTCCGTTACCGCGCGTGTACAGAAATTCGTAACACCCGTGGGGCGGGGGAGGGAGGCGGACGCCCCCGAAAAAGAAATACAATCGTGTTCTATTTGCCGGGCCGAAAAACAAAAAAATCGCCGAACTGCCCTTTCGCGTTTTCCGGCGGAATCGAGACAAACTAGAATTTCCCGTGACCGGTGGTGGAGGAGGAAACCGGGAAATAGCCCCGACGGGAACTCGCCCGGACGCGCGCATCCGTCGGCGCGCACTTTGCAGCGCCGGAACGCGCGTCCGTGACAAATGCCGTCGCGCGGGGCGCCGTAGTTTCGGGTACCGATATTATTAAGCCTTAAACGCGGCCACGGCCGGTCGCGGACGGGCGAGGGACGGCGGCGGTCCCTTTAAATCATTACACATAATTCGACCCTTATAAAACGCGCGCGTACCGCCGTCCCGCCCATGTAATACGGCCGTCGAATCGGCGGTCGGGGGAGGGGGGAACCGCGCGGATGTACGGCGGCGGGGAGCGAACCGCGAACGTAACGGCGAGGGATAGACTAACCGTACGCGGCGCCGTCCCCCTCGGTGTAATATACGTACCTATGTATACGTATATATAAAGCGTTTTGACACCGTGACGGAAGCTAATTGAATAGTTTGTAGATTGAAAACGAGAGATATCGCGCGGGTCCGAGGGGGCGCGCACGTACGCGTACACACACGCGCGCGTACGTGTACAGCGCGTCCCCGGCCCGCCGCCGGCCGGCCGACCGGCGGCGGTCAGCGCGTTCCGCGGAGGAGATTACCGCGAACGCCGTAACGACGCTTTCGCCACGCCGCCGCACGCGCGTCGCAACAGCTTGCGGGCTCCGGACCGACGGCGCGGGGCGCGAGGGAACCGCGCGATCCGCACCTCTAGGCGCGTACGGCGCGGGGTGCTCGCGGCCGCAAAAAAAACTTTCCGTACCGTTTTCCGCGGCGAGCGCACACGTCCCGCGCAAACGCGTGATACGCGTCCGTGGGGGGGGGGGGGGTGCCAATCGACGCAAACCGTAACGCGTTACGCGGATACGATACTCCGGCCCGTGCCGTCGGCGACGCATGTCCGGCTATAACCTCGTTGTCAGTCGACTTGCGCGGACCGCGAGAGAACCGGGAAAATCGAACATTGACCTACGCGACGCGCCGTCCGGTCCCGAAAATCCTCCGGGAAAGCCGCGCCGCGACGTTTTCGACCGGACCGAAATTTCCGGTGTGAAAAAAAAAGCAGTTTACCGTCGCGGGAAAAGAAGAAAATAAACGGCTCTCGTAGGGGACCGAAACCGATTTTTTGACTTTTGGGGTTTTTTTTTTAACAATTATTATTATTATTCACATTTTTTAATACGCTCCCGTATAGATAATAATAATTACAAAGTAATACCGTGTATTTATTGTTATAAATATTGAGGGGGAAAGGGTCGCGGGAGGCGAAATAGCCTTCTCGCCCCCTTGATTTCGATCGTCCCTAAACCGGCAAACGATCTACTCGAGGACCGCGGAACGTCGGGCCCATTATTATGACGGTCGTTATTAAAAAACGAGTAACAAAATTATTACAAGTTTAGTCGTGTTTTTTTTTTTTGTTTTTGCCCGAAGGTATACGTTTAAAATATATAAATATTATAAATTGGCGTTTTTCGACGTTTGGTCAGAATTTTAATAGCATATTGAGGTACGCATCGGTTTTATTGTAACGTCATAGTATATACATTCAAATTTGCCCAATGTCCGTGGTGTATTACGGATACATTCCGGAATATTACAGCGATAGGCAGGTCACGTTTGACGAAGCCGCGGTATCCACTCTTACGTATAATATTATGGTAATGGAAGAGGACATTGATTTAGAGAAATCGCGGCCGAGGGGAAGACACGTCGCCGTTGCGGCGAGGAGACGCGCAACGTCTAAATGGCGAGGGTCGGACTGGAAAGTAAGAACACCAGACGGGTAGAATCGCAGGACTATTGGACGTACGACGGGATGGTCCTTAATGTTTATGTATATAAAGTGGCCGATAACACCCGAGAAACGAGAAGAAGAAATGGCCGTGTATATATTCGTATATATTATGTAGGCGCTGTCGCTTATGCGTAAAAAACATTACTAAATAAATTTTTTTTTTTTTTTTTCTAACGGTCCGTCTAATATAAATAAATTGTATACAAAAGGTCGCCAAACGATACAGCACGTACATTATAATATTATACGATATAATAATAATAACGTATGTTGTATGCAATATGGTGTGGTCGTTTGAGTAAAAAGTCTCGAGAGTTATAAATCCGTTGTGCGCGACCTTTCGTCGCGTATGCCTATATATAGTCCTATATATGGCCGTTAAAACGATTAATATTGTGTTGCGCGAGTGGCGATATATTGAATTGTTATTCGATTTTTTTTTTTTTTTTAATAGTTATACAGCGTTCGGCCGAAGTCGTTAGCGGTGACTGATTGCAATATTTTTGCGCGAACCGTAAAATATAATACGCGTACAATCACACGCGACGAAAGAGAGGCCGAAATTATTATTGCCGTTATTACCGTTTAATGTACGCGACGAATCGACCGGAAAATTGCGTATTATCGTAAATACTTCGGCAGTTATAGAATGTACGAGGATAATAATAACGCGACGGACATCTATTATATGCGCAATATGTTATAATGTCGTTTTGATGAAATTGTTCGAATACCCAACGCAATCGCGACGGGAAAAAGTCGTTTTTGTCCGTCTGAAACGCTTGGCCGATTTACCGCGGTATAGGTACCTTACGATTACCGATGACTAGGGTTCGGATTTAAAGGCAAAAGACTTTTTTTTTTTTTAAAAAATAATAACAATAGAAATATCATGTTTACATAAAAAATGTGTTTCATTTTATACCGAAGACAGTGGATGTATTTTTTATTTTTGCCTTTTTTGACGGCGATTACGGTGACGATTTAACAAATAATAATCCTTATTTAGATATTTATTCACATTTTAAATAGTTTTTTTTTTTTTTTTTTTATTGATTATATTGACTTCAAATCCGAACCCTACTAAAAACGTACGACGATCGTACCTCGTCGTCGGCTCTAATCATGCAAAATCGCCGCGAAAAGAAAAACGGGTAACGAATAAAAAATACCAAGACAATCATTTTGACGTGACCAAATCTGCTATGTCCCGTCGTGTGCAACGGGTATACGCGTCATAACCAGTTATTTTTAAACAACAGCCGTGCTAAATGCATTGTTCCAGGACAACGCCGTGATTCGTGTACGAGCCTTTAATATACATTACGGACTGTATAGAGATATTATGTACGGGTGTATGAAGATTTTTTTTACGGAGGAGTGGTTCTGGCTATCAATTACCTCTAACAGGAGCGAATTGAGAGCCGAACAAAGAATATTGAATTCCTATAGAAATTTCAAAACGGAAGGGGGGTTATAGTTCCCGCCTCCCTCTCGCGACTGCGCCCCCGGCGAACGGTTATACTTTTTGTGTTTCGCCACGCGTATATTAACGTTTTCTATATCGGGGCCGGATACACCGCAACGCTGCGCGAACGGGATTTCGTCTCATATCTCTTACTATCGATATCACGTTTAGCACCCACCCGCCAACCACGACCATCGCCTTCGCCCCCTAGCCGTCCAGAATGGAGTGGCGGATTTCGGGACGCGCACTGCCGTTATGAGTACGGGTCGGAGTTCGGGATCGTCACGTCCGTTTCAAATTCTGAGGGACCAATCGATTTACCGTGGCGCGTTTGTCGAGACAGCCGCCACTGTGATACGATACGCTGAACCATTCTTCTATTTGCCGATCAGCGGTAACGCGGTGTTCACGAACGCGCGTGCGTACGGCGTATTGTTTTAGTAACACTGTGTCCTACGTACGCCATCAGAAACCGCCGTAGGAATTTATTGTTTTCGCCGCGGTGTGTACGCAGTAGTCGCGACTACTGCGTACACTTACGTATTCTGAAATAAAAAAAAAAAAAAAAAACACAACGCATTTCACGAGAATTTATTCCGGCCTTGTATTCATTCGCAACGCACGTAACGTTACGCTATGGCCGCACAGAAACGCATTGTAGTAGCGCGATTGCGGGGGTTGCGTAAAAACCGTTCTGTAAACGGTCGGTTCCGTAAAATTGCCGTTGTACCGGGCAGATTGCGTCGCACACAATACGTATTTCATTTGTTCAAACGTCACGTCCGTAATTCTTATTTACAGTTATAACCGATTGCTCGGTTATCGGTAAATATAATATTTCACGCACATCAAATCACGGTGCGCGATAATTCAATTTCGTTTTTCTGTAAACCACGAAATAGCTGTTACTTCTCCGAGTCAGGCATTTAGATCGGAAATTCCGTTTGAAAACGAACAGTGAAACCGAAAGGGGGGAAATTGTCGACGGGATCCGAAAAGCGTCTGTCGGCCGACTCGGTTTTACCGTACGAAAGTATTTAAATCGCGGTTTTTTCGTGACAGCGAAATTATTGCTAAACGCGAAACGATAAGGTTAAACGGTTCTGCGAATTTCGCAGAATTCAAAATCGGCCCGGGCTACTTCAAACCGATTCAATAACCGCGTTCTCGATAACAACACACCGTTGAATTGAACACAGAACGGTTCGTCGATTGTACGGGACCGATAGCCACCATATCGGTTGTGTGTTACCCGGCGCATAAAAGTGTATCGGGCGAAATTAAAAACCGTCGCGCCGCCGCCGCCGCCGCGTCCCCTTCTTATTAAGAAGGCGCGCGCGCGCGCGCGGGTACATAATAATATCGCGTTGCGCGCCCCGTCAGATTATCGTATACGCCGCAGCGGTTAATATGGCGAACGCGGCGGCGACGGCCATATTGCAGCCCCCTCGGCCGCCGGATATATTCCCCCGAGGGGCGAACTGCAGCAGTGGCAGCGACGTGTATAATAATATTATACGGTAGCGGCGCGCAAACACATTATACACGTCGTACACGGCGACGGCAGTGTACTGGGTTGCGCATTATATACGACCGCGGAGCTGCAAACGCGCGCGCGCTACAGCGCCGAATAGCCCCGCAGTATATAATACCCGTTGCAGAGTAGTAGTATCGTAGATTATTGATCACCCTGTATACGGATACGCGGACAAGACATTCGCGTCGTACTCGGAGAGAGCATTAATTTCTATCGACTGGAGCTCAATGTTTCACGCGTACGCGCTTTCACGCAGGCACGGATCCAGAGCGTAGATCCGGGGCGGGGGGCGACGATTTTTTTACAACACAAACGCAATTCGGATTTAATATAATACGTTATGTATGTTGTTTTCTCTTACGTGTCAGCGATCGGAATATAGTAACGTCAGGATCTAATATCTATAATTTTATAGATCCTGATAAAATTATAAAAAAAAAAAAAAAAATCGGAGAAATAATACGTCCGGGGGGCTCGGATCTGTCCCTTGTATCCACGTGAAATTAACATTCGTTTCTATATGATTAAAACCGCGAATTTGATAAATCCGTGTACGCGTGTATTCGCGTACTTTAGTATAAACGACTATACGGAATTTCTAACATGTTACGATAATCCGTTTATCGGCTCAACATTGGTAGTACGTAAAGGCCGGTCATTCCCTATTTAAATGTGCACTGTATAGTACCTATGCATAGTAAAGATACTACATAACGATCGACAATATCCGCGAATCCGTGTTAACGCGGACTCCGTGTTCACGTACACGTATTAGTTCACATTCTAATCGAGACTTCTAGTATTGACGTATACGTTTTTTTTTTTTTTTTCCAGAGTAATTATGATACGAGCGGTTCTAAAACGGCGTACATTGTACTGTTGTTTGTGAAAGTTTACGTATTCTACTGCTGGAGGAAAGTAAAAGGACGAAACATTAATGGTCCAGTATTTTTTCTAAAAACAATGTGTATATCTATAACCATAATGGTTTTTCGAAAACATTTTAACGGAAAACGGGAGAGGCAGTAACATTTGTAATCCGTGTTCATAACATGCGCACGGCGATGCGCAGGATTATTATTATTATTAGTAGTAATATTAGTAGTAGTAGTAGTAGTAGTAGTAGTGGTAGTAAGAAGTGGTAGTAGTAGTAGTAGTGGTAGTAAGAAGTAGTAGTAGTAGTAGTAGTGGTAGTAAGAAGTAGTAGTAGTAGTAGTAGTGTTTCTTTACGTATTGTATCTATCGTGTATATGATACGATACGTAAAGGCGGACAAAAGGTCATCTTGTCGTCGCGTAGCGAGTGCAGTACATCTACGGTCCAAAGCGCAATAATAATAATAATAATAATATACGTTTAATAATAACGCGGAGTGTACATTATTATAAACCGTGGTCGGCCCCATAAACCAAACCAATTATTAATTTCTCGCCCGGTGGTATACCTCTATGTATGCATATATATATTTATATTATATTATATACCCGCCGACGACGACTATTTATTGTTTTTTATGATCCTTTGTTGTCAGTTTCGCGACAAACGGTGTAATTGAAAAGCGACAAAAAAAAAAAAAAAAAAAACACCCACGTAATAATATTATTATGCCTGTATTAATGGCCCGTGCACACCGGTGCACCGCGCACGCCAATTAGATACGCGATGTTTTTTTTCTTTTCCGATCATTAAAAAACTGTATAAAAGTTGCCCGGGACGGGTGCAGAAGAAGAAGAAGAAGAAAAAAAGAAACGCACGACCGCTCGGCCGTACAGCACGAAGACAGGTACCTAACCTATTGTGATACCTCTCGACCGGGGACACAATTGTATTCTGTTTTTATTTTTTTATGATCTATACCTAGGGAATATAAAGAGCAATAATGTTGATATTTTTCGATTAAATTTTTATGTTTTGCTAAGCCGTTTTTTAGAAAAATCACGAGAGTAATGAAAATTAAAAGTCGAAACGACGTCTCCAGGAGGATATAAACTGCATAAAATGGCTAACGTCGAAAAGTTTTCGTAAACAGTAGAATTCAAAAATTGTATTATATTTTTATCGTATTTTTTACCGAAAAATTGAAACGCGAATGTTAAAAACATGTTGAAAATAACAACGGTGGCTTAATCGACTAGAGAATCTTTTTTCAGAGTCTTTATCGTACACACCTATTTTTACATCGTGCTGCGTCCGTCTGCCTACCGCTGTTACCGCGGTGTCCGAAACCGCGATTGTCAATAATACCGCGCAGTATACAATCATGTATAGACTTATGCGTCTAGACGGGACATTCAGTACGAGAACGCGCGTACGGGCGGGCGGAGTTTCATTTCGAGAACAGAAACACACGAGATGATAGACGGAACGTTTTAATTGACTGTCCTCGGAGTGCGAATTCGCTCTCTCTCTCTCGCACTATATAGGCTTCGTATCTAGGCCCATCTGTTTTGCTCCGTTCGGACCGACCGCGCCTTCCGGTCCTCGGGGCGAATGTCCCGTCTATTGATGTATGAGTCTATGACTGATCACAATGTAAAATGCACGATAGGGGGGGGGGGCTCACGAGCTTCGAATTAAACGGCGCATTGGAAAACGCGCGTCTTATCACAGAAATCTATAGTTTATCATCCGTATAATATTTATCTGCGATAACAATAATATTATATTGTATTGTGTGTAAGTACGATGTGACGAAGGATAATGGACAACGGAATATATATATATATACAATATTTTATTATTGTTATTGTATGATTTTGTACCGCAGGACGAAATGCGGTAAAACTTTAGCACCCCTCTATATATATATATATATATATATATATATGTATACGTATAATAATAATAATCCTTTTCCGCGGGCTTTGCGGATCGCGGGGAGCAGCGCGTTGACGGTAGGGGGGGTGGAGCTTTTACCACAGGCTGCTCCGTGCGTACGCGCGCGCGCGTGTGTGTGTGTGTGTGTTTTTATCCCCCTCGGGTTTTTTTTTTTTTTTTATGCTGAAAACGAAGTTTCGTGTCCGCGATGTGACGCGGCGGCGGTCGAAGGGGGTGGTTTGCCGGCAATCGCACACATCTGTTACCGGCTTTTGACCGCGCGCGGCGGTCGCCGCCGATATATATAATTCGAAACGGCCGCGCGCGGACGTCATTTGTCACCGGCCGGTCGAAATCATAGGCCAATAAAAACGCCGTTTTCCCGCGTCCGCGTCGGCGCGCACACGTTTATCGTTTAGGCACGCACGGAAACCACGACGGTCGCAACATTATTGCGCGTGACACAACGCACCGCGGTACATGCGCGCGCGCGCGTACAGGCGTACCCGGGCGTTACGCGCGCCGCGAGACCGCGTGCCGTCTGCGCGGGGCGAAAAGACGCGGGCGTGCGCGCGCGGTCGTGCGAGTAACGCGGAGCGGGCGAGAAGGGGGGGCCCGGGGAAAGGGGAGGGGGAGGGAGTGGGGNGGGGGGGGGGGGGGGGGGGGGGGGGGGGGGGGGGGTCGGGTCCTCCGCGCGTTCGCGACGCGGCGACGTTTGTCCGCACACGACGCTGTGATGTTATGCACGAACCGCGCGCCCGGCGTTTTTGGAAAAGACGGACGCGGTCGTACTTGGAAAACGGACCGCGGTTTTTCCCGGGTCCGCGTGTTCGGCCGGGGCCCGGGTACCGAGCCTGTTTTCGTGAGACCCGCGGGCGTGGAAAATTCTCCATCGGAAACCAAGCCGGGAAAACGAATGGGCCCGGACGGTCCCCGGTTTGCTCGGGACCCGGCAGAGCTGAACGTCGCACTATACGGTCCCGCCGCAGCTGTTATGCCGTCATAATGTAACGACGAAATTATGACGGTGATGTATCAATCGTCATTGATTACAGCAACGGTAATGTTATTACTGTACTGTCCGTCGCAATATTAGCAAATATATTTAATGAAATGACGTCGAAAGAAAAAAAAACAAAAAAAAAGGCTTTATACAATTTATGTGTCTATAGATCGTACGTTTTTACTCGCGTTGTTATAAAATATTATTTTAATTTACTGTACATACGTTTAGTCCCCGCCGCCACACGATCGAATAATTCCGGATACGCGTTAATGATTGTCATTGTATGCGTATTATAAACTCAATATTTGTTTTGTAATCCACACGCAGGGATCGTAATAATATTACCATCAAACCGCTCCGTATATTTGCGTTCGTTCGAAATCGATTCGAAAACAATTCGTACACGATACGAAAGTCTGATGTGCGCCCCGGACGTATGGTGAATAATAATACCGGTGATTATTTCAGACGTAAAAAGAAAAAAAAATTAAACCCCCCGTAATGAACGTTTATTCAACCCCCCCNCCCCCCCCCCCCCCCCCCCCCCCCGATAAATATGACGATTCGAAAATATCCGAACACATAACGCACGATGACGATGTTGTTTCAATATCATATTGGTTTTTTTTTTTTTTTTTTCCTAAATATTTAAACCGAACCGTACAACAAACGTCATTACCGAACAAACGTCGAGCGATAAAAGTACCCAAGCGCACAGGTACAGTGACTATTAGCGAACGCGTGCGCGTATATTTTGTCATTCGACATTTGCATGTTGCACGCGATCACGCGGTTAAACGTGTAAGTCTGCACGTGTATGTATTGCATTTTGTTCGTGCGCGCGTGTTGTGTACACGACGCGTAATCCCCGCGCGAGCTTTAACCGCCCCATTATAGCCCAATTAAATAGAATTAATATTTGCGCGATTTTGCTGTACGGAATATGCGGGTGCCGAATACTCCCGCGCGTTATTATTATTGCGGTTCATCGTTGCGTCGCTACAGGGTGCGGATCGCAGTGCGAATCGAATTTTTTTTCCCGGAACGTCCGAATGTGCAACGATTTTCCCGGGCGTAGGATTCGTATCGCTCGTCAAAGGATTAAAAAAAAAAAAAAAATGTGAAACTTTTGTTTTGCGTTTCTAGAACCGTTTGGTTTTTAATTTTTATAGTATTATTTGACGTTTCGAGCGCGTTTTTAGATTTTCGAGGAATTTTTTTTTTTTTTTACAAACTTCAATAGCGTTATCGGAAAATCCGATAACATTCATTTCGATTTCCCCCTAAAAGAAAAAAATAAATCATATTGTTACTTTTGGAATGTGTTGGGCATAGATTTACCGATTGTACCGGATAAATACGACGCCGGCTGCAATAAAGAAAACGATAACCTATTATTTATCGAGTTGTAATGTAGAGTCGTATTGTACTATTTGCACTTTCGGGTTCGGTAAATTTATACACCTAATAAAAAAAAACATTTTTTTCAACGTTTAAAATAACGTTTAGAGGCAAAAAAAAATTAAGCGCGTTGCATGTGTTTAAGGCATTTTTCTTGTTTTTTTAGAGCATTTACATCCGCACGTAATTTATCGCTGTACGCGTCCTATACAAAATTACGCGCAGTATTTCTATTTGTATTGTACGTATAATGTGCAGTTACTCACGGCTAGCCAGCCTGTCCCTCCAGGCGATCGGGTTGTTGACCAGCCCTTGGAAGCCGGGCCAGTACAGGTTCCTGGTGGTGAGGTCGGCCAACGTGGTGGCCGGGTGCTTGACGCCGCCGTTGTGAAAGTAGGACGCGGCCGCGGCCATCCCGGCGGCCGCTATGCCGGCCACGCTGTTAAACGCCCGCTGCTGATGGCTGATGGCGGCCGCGGCCCCGGTGGTCGGAGGCCGCGACAGTATCTGCTCGATGCCGTGCGGATTGCCCGCCGTGCACCCGTTTTTCATCTCGGTCATCGTGTGCAGCGCGGCCAGGGGCGGGCTGTTGCTGCACGGCACGTCCAGAAAGTTGAACATGGGCGACAGCATGTTGTGGTGGTGATGGTGGTGCTGTTGCTGGGACAACATCATTGTAGAGCCCAACGACGACCTGCGTAACGCGTCAACAACAACGCATGGCATTATTATACCGTAATAGAGAATGTAATACAAATTATAACAAGAGTGCCATAACAATACGAGGAGCGGGTCGCGTAACAAACGGTTTTCATAGCGCTCGCGTCGTCATTAGCGCACCCACAGATACGGGGGAAAAAAATGGCCGTTGTTGAAAAGCGCTTTGTATAGCGCACAACAAATACCATTCATAAACCCGTAAATCGTACCGCAAAACGATGGGACCCGGCTGCGACTTTCAGACGGATTTATAAAATCGACATTACCGATGTTATCGTCGACATTTCTGAGTGGCTTTTTTTTTTTTTTTTTTTTTTTTTAAAAAAAATTCATAAAAGCGCTGGCCGAAATACGGACCGAAATCTAGATTCAAACAGTATGGGTCGGCCTATCAAAGAGCCAACGATCGACGTGATATTTATCATTATTTACATATTATTTGCGGTTTATTGGTTTTCATTCGTTTTGATTTGGAAACTACTCCACGACGGTCCGCCCAAACGGATGGCCGACCTACGACCGTTTGAATCTGAACGATAGTTTAGTACGTGTCGACGGTTGCGGACTGCTGTAAAATAGTCGGTCTCCGTTGTTCGCTTCGAACGGGCCGCGTAACAAAACGGTTGTAAAAACGGCACCTCTCCGTATAATTGATTACTCTACGGTGATATTATATCGGCGACGACGACGACGACGACGGCGGTTCGGCGCAATCGAAGCGTAACGCGCGCGGCGGTTTAATTCATTGTCCGTCCCGGCGACAGTGTTTTCGGCGATATTTACGAAATCCTCATTTCTCCCGTACGCAATTTTACGGACCGGTTTATTCGCGACCCGCGGCCCAAGCAACAGACGTGCCGTTGACACGTGTATACGTTGTAAAAATACGACGGTCGATTATCGTCATTATCGTTATCATCGCACTGTACGGGTGCGCGCCGCGCCGTATTCGGTTCGGAAAAATCAACGCCACCGCCGCCGCGCAGCGCACGTCACCGCAGTGTTCTATATCGTCGCGACATCGAAAATATACACACGGGGCGGAGGGGGGCGTACGGCTAGTTTTGAGGCCGCGTGGCCCGCGATAACTGCCGCCGCGACAATAATAACGATATTATTATTATTGTTGTCGTGCGTCGCGTACGCGCGAGCTGTCGTCACGTTACCGCGAGAAGACCGTTGCGTCGCAGCGATTCCGACCCTCCGGATCTCGTTGTTATCTATCGACGCGGAAACGCTGTTTGTTACAATAACGGACAAAATGCGCGGCATCATTATTATTGTCAGTGTCCGGAACACCGGAAAATTTCCGTTCTCATCCCTGCCGCCGCCGCCGCGTCAGGTTATCGCGCGGCGGCGGCGGCGGCGACAAAACGTCATCCGATACTCGCTGTTTCGGACGGACATGACGCGCGCGTCGCGACGCATCCGAACCCGCAGTCGCGGTGCGATAATACCGTGAGCATCGCATCGCACTTGTTTAACAGATATAAAACATACATAACGGTATCGCACGATACCCCCGGTCCCGGGGAACCGCGGAACTCGAGCCCGTCATTATTGACGCGTTATTTATTTTATTTTTTTTTTTTCCTCATCACGTCGTCCTGTATTCAATTCCTCCCGTTTTTTTTTACCGTCTGAACTGCGTACGTTCGCACGCGTAATTTTCAAATGGCCACAGCGTATTGAAAACCGTTCAAAGTCCAGAGTTGAGCCTCTTTCGGCCGGGATCAACGATATAACCGCGTATAATAACATAACGTAGAGGGCGTGTTTTCGTTTAATAATATTTCACGGTTATCCGAGAAAGTACCAATACTTGATTCGCATAATAAGTAGGTGTATGAAATAATATTAAATGTATATATACCTACATTATTTTACGCGATTAAAAGCGATTATCGTTTTGAATAAAAATCCCACTGATATATGATGGACGATGGTATAATGTACACAATATACACGCAGGTAAAAAATGTAAGTACCGATAATTGCATATTTCGTAACAAAAAAAAAAAAAATGTGCAACCAGTGATAAAATCTCGTATGTTTAGAAATAATGCGTACCTATACTTAAATTCTGAAGTAACTTTACAGTCGGATAATGTAATTATTATTATTTTTTTTTTTAATAAACATTCTAATAAGAAGAAAGTCTGAAAAATATCATGTTATAATCAAGATAACAGTAGGTAATAATAATAATTTTGAAGTAGAATGAATTCAATTTGAAAATGGTTCCTATTAAATAATATGAATCTATATGTTATATTATGCACCTATATAAGAATCGATAAAATTGTCTTATGAATGCGTTCACACGGGGGAGATTGTAAATTACGATAATATTAACTTTTTTCTAAAAGTCGATGCGGAGAGTATACTGCACATTGTAAAAAACTGCGATAGTTCAAACAAAGTTAAAAAATAAATGAATAAAAATAATAACGCATATACTGTGCATGTTATGCAAAACAAATGAATAAATTATTAGAAAAATATCAAAACAAAGTCTGGATTATAATTGTAGAAGTCAAGAATCAAAAATCATCAGGTAGTAAAACAACAAAAGCGAAATAATATTAATTTACTGAACATAAAATAAAAATATGGAATACATGGACAAAATGACTATTTATTTACACAGCGGTACCTAAACCGATTATATTAAAAGTGATTGTAAAACCCGATGAGATGGTACAGATTAGGAAATTATTGTATTATTATCTATAGAATTTTTAGGTATAGAATATTATTTTTAAAATCGGTATGTACGCATTCAAAATGAGTTTAATAGTTTATGTGTTATTGCAATCAACTCGCCTTTAAGAGTATCAGTAATACAATTTGAAACTTCATTACTGAAAACCCATCTGTAATAAATATATATATATATATATTATTATCGGACATTATTGAATCAAATCGTGAACTCGAGTCTTGGTTATCAATAGTCATCAGTTTGGACTATCAACGCGATAGTGTATTCGGCGGAACATATTGCAATATTGCGGAAAATCTATAATCTATTAAATTTAAACTATAAGTAATTTAAACTTTTGATCATTTTAGTGTAAGTGTAAAGTAATTTTTTTTTTCAGTTTTATCGCTGTTTATATATATATATATATATAAGTATATAACACATATATTCATAATATATAACGAATATGTTGTTTGCGCATCGAATATTAGAATAAATCGATCAATTTTACATCATAATATAGAGCCGCGTATAATATAAGTTATAACTATTAGAAAGTCAGTATATTTAAAAAAAGATCTCAAAATTGCATACAGGCGTAAATATAATGATGTCGGTTGTCGTTGAAAATTGTAAAACTCGAACGTATAAAGAAAAAAAAAATCATTAGTTTGCCTCAATTGTATTAATAATTTTTCTATAATTTTGTCCGTCTAATTTGATTTGTTTCCCTTTATATGTTTGATCTCAGTACAATAGTTTATGTACAAATCAATGCTTTTTCAACACTTAATATTCTTGTATTAACTACTATACAACATCGATTTAAGCCCTTTACTTCTCTGAGATCAAAGATATATATAAAAAAAAACATGTCTGTCATCGTATACATATTTATAGGCGCGATTCGGGAGGGCCGAGGAGTTTCTGGCACCTCCAGATTTTGTACACAGACACTTCTCAGTCCGTACTCGTATGTATCGTTATTGAAATAATAAATCTGACACCCCCGCAGCAGCTGCAGTACCTATTTAGACGACAGACTCAAATCGTACGTATTATAATATGTGAAATTTAAAAATTCGGACCAAAACTCGAAAAACTCGAGGTATCGCGAGCAATCGTTATTGTAAATTGTGCTTGGAACCAAAATTAAAAATACCGGCGTTTTAATCGAAATTTTATGAAAATAATGAAACCAGTATCTAATCGGGACCTTTCTTTTAGATAATAATTGGTTCATTTAATTCGGTCGATTTAATTAATTTAGAGACCCGTGGATTTATATAATAACCGTCGATTTCGATTTTCTATAATCTGTACGAATTCCATATCACGGTATACAATATGAGCAATTTACAAAATACGAATATAAATCATTGTTAATCATCCGCCTGTCTAGCTAAATAAATCGTCACGAATATAATTCACTGTACCTGTATATAGTGTTTAATGATGTTGATAATTAATAAGATACAGATTGTTGAAATCGCCATGAATTAAACGTTTATAATTCATTATCAGACTGTCTCGTGAACAATAATGTACAATTATGTCGCCAATTTATTTATAATGTATTTTGCATATTACACATAGGTATACGTATTATACGAATGACAATTTACGAATGGTTTCTTATAAAAATAAAATACCAACACAACAACCAATATAAGTTTTATATCGTTTAACCCACCGAGACGTGGCTATACTATTCGATCTTTTACTTAATTTTTTTATTTTTACTTTACTTTCGGAAACATACCGACGTTTACCGGAATCTCTGTATGCCGTAGTTTTAAGAACCGGGACGAGTTTTTTTTTTCTTTTCGTTAAAGGATCAACAACGAAAATATACGATTACATAACGTATAATATAATTTAATATCGTACGCGATAACCGTTATAGTATATTATCCAAAAAAAAAAAAAAAAAAACAATAATGTACACCGACCTGGACGAGTCCTCAGCCTCGCTGGTCGTCCCGCTCTGCGCTCCCGGCGATGCCGTCGTGGTGAATGTTTGACACACCGGACGATTGAAAAAAAGTCACCGTCGCGGCGGCGGCTGGTGCTGGTGCGACGCGGACGCGTCCGATGTCCCGGTGGACGTTCGCCGACGTCCGGACACTTACGAGACGTTCGCGTACATGTCGACAGAATCGTACGCAACAGTATTATTTAATTGTATACGACGGCGTTTTTCGGAAGTCCCTCAATAATATGATGGGATCCCGCGAAAATGTCTGTTTTGTAATATTAATACGCGTAAATTGATTTCGTAATATTATGCGATAACGACAGTGGTTATGGGCGATTGAAAAACAACGATATTGTATGAACGCGGTATGTAATAAATAGTATTATCGCGCGTAAACCGATCGCGAACAACAAACACCGACGGCGATTTCGTAATGATAACAATAACGACACCTAATAGTAATAATATTAGGTGTGTAATGAAAACCGCGCGATCGGAAAGTATCCGCGGCGATACCGGCGACGATGTGACCGAAAAAAACGACGGGCGATAAATGAATACGCACACACGTCCGCGGCCGGCACCGGTCTCCGGGACTCACCCCGCGCGTTCGGGGGCGCCGCCCACCGGGGCGCAGATTGGACGACCGCCCGTGCCCGCCCACCGGGCACCGCCGCGCCACCGCGCGCGCATCCGGGCCGGCGGCGGCCGTGTTAATCAATTACTACTCAACCGAACTCGATTTTAATGCTTTGTTATTATGATGTTCGTTCGTTACGGTTAACAGGGGTTTGCGCGTGTCCCCGCGCCGCCTCAGCCGCCGGGCCACGCCCCGCCAAATAATAATATAATAATAATAATAATAATAATATTATTATTATTATATTGTAGAAGGGCCGAACAAAAAAAAAAAAACAAAAATTACTACATTAATATAAAATATCATCTATAATATTGTTAATAACGCCCCGGGTATTAGATATATATATATATATATAGCGAGGTACATGCGCGTTCGTATACCTATATAAATGTACGTATATACGGTATGTGTACTATATAATATTATTATAATATATTACGGACTGTGATGACTCGGCACGAGAAGGGTCAACGTCAAACAAAAGACGGAAAAAAAAAAAAAAAACGTATTACGATAGCGTGTTATGGAGTTCGGGATTTTCGGAAACGAATTTATTTCTTTCGACTGCCGATTTTAAATTTGCATTATTTTTTTCTTTTGTTTTCACATTTTCATTTTTTTTTTTTTTTTTTTATGTTCCTTCTTTCCTCGGATATTATAATAATATACCGTCGTATACGGCGTTTCCGCGAACGCATGTACGGCAGTAAATACAAAACGGACCCCGCGAAATAGTCGATCACCTGCAGCCTTATGCTAACCGGACGGCCAGACGAATCGTTACCACTCATAACTATACACATAGAGAGTCAGAACCCTTGTGCGCCTCGGTGTTTTAGCGGCACATAACATGTTATACCTACTCTAAATTCCGATTCGTATTAAAGACGAAGCACTGCAGCAGTTTAACTTAGGTGGGCCGTTACATATTTCACTGTTAAGCCTCGATAACACTGCAAGTCGCCGAGCACAAAATCAATCAAACACGTAAGCGAGTGGGTGAGCTGCATTGAAGAAAAGAAAAAAACACTAGAAAAATTGAAGAAAACATTTTGTTAATAATAATCAACCAATGAGTTTTTATAAGTTCAAAACTAATTTTAGTAATTTTATTATTAATTCAGCCCATAATATCGTTGATTTTATAAGTAGTTTTTTCGTTTATGTGTGAGTATTCTACAACTATAATACCAAAGTCAGAAATATTTGGTAAAATCTCTGTATCACATCTTGAAAAACATTCGGAGTTTCTAAAATAATTAGTTTTAGTACTTAATTAATTAACAAAACATTTTGCGATAGAGTATATTTACAATATACTCTATTCCAAAGGGTTTTTTTTTTTTTTTTGACAAAGCAAATTATACACGTTATGCTTATGCCGACTTTTAAAGCCCCAAGGAAAAGTTTATCAAATTATTAAACGTTTACTTCCTATGGCCAGTTAAAATCATCAATTTTTTTTAAATGTACTTCGTTTCTGATACTGGTCAATTATGACTTCGTTCTAATATTGTTCCAAACTTAAAAATAGAATTGATAGAAACTTTTCAAAGCATTTTGCTGAATAGAAATAATTTGATCTAAAGTTGTTTTAAATACAATTTGGAAAATATGCCCCTGACTGCTAAAGATGACTAAAATTTAAATTGACTATTCATCCTGATTGCTATTTACCTACAAATTAACACGGAGGTCGTTATAATGCTCCTACTTTAAATGAATCGGCTGTTCTATGAAAGTATAAATGGAGATAATAAAAAGGCTCAAGAAAAATTGTTCTGTATATTACCTCACAACTGAATAGTTTAATCCTAGCAATCGTGACACAAAAACTGCTATAATTCTTGTATGCAATTTTTATGATGGCAGAAATGATTACTAAACCATTAAACTATTTACTGTGCCACACGGCTTAGTCCGTGCACAATATTGAATGAAGTATTTCTTTATGTCTCGTCGTTTCCACCCCTGTTCAGTTAATCATTGTTGACCGATTATTTATGTTTTAAAAGGGTTCTTCTTTACCCGTGACAAGTTTACCAGAATTATAATTAACATTTAATCCTACTATTATATTATAGACAGCGAGTTTGTGGTTGTTATCGCTATAAGTTTATAACCGTAAAAACAACTAGACCAATTTTCAATAAATTCTTTATTTGACCTAACCTATAACCTAACCTTTTATAATATTGGAAATCGGTAGGTACAGTAGTTTTTTCAATGAGCGAAAATAATGAAAAATTTGCTGTACATCTTTATGTAACATTAACATTAAATATTAATTAATTGTTGTAAAATTGTTACTGGCAAGGAATAATTATTATTTTTAAAAATAAATTACCGGGCCACCTGGGAACACACGCGTTATCATTTCTGAAAAAATGTTTTCCATTCAATAATGTGCACAGGCAAGTTTGTGTATGACAGTTGGGTGCGCACCAGGACTTTTTTTCAGAGGGGCTAGCTTACAAATTGTCTTACTTTTTCTTACACAAAAATAAACAACAACCAGTCATTTTTAGTAATATATATTTTTTGTTTATAATTACAATTACCGCCATCAAATATGTATATATATATTGCATAATATTTATAATTATTACCTTATACCTATAACTAAGTATGTTGAAATTTAAAATTTAAATGTAAAATTTATATAAACTTGATTCTCCTGAGAACTCCCTAGTCTTTTTTCGAAAAGAACTGATAATACTTCCGATTCGTTAATTTGTATTTCCCGATGATTATAATGATTTGTTAGGCCATATATAAACGGGATTATTTCATTAGGTTTCTGAGGTAAATTTTTATTCGTTGTAGTGTGGAAAACGATTTTTCATCTGTACTTATACTTACTGGTAACGTCGTAAATATTTTCAAAAGTATAAATACGGATTTGTATATCACATAAATGTAAAGTATCAGTAACTTTTCTTGTTATTGTTGAAATTATTTCGGCCTACTGACCACGTCTCCAAAACTATTTATTTAGATTTTTAAATCTAATCTTTTTTGATTGATTTTTAAAACATAAAACTTTACTTGCAAATTTTAAATGTCTTCTACCAACATGAGATAACCTTACAGATAAACAAATTTCAAGTTTTAAAAATCTTTTTTTTAACTTCATGAAAAAGATATGCCAAAAAAAAGTATTTATGTCGCAAGAGCTGAACTCGAATTATGGTATGAAAAATTCAAAAACTATTTTTTTTTTTTTTTTTTTAGTTTATGCACGATTTACCTACAGGGATTCCAATAATTTTTTTTCTGAGAAGGGAGGGCAATAACATTCTATGTCGCGTAATCTAATATCCTATAATCATAATTGATTATAACGAAAACGGCAACCAAATCATTTAGTTTTTCTAATTTTTGAGATTGCTAAAATAATAATTAATATTATATTATTGCACGTTTCCACACAAAAATATAAAAATGTTTACAAAATTGTTTTTTTGGTATTTCAGGTTGTACCTATAACAGTGCAGTGTGTTTCGTCAAGAAACTGGCATCCTTGTCGCCATCCGAGGTCCAAAGATCCACCTAGCCGTAATAGAACTCAATATTGTGACTCGTATGCAACACATACCATAGGGCGCGTCTCCATGGTTGTGAATAGGGGAATGTCCCTGTAGATATACAGGGCAACCACGAAATATGCCATACCATTGGATTGGGCGAATAAGCGGTCGCGAACAAGTGCACCACAGAGTGATCTGTCAGCACCCTGCATATCGGTTATAGTACCCCGATAATAAATAATGGTCCTCGGCGGATTTCGGAGGGGGAGGCAATCACTCTGATTGTTGACTGACATTAGAATTATGGAATTTGGAAATAACGGTATACGATACTTCTAGACCACGGTACCTATATTCCCTCTCTAACAATAATTTATCGTGTTTCGTGTCTTGTTCATTTGATATTATAATTTTTGTAACTTTTATTGTTTTACAGAGAGCTTCTATTCGGTTTGCCCTGAGGTTTTGGCAAAGCATATTGCTGACCGGTGTCGGTTTCCAGGCGGGATTGCCGTTGACCCGTTCTGCGGCACCGGCGGCAGTATAATCCAACTGGCCAAAACCTGCCGTAAAGGTAACGTATCTATCATACCTACCCTATACCTACATAATATATTATTTTCGTTTACAATATGAAACAATGTTTATCGGTTTTTTTTTTCTTTTTAATTTTTGATTTTGTATCAGTGATCGCTATGGATATAGACGGCACAACGCCCATATACCGACATATGAATGTGCCGGGAACATAGAGTTCCATCAAAACGATTTTTTTACCGGATCGAGTGGTCACCGGGCAAATGTAGTGGTGAAGTTGACCCCGTAGGGAGGTCCCGAATACTTCCGCTAGTACTCCTACAGCCCGTCGGTCCTGTGCGAGGTCTACGGGGGCGGCAAAGCCCTCGTGCAGATCGCGAGATCGATGGGACCGAAGCTGGCCCTACATTTGCCAAGAACGGTTGATAAATCCTAGGTTCGTATACCGTTGTTGTTTATGTTAAATTATTCGTAAATGTTCTATTTTGTTTTTCTATATATAATATGATAATTCGCATATTTGTTTTCAGTGTGTAGCGATCGCAGGAAAACTTTGTTTTACTCGACTGAAATTCGAAGATAATTTTATTGATGGTCGCCACAACTCAACCACCGTATTTCTGAGCTACTGATTTTCACAATTTTTGATTGTATTTTAAACTACTTTTAAATTTCTTGTGTTTTAAACTATTTCCGTTATTTTTTTAACTCTTTTAACTTTTACCGAACATATATTTTTCTACTGCAAACACTTTTTTTAACATATTACGTGAATTTTTTTTAACCGATTTGTAAACCTTTTTTTTTTTTTAAATTGTGTAGTTTCAAATCGTTTTAAACATTTTTAAGACCTATTTTTTATACCCATTCTGTACCTATACAGTTTTTTTGAAAATTTATAATTTTTAAAAGATTTTAAATTTTTTCATTTTGTCAAAGTAATGCAATTTGTTTGTTTATAATGTATGAACAAGATAATAGAACCGAACATTTTAAATACATAATTATTGCTTTTTACTCTATAACTTATTTATTTTTTTTTGTATTGCTATTGATATTAATTTTAAACGTTCGTTTTATATTCTACGCAAGATGGATTATATTTTTTAACTTGTACTTTTCAAACATATATAAATGTTTAAGAAATATTTTTAATAAATGCTAGTGCGTATTATATTAATTGAAATTAATAAGAATATAAATAAAGAAGTTGAGAACGTTCCCGGTTCCTAAACGTATTCTTCTAATTCTAAACAATATCCTATGATTTATGCACATACAATTTTGAACGAATTTGATAACGTAGTATACTCTATACTATAGCTCACTTATAGAAACATAAATAAATAATAAATCTTAATTTTTTTACGGGACATTTATTAAATTTTTTAAGAGTACTATTGGGGATACTTATATTTTGATGCTGATTTTCTATTTATTTTGTTTTTTATTTACTAGTGTGGATTGAGTATACTATAAATAGTATGTACTCATATTTAAATAAATAATGATAACAATGGTTACCTACCATTGTTTTACATTCAAATTCAAAATATTCAAATTGATGATGGTAATCATTGCCCGACAACATTTGCCCGACAATATCAAGTTTTATTTTGAATAAATCTGTGTCAAAAATTATTCAAAAATTCAATAAAATATTACATTATTTAATATTCAATATTACATTTAAAATTAATATTTTAGACGGTTATAAAATTTGTGCTATCTTTCGATTGATTAAAAAATAATTAAAATGGAATAAAATCGAATGAAATCAAAATAATATTATTTTTTTTAGCAATAGCAGTTTAGTTCGTTACCGGTAATGCAATAACATTTTATTTAATATCTACTATATTACATTATATATAATTTATTTATAATACTTAGTACCTTTTCACACAGAACGATATTATCGGTGATAAAATATTCGTTCGGTTTTGATTTTTTTGAATTGAATATTGTACAATTAGTATTATGTAGGTACAGTAAAAATATGTAAAATGTATTGTCGGACTAATGATGTCGGGGAATTGGCTGTCGGGCAATTGAATGTCGGGAAGGTGTACTGATCCCGAAAATCACTATATTGAAATATAACCGTTGTTTTGATCAAATATTCAAATCTAATAATTAATGAAATTATTATAGAGTCGTATAAATATAACATAATATGGACACTTTGTAGTAGTTTTCAATAAATGATGAATTATAATTTGAACGTTACCTTTGACGATCGACTATTTTGGGTAGGTTCAGTTTTATAACAACATGATCAGCTATTCTATTAATCTCTTCAAAAATATTTATAAAATATTCTTTTCTGTTATTTCTCTCTGTTTTTCAATATTTCTAAAAATTATTTTGTTTTTATAGAGGTATTTACAGTATGAAGATTGATACTTTTACCTATTGTAATTTACTATCGATCGGTTCTAATACGGTAGAATAAGAAGCAATAATCTGTACGCAAACTAATTAGAAAACCGCTGAGCCGATGTAGCTGATAAAATGATAATTAATATGCACGGTTCCCGGTAACAATTTTACACATAGTATAGGTATATACGATTATTGTTAAGCAATTTTTTTTTTTTTTTTTTTTATGCCGGTCTGGAATTACTGGAAACTGAAAATCATTTTACGCATACTCGTATATTTTAGCGTATTTTCCTATAGGGAGGACACGTCTTTCTTTTGCCTCCCCCCACCCCCACTCCTCCTCGTAAATATAATATACTGCGCCTATATTACAGTTATGCCCCGGACTGATGGAACACTCCGTATATATGTACAGGGTATACGTATAGATATATATATTATAGGGTGTATAAATATAACAGTAATACAATACGCACACGGGCGGCCGGCACCGTAACAGTATACGTGACTAACGACGACGCGACCCGCGCGTCGTCGTGGTCACCGTCACCGCCGCTGCACGATGCCGTCCCTCCCGCGCGCAATACATCAAGTCTTCGGATATCACCGTATAATACACACAGCGTACACATGCGGTCAGATGATTTGTCACGTTGTTATACCGTGGTCAATGATACCGGGTCGCCGGTAACGCCGGTACAGCACGCGTATAGATTAATATTTGTTTTCGCGCGCGCGAAACCTGATAGATTTATCGATAGGCCACGGGCCGCCACCGACGCAATATTCGTTTGTACGCGCGTAATACGATTCCGCGACGGAGGCGACTAGTGGAGCGTTTATGCTTTGTGTGGGAGGGAGGGGTGGGGGTGGGGAGATTGATCCCAGCGGCGAAATTTTAACAGTTTTAGAGGCGGCAGTTCTAATGAGTGTATTCATTTTTGTTTTTATCACAAAATGCATGACGCTTAATAGCATCATCGATTAACAGATGATTGATTTTTTTATGATTTTAATTTTATAAGGGCAATAGGTATTTTTTCGGGTAGTTTTTTGTTTCATAAAAAGACCGTGAGCGATTTTACGTCGAGTACGGTCGCTTTTTATATAGACTTTTCTACACTGCGTTGTCTACATTTTATACCCCCGGGTAATAAGTAACAATAGTGATAACAAATTATCGTATAAAATAATTTTGAGTTGAATATGATATGAGCGAAACGATTGATAACTGATAACTGATAACTTACTTAGTATGATTTTTTTTTTATTTGAATAAAACAATTCGAAATTGTAAATTGTTAAGCCCCAGGATATACATTTTAAAATGTTATTCAACACAAACAATGAGTACATTTTTTTAGTAATTGAGGGTGGAAAAGGAATGTCTGAGGTTGTAAAGAGTAGTGGGTGAAAATAAATGAGAAGGGGGGGGGGTGGAGGTGGCAATAAAATGATTTCACGTGATATTATAATCGTTGTTACTTATTATCGAACATAATGTTATATTCACTGTAAGTATTAATTATTTCCGCACTATATAATACTCTTACCAAAAATATTAGTAGTGTCGTATATTTAGGTATCTACAACTTAGGAATTTGTTTTTTTTTTTTTAGGGGTAGGGAGAGGGGGATGCATTACTAGGTGTACTTATTTAATACAAATATTTTTTATATGCAATTAAAATAAATCAATACTTGCTTAAGGGGCCCCGGTATATGTCAACGATTTATACCCCCATGATATTTTACGGTTGTGGGTCAATTTTCGCGGTTACGCCACTCCCGGTGCTGACACGTTTTTTGCTCAAAACATATTGTGCCTTATTTACAGAGAAAAAAATATCACGCTTCGTATAGTCCGATTTCGATGATAATTTGTGTTTTGGAAAGTGACGACTCTTATTACAGACCGCATTAAACTCCAATTCATCTATAATTTAATATTAAAATTGATAATATGCCATTGAAAAAAGTAAATTTTAAGTTTTTTTTATCGACTTGTTTATACAATTATTCGAAATCAAATAAAAATCGGAATTCCATACGGGCTGTAGAATGTTATTGTTTATTAGCATCAACTAAAAAAAAATATCCCAAGTCGTATTCATTTGTAAAAACGGCTCGACCCTTTTCCCGGGCAGTGCAGATTAGTGAAAAAGTCTTATAATTAAGATGGTCATTAAAATTTTAAACATTATTTTACTAAATCGGAGAACATTTATTAAAATCGTTACCAGGTCCTTAAATCAAAATAATTTCTGTTTGTGTGAACAATACCTATATAGTTACGTATATATTGTTTTATACTATTGTTTTACTTACTGATTTATTTGCTTCAGGTATAAACGCAAATAATGTATACGTTTTATCGAACTTTTCCCATCGCAATTTTAAAATATTATTCGACACAAACAATACATTGTACTTATAATTATAATCTTCATACATCATTGTTGTGACTATCATCGTAAAATATAATTCTGGACCTGTAATAATATTTTGTAAACGATCTACTATGAGTATAATGTATAATTATATAATACTTACTATTCAATGAAGATTGTGCATTGCATTTGTACTTGATGTAAGAATTACTGTACATGCAGTTTTATCAATAAACTTGATTGATAAAAAATGTATTGCATAATTAATTACCATACAAAAAGTCTTCATTAAAATTAATCCATATATGATGCAATGCAATCACTATAATATTGTTGTACTATAATGAGTTGATCAAATATTATTTCTGTATAAGTGCATTATAATCGAATATATTATTATGGAATCATCGCATATAATTGAAATTTAATGTTTATATATAGTTATAATTTTACGATTTATAGTAATAAAAAAAAAAACATCTAGATAATATATATATATATATAGCGTCACAGGGGCCGATATCGTATAAAACTTGATGAATATTATGATTTATACGAATAGGATTTTTTTTTTTATTTATTTAAACGTATAAAATCGTTCACTTAATGAAGTTGGTTTTTGATAGATTCTCTATGTTAATGTTAAAAATTGAATATAATGTGTATATCAAAGATCGCGTGTAATATTTAAACCCCTCCTGTATGAAATAAGTGAAGCATGTATACGAATCATAAAATTCGTCAGTCATTTTTCATTACTCCCCTTTTATATACGCGATGCTATATATACGATTCTTATTATATTAATGTTACATACACATTTATTACACATTTTTAACATCCGAGTGTAATATTCATATTTAATATAAATAATGCATTCGAAAAACATTTATATTCATTTTTTTTACCAACATAGTGTATCTAATACAATTTTCTATCTAAACAGTATGTATTAATTTATGAAGTATTGAAAACAATATACAATTATTATAATATTAACAATTAACTTAAAAATCATCACGAATATCATTTATGTAGACTTTTTAGTAGAAGTAGAACTGGCGGTTATAGGAATTTACTCATCGGTATTCGATAACTGTTCACATACTGCAGGTTTTTTTAGTATCTATACGAGTATTGCGGTATTTTAGGTAAATGCCGTCTTTTCTGTAAAAACAGATAAATCTAACCTAACCGAACCTTATTAAAGATGGGTTTTAAAACTTACACTGGTTGCCATTTTAGCAATTTTATAGCTAGTTCTAGCGTTTTTTAACTGGTGATTAGCTATTAAGAATATAACTTTACTGCTGTTGCATCAAGTGTAGCATTATATTATACCATATTTTTTAGCATTTTCTTACTTATGAGTTGTATTATTTATTTAAATATATTTTCAGTTTGTCGGTAGTTACACCGATATTACGTTAATTACCGAAAAGACGGTATACCGGTAGCTTACTACACCTTCACATTCAATTATCTATCCGCTGAATACTCAGTTACTCCATTCGATTATTTTTGTTTACTTCACATTTACTGTCCGATTGAAATAAGGTTTTCCATGACAAAATATAACAAAAAAAAAAAAAAAAATATATCGGCTATTGAGTAATTACTCAATTACTCAATGGCCGATATTTTTTTATTATATTTGTAACATTTATGTGCTACACCTCGCAAAAACTATAAAATACGAATAATAGAACCGAAAGGAAATTTTTTTCTATATTTTTGAATTACGAAACTTCGAGTACAATATAATCTTGTTTGGGTATTAGAAAATACGATACGAATCGAGGATAGTTTATATTCTCGATATGTGCTTAGTATTTCGTTAAATAAATGTCGGTATATTTAAACGAATCGTACGCCTGCTAGCCTGCTACAATTTATTTGACAACAACGTGATAAAACAGTACACCCAATGATAGTAATGCATCAGACAACACACGAAAAACTAATTTACATTGTAACTAGATAATTAAACCATAAACTGATACGGTATATATTTATTCAAAGTCTTACGATTCGTTTAAGTCGGACGCGTGTGCATGATCAAATTATCAAGCATAATTTATTTGTTTTAAAGTACACTTATTGTAATATAAAACTGTTGCGAAGTTTAACGTAAATTACTTACCCGAAAAGATAAATTATAACGACAACTTTTAACGTGGCACTTATGTACTGCAGTGTTTTACACGTTGTATCGCAATAATAATTTGAATGTATTGTTAATTATTATTACGCGAACATACTGCACGCCATTAATAACGATAAAAATATATTGTGCGTTGCGCATGATCTTTTATTACGAGCGACTATTAACTGATTAAACGCCTATACGTTAGGCGTACACTGCAGAGCTTAATATTGTCATAATATTATGCTAATGAAATCCGCAGAGTTACGCGTATAAATATATTATATATTGTGTTATGTAGTTCGAATCGAAATATATAATACATTATATTAAATTAAAGTGGTCGCGACGAATAATAAATCCTTTAATACGCCGTAACGTATATTCGTGTTAATTAAAGAATATCATAATATATTATTATGACGGGGGGTGGATCCCTCTGAGTTTTGTGCGATAAACATTTTGACGTGCCGTATAACCATTGTGTTTTTGCCTTTACCATTACTAAACGTAGCGGGGATTCAAAAGTCACTGTTATAATATCATTTAACGTAATGTCCCCCCGCCCACCCTTATGCGTAATATATTTTTCAAATTCGATTTTTTTTTTTTTTTATTATCATCATTGTTATTATTAATATTCTAATGTAACTGCAGTTTTTGATTTCAAATATACATTATAACCGTGATACGATAAGGTCATATTATATACAATTATATAAACGCGATAAAAATCCTATTTAACTTGTTTTTTGTTTTTTTTTTATACTTGACCTCGTATATCATTTTTTATGACTCTGAATAGATTAACAAAAATTATAAATTTCGATTCGTTAGCATCATTCGCTACTGCTGCAGTCCGTGGTCATAAATTATGTAATCAAATTATAATATCATACGCGTATATATCATGAATAAAATATCTACTATATATATATATATATATAATATGTACGATATACATACAGAATAGAAATTAAAAAAAATATTCATCATAACGTTATTACATCTGTTTAAGTACTGTATTGACTATAACAGAAGAAATGAAATACGTACCTTTGGTCCCAAAGAAGACTGGCTTAAAACAATTTTTGAAATTTGTTTTATAATTTTCCGGTCTAAATTGCATAAGTGTATGTATTTTCAAAATGCAATTAGCTTGTATTCAAAATTATACAAAATTTAATTAAGCAAAGACATATACGTACGGTTACGACTTATAATAATAATTAATGTTATAGTATTATAGCTTACATAAATTATGATCTCCATACACCGGTGGAAATTAAATATTAATTTAGTACCCATGAAATGTACACCTACCTAGGTAAATTGCTTGCATTATTATCTAGATGTTATACATAATCGAATAATTATTATATTATTGTTACATTTGTTTTATAGATTATTTCTTCCATTTAACATGCCGACTTATATTGTATACACTAATTATTTTTTTTAAATAAAATAATCGAATTGTGTACATATATATATATAAACACGATATAGTAATTATAGAAATTGAATTCTAGTTTTTTTTTTTTTTTTTTCCAGACGAAATCCGATAGTTGACATCACCGGTACAAAACCGAGTTCCTTATCGATATTGAATAATTATTACAATCGTGATAGGCGGTGATCGTTTGAAAATCCGATCAGTGGTGTTCGAAACGTTCCACGCGTTAATCCGTATACTATATTACAATGGCGTACGGCAATAGGCGTGTTTTGGCGACGCAACTTACAGTAAACAGTTTGCTGCGTCGTTTGCTACTCGGTCGGTTACTCGCCAAAACGTTTTTATTTACTGTATAGTATTTTTTCGCTATAGAAAATGGACGGAACGACCGGACGACAGTCCTTGTCGGTAGATTATTTCGACCGAAAACGGTAAACGTAGTTTTCAATCGTTTGCCGGTTCCGGCTACCCCCCCCCCCCC
>CABPRJ010001903.1:417547-720280 GCA_902439185.1 Cinara cedri | reverse complement strand
AAAAAAAAAAAAAAAAAAAACAGTTTGTCCGCCGAACTATAGTAACCGGGTTGCTGAAAACTGCACCGGCAAAACGCGCCGCGAACACCGTATCGCGTTCCGTACGCGAGACCGTTTTTTCGGATTTGTTTTTCCGAAAAGTTTACCTACGGTTTTCCCGCGCACGCCCGAAATGCGACGGTACGTCATTGTAGTCTATACCGGCCGCCGGTGCGACTGGTCTCGTAAAACGCCGCCCCGCCGTAGTCGTGCCGTTACCGTATACGCTGTGTTACGTCGCATTGTCGTATTTGACGCGCGCGCGTCGTATTTTCATACATTACGTTTTTTTTTTTGTTTTTTTAACGGTTTCGCGTGCGTCGGGTAATGCCGTATTATTACGATAAGGCCGCGGAAAATACGCACGTACGCAATGCGCGCGCGTATAGTAATAATAAAAACGACGACGCAATGTATCGCCGCAAATACTACTTGCGTATTTATATATATGTATATATACACGGAGAATACAATACGATGAATACATTTATAATAATAATAATAATAATAATACGATACGGAGGGGGGGAGGGGTCTCCCCCCCCCTGTAAATATGGTATAATTTTGTTTGTCCTAATTTGCCGTCGAAAACATCTGTCCGCCTATACATAACACAATATAATAGCCAACGCGCTGCCAAGGTATATATATATATATATAGTGTGTGTGTGTGTGTGTGTGCGTGCGTGTGTGTGTTTGTGTGTGTGTGCGTGCGTGCGTGTGTGTGTGTGTGTGTGTGTGTGTGTGTGTGTGTGTTTGTGTGTGTGTGCGTGCGTGTGTGTATGTGTGCGTCTATACGCATACGTACGCCGCGTAACGGCGATACGACGTATTGTAATAACACATAATGAACCGAACGAATAATATAATTTACCCCCCACCCCCACCGTTTACGTACGCCTATTTATACACGTATATATATAATTTGTATTTCGAGACACGTCCGTAATACGAGTATAATAATGTGACGTTGCCGTGGTAAAGCGAGAATACAATATTATTTCTCGGGTTATGAGTGTAGTATTTTATAGACAGCGTTTTGGATTCCGAGCGCGACGGACGAGTCGGTTTTACCGTGTCACAGAGTTTGACGACGGGTGTGGTTTTTTTGTTTTTCTCGCCGGAATAATCGCGTTCCGTTTATTTAGGGGGCGGGGGGTGCAACGTCTTTTCCGAAAGCGAATCGTATCCGATATTGGTTGGCGCGTATTATAGAAAGGAGTAATTGTCGTCTAATTGTCTCCTCGTGGGTTTTCTTATAACCGGGAAACAAACCCCGAACGAAACGTGGGGAATACGGCACAACGAACGGTCACGTATTATTTTCTATTGTGATTTTTTTTTTTTTTCCATTCGGTTTAAAATGTATTTAAAGGCCTTTTAGACCTTTTAGACCTTAAAGACCTATTTTCGACCACGTCTAGCCTTTTGTAAACGCGGGAAAATCCGCAACATATTTTGGGAATTTTCGAGTTATCTACACAATAGCATCTGATAATTTCAAGTGTTTTTAGTTTTTTTTTTTATTATTATTATTGTAGGCCAAGTTGGTATACATATAATATTGCAAAAACTATATGGAAATAATATCAGATATAATAACGGATTAGTGGCACTAGGAAAAAAAGTCCTGTTGTAAATTAATACTCGTTGGTAGATAATAGGCAAAACCCGCAAATAATTAACAAAATTGTCTACCTATGTGTTAATTTACAACGGCAATTTTATTTCAAATTTTTTTTTTTTTTTTTTTATTGCAATCCAGGGCTTATTTCCCTCGATTAGATATTATAGAATTCTATAATAAAGCTCATTATAGAGCTTTTCTAGACGCGTAATATTATTGTCGCTGCAGTTGCAGTTAAAATATACACGCAATTTTATTTTTTTTAATACTGCCGATAGTGTTTATTAAAAATTAATAAAATAATAATATTAATAATATCATATACAATATAGCGTTTACAATACGTTTGTTATGTTATGCTACTGTGCAGCAGTTAATAAGATCGTAAATGCGTATAGGTATTATACCTATCGATAAAAGTAATATATAAACGAATTCAAAAGACCGTTTGTGTTTCTGCTGCAGCAGTTCTTCTGAATATAATATATAAAAATATAAATAAAAAATATTGTTCGATATGAACGAACGAACGAAAAAAAAAAAAGAAAAAAACGGAGAGAGAGGAAATCTTCTGGCAGGAATATTGTATTAAAACGGAAAATTAAAAAACATCAATTTACGCCGTTCTTTCTACATTGTTTATTGGATGCTAACTTTTTAATACAAAACTTTTTTTATACCGATAAGACTGTCGCGAAAGCAGCCAATTTTATTATTTCTTTTTTGTTATTTTTTTTTTTTTTATATCCTTGATAACTTAAAAGAACCACCCTCCTGCATAGGTATATATACACAAATGGCTCCGATATTGGCAAAGGTTTTCATAACTTTTTTTGATTTCTATATTAAACGTGTTACAAGTACAGTAATAAATTATACGCCCTAATAATGTTTTTTTTTTTCTTTAAACCCATATCCACCTCCACAACCTCTGCGTTTACTTTTCACAAGAAAAAAAACCTCCCGTCATCCCTTTGCAAATTAAGTTACTTTTAGTATAATAACGAGAAAAGAGGGGACGTTATTTTTTATTTTTTTTTTACACTCCATTAATCTTCTAAACTATAAACAATCTCGTTTATTTCGAAAAACGTTTACTGCTGCAGTGTTATTATGCTACTCTGCCAATTTTTAGTATAATTGATTTTTCGTCGCACATGGCGACAACATTTAAATTATCAAACCTAAATAAAATATTATATTTAAATTGAAACAGTATATTGTTGAATAAATCGATTAAATACATAATACTCGTACATTATTAATTGTAATACATGTTTATGAATGACGTCGACATTGTTATGCTTGGTAACGTATTAGACATGGATATTTTCCCGATAAATTAAGACTTTTTTAATCACTTATTTTTGTCAACATTTTTTTATATGTGCATTAATTTACGAAAAGACTATATAATACATACGAGCATTCACTATTGAACCATAAAGAACCTAGTTTCTAAAAATAAATGTGTATTTATATGTACATATATAAAATTATTATCATTAAGAAGAGAATCGCTGGTGTTTTTACGCATCACAGTATACTCGGCAAAAACTTTATAAGCGTTTTGTATTTTACATTTTCCAGAAAATTACGGGGATTTGACCCGCACCTCACTCCATCCCTTCGCGTCTCTTAAACGTGCCCGAGTACCGTAAGTAAGTTGATGTGTATACAGAAACTGGGTTGATGGGTACTTATTTCGCTTGGCTCACTTTATATAATAGCCCCGACGAAAACTGCAAAGTGATAAATGATAATGATGGCGCATTTGAAAAACGATTTTAAGAGCGCGGATTCTGCGGATTAACCCAAAAATAATCGCATCGTTCTATTATAGGTAAACGTTCGTAAATTTTCATGATTTTAAATTTTGATCCTAGATTTTTGAATATGATTTTTAAATTGCACATGAAAAAACAAAAAATTGATCTTTTCAATGTACCATGTGTTAAATTTTCCATAAATATATGGTGTATGTATAGTTATAGCAGTCCAGCACACAAGACAAAATTGTTGGGATACATGCAGTTATCATCTTAAAAAAGTGTTTTCTAAACGAAGAAAGAACAATAAAAAAAAAAAAAACCAGATAATTGTACAAATTATCAGTTATGACCTAATTGTAGAATACATTTATTCACAATTTAATTAACTTTTGTTGTTTTGAACAAATAATTAAGTTTTGTAATTTTCTCAGAAATGATTAAAAAATGAAAAAAAAAATAGTTTACATTATATATTTATAGTTTAATATTTAACTATTAGAAGTTTGAATGAACCAATTGAAAAAATAATTCATATAACTTTTTAGTTTTTTTACTAAAAATACAGGGGAGTTAAGACAATTATTTATTCAAATTGAAACAAGAACTATTTATTTTTAGAATTTTTAGTAAATTTTTGCCTCATTTTTAAAATGTGCTTACCAACAAAAAATAATAGATGGATTAAATTAACTATTTATATAATTTCCAAACTCTAATTAGATTTGTATTACGTACATGTATTTCGTTTAGATACACTTAAATTTCTAAAACGAACCCACAGTCTAAAATTTTTAAATATACATTTTATAAATATAAAAATGACAACTAAAAATGTTTCCTCGCGCTTTCTTACAACAAAAATAATATTCAATGTTAAAATACCGGACGTACTTTACACCATGGGTATTGGGTAGGTTACTGTAGTAGGTGGGAAGTTTAAAATCTATATTCTCCGTCGTTTTTATCACAACTATATTTACGGTCGGTCAAAGTGTATAAAATGTATGATAATTTAATTTATATATCTACAGAAGCAATGATGAATTATTTAAAATTACTATGAAAAAAGAAGTATAAGTAGTTACTTAGTAGTATACTTAGTACTATCAAAACATTATGTTCATTTAAATTCTACTGAACGATAAATTCTTATCCTTAAAGGTACCTCATCGAAAAATGGAAACTTTTTACTAAGCCAAAAACCATTTTCCAAGAAAACAAAACACGCATCTTAATAAAACTAATAATAGATAGCTTCTTTTCATACATTTTCTCTACTCAGAATCTAGAAAATCAACAACAATTAATAATTACATTCATAGGTATACTCATTCATTGTTTGTATTATTACTCTGTTTAGAATTTAAAATCGAATAGATACTCGAATTTGTTTGTCATAATTCAAGTTTTTTTAATTTTTGAAATACTTGTAATAAATTGATAAATTCTCAATATACATATAATTCTGAAAATAAATATGCGTTAAAAGAATAATAATTATTTTATTTTTCAGTTAATTTAAATCAGCAAAAGAAGGGACTACAATACTTTTGAAAAAAAAAATCAGTGTCTTGCAATTATTGAACTCAAACCCAACCAATAATACTTCTGCTGACTACGATTTTGCTTACATAATAATACAATTTATTTTATGTATACATATTATAGATATTTATTTTATTTTTATTTTGTATGGGTGGTACTTTAGTAACGTCATTTTTTAATTTTCCAAGCGGTTTTTTTAATAATCGTTACGTACAGGTATAAATTAAATTCCACTCTATCACCTACCTTACAAACTTCTCACCTAAAACTGTAGCTCACACATCGTGCGAAGTATGTACGTCATTTTTTAGAATTTAATATTATAATGTTGAATTGTATAAAAGCTGATACTGGGTTTGCCACAATTGTAGGTGGGAAGTTGGGAAGATAAGATACAGTTACCTGTTCGATTTATATCTGTATAAAGAAAAATCAAAATGTTCGCTAACAAAATATAGAGAAGTTCAGTTATATACATGATTTAAAATTCCGTAATTTATACGATTTTCATTTAAAATTTAATTTAAAACGCCATGAAGAAAACTATTACAATATACTAAAATTGTTTTCACTAAGTACAAATTATGATTACGACTTAGGGTAAAATTGTTAAGCAACTAAAACAATTGTATCAACGTATAACCAAATGAAAACTAAAAATATTCATAAACCGCTAAAATATTTTATTACGCCTAAAAAAGACTAACATAATTATACTTTGAACATTTTAAGCTTCTGCGGTTATTTTTAATTGAAAAGGTTACAACAAAAGAAACAAAATTGAAAATCATAAAACCATTTTTTCCGTAATTTTTTCCATTTTTCTAAAGAAAATTACATGGGACATCAACAAACCACGCTTATTTTTCATGTTAAAGATTTTAGTTCAAATTTTGATGAAATATATAACCAAACTTCGTTCAGAATCATACTTCGTTAGCAACGATTTATCATACAGATATAAACTAAACAAATGTATGTATTCAACCTTCCCATCTTTCTCAACTACAACAGCTGGTGACACACCCATAAGTAGTATCATCTCTATTTTTTTCAATAACGTATATTATTTTGAAATTATTAATTATTGAAAACAATCAAATTGAATCGATTTACAAATATATATAATATATTATATATTAGGTATGTAATATAGTAAACGGTGATATATTAGATGCATAAATTACTCAACAGCAACGATAAATTTATTAGTGTGATAACGCATTGCCGCGGTCGTTATACAATCGGTAACACCGAGATCGAAATTGCTGATAATATTATAACCCCGATCGAATAGTGAATTTCTGACAAGCACTTTGAATAAAATTCAACATCGTGTATAATATTATGTTTATATGTATACATGGAGTGAAAAATGGACAGCGGCCACGTGCGGATATATCATATTATATATAATATAATATAACATTATGCGCGTATACGCGTACTATACGGATCAAAAAGAGGGTGCCCCGGAGACTGCACATGTGGTCAGCTTGATTTGTTTTCGATAAGCGAAAAGGTATGACCCTCGGGACCCTTTTTCTTGTACGTACAACAAAGTATAGAAAAAAAACCACACACACTTACATCATACGCGTCGTAATAATTTAAATTTCGACGGGCGGGTGGAAAAAGCATGACTTCGACGAACGTTCGAGACCACAAAAAAAATAAATAAATAAATAAAAAACAAAAAATAAAAACGAATTTCAAAGTAGAATTATACGAGTTTTTATAGGGGAAAAAAAAGAATAACATATATAGACGATACACGAGGCAATACTATACGTTTTTACGGTTACCTGTATTATTATTATTGTTATAGTATACGGTATAGTGGTAGTCGTAACTCGAACGGAATATTGAAAACATCTGATCAAGTCGTAAAACGGTGTGTTTTCGTAATACTACCTTTAGGTACCGTTCGTTGTGGCCAGCAGCAGTCGGATGCCTGCAAATATATAGGAAATATCGTTTCGTCGAAAGATGGATTTATTAAATTTTGAATATTGAATGTTCGAAAAAAATACAATCGTTTTTTACCCGTGTCGCCGCGACGAATGTTATATTATGTTTCGTCAAACATTCTCTTATACATGAATTGTATTGACTATTAAATCTAGCAGCAGAATTCTCGCCGAGGAATACACTTAGATTATGTACGGTATGCTTTCAATATATATATAAATATGTATCGCTATAAAATATATAGAATACATACATCTATATATACTCTAAACCCTTCAAAGTTTAATAACGCTAATAAAAAATAAATAAAATTGTTCGCGAATTTTTATTATATTTTAACAACCGTACTGCACTAATATAATACGCAGAGCGATAAAGTTTAATATTTTAGTACAAACATTTCGATTTCATATGTACGATTTCAATAAATTAAAATTATTTTTTTTATATACGAGTATATATCTATAATATAATATGTATACAAAATATATAAAATAGAACTTAGACCTATGTTTTATAAATACAATATATTTTATAGTTTTGTACAAACTGATGAAAATAACTAAAGCGTCTACCATGGCTTCGTAGGCTTAACCCTTTCAGACCTGAAATTAATTTTTTTGAATTAGATTTTTTCGTTTATCAATTTTTAATAGTGGGACAAAATAAGACGAAATATTTTTATTTTTTTTTTTTACCGAGTTATAAATATGGCCCCAGTAGAGGCCATCGGGCGTTTACTAAGTTAAAATAATATTATTAGCATTAATTTTTGGGAAGGATTTATGATTTACACTTGTTGATTACTCTGTTATCATGGAGGGGGAAAAATATCAGATTTTTAAAATCATATTTTCAACTTTAAATTATACATTTATTATCAAAAATGTTAAATCAACATTTTTCAAAAGTGTTTTATATTAAAACTTAAACGTGATAAGAGTTACGTTATTAATATTATGATTTTTGTATACTTCATAATCTATGGATGCACAATATTCACTTTTATCAACATAAACCAATTTTAAATAGTGATAAATAGCATTTAAAAGAATGTCCTTCTTACAGGACATCAGGTCTGAAAGCTTTAAATGAGATTAATAATTTTTCCTTAAACTAGTAGTGGGAGTCTCCCCTCATTTAACCACTTGTACTAAATATGACAAATATTGTATTGCATTGTTAAATATTGTATTGTAGTCAGATATTTCAGGTGAGAGCCCAAGCCCGGGAGCCTCTCAAGCTATAGCATTGATACCTATAGGACACAATGAGTAGATTATTTTTGAAAAAAACTTACTATGTCGAAAATTGCAAGTAAATACTAAATCATATTATACTGCATCACATTATATCGATATGTGTTTAAGACGTATCAGCACTTACCCGATATCGGCAGTACACATTCGGCGAGACACCACGAGAACAGCCAAGTGCGAGAGTGAACCGGATGTGCTTGTGTCGTCTCACCTCGGCGGCGCTCTCTCCGGAGGTGGGTTTTTGTGCCACGAGACGCGAGCACGAAAATCGGAAAATACGAGTACCTGTAAACCTAGGAGCGTAACCGAGAGCGTACTGCCGGCATAACAGTTATGCTGACAACATGTCTATATGACTACAATATATTATAAACTAAAGAAAATCATAGAATTTGTACTGCTGCAGTACATACGTTTTAGGGCTTATCGAATATTTTATTTTGCTGCCTGGACAATTCCCAGTCAGGTCGAGTCAGAGCCTAAACAATCTATATATATATATTATATGCATAGGCATATACAATTACCTACGTCCGTTTACCTTTTCATAAGTGATTCCCGAGGGACGTATATCGTACAATCGAGAACGATGCTGGCGAGCTGGTGGCTTCGACGCTTCTGACCATCGTTCAACTGCAGTATACCCGAAAGATCCGTACGGGTATACTTTTTTCCGAGAAAACTGTGAGTAGGTATAAATGTATAATATCGTCTACGGTGATATTTATAGTAACGGTGGGTTTTTTTTAAAAAAACCTATAGGTAATACCTGTTTGAATCCCCTGATTTCGAAATGCCGCCGGTTTGCGGCCTTGGTAAAAACGGTGAATTTGATGCGAAGCTCTTTAATATAATTAATGTGTTCCGGCTTCGAACCCGAAACCTCTATCATGGAATGTAATTTAAAAGGCTAATACGTCAACGGTAATAGTTAGTGGTATACCATATACCTAATCTTCTCGACCCCTCTACAAATGAACTTGCAAAATCGTTTGACTCCTATTCATGAGTTCTAAACATTAAACGTACCTAATCATATATACGAGTAATGTTAATACAAAAACGCCTTAAATATAAAAACTCAATATTAGCAGAATAATCAATAAAGAATATTGATTTATATTTATATTGTATAACAACATGATAGTAAGAAATATTTCTGAATCCACAAATTAATTAAACGATTTTGATATTATATCTGTAATAAATAATAATATTATTATATTAGATATGAAATATTATATTTGTAGTAATAGATATCTAATATATTTTCAAAATGTATACAACTAAATAAAAACTTAAAAAAAACATTTAACTATGTTTATTACGTGTTTCATAATATAACAGTAAAATAAGTTCTTAAAAATAAGTAAGAACGATTTTTAATTTAAAGTGAACAATTTTGTTTTTTTGTTTTTTGATAAAGGCAAAACGGTATATTTTTGAAATGTGTGATTACTTCCGCGTTTACTGCAGATGTAAACAAGCTTTATAATTAAAATGTATAAAGTTATACCTTATTTCTAACCAATGTCAAGCAGCCGCCGTCATAAATAAACATAACGATAAATTATATTGAACCGTTTAAATTAAACGGTTACAGCAGTTTTGTTTTTTCCATTAAAAAAAATAAAATATATTTACGCGGAGAAGTTTTCACGGTACAAAAAAAAATCTAGAATATTTTAAATTTAATCATTTTTTTTTTTATTATTATTATTATTTTCATTTTTTTTTTTTTTTTTTATTCGTTTTTATGTAGAAATATGAATGTCAACTTTAAAAGATAATTAAGTACTTCACTTTACGTTTTGTATACATTTTATTTAAACATGAAAATTATACAATAAAATATAAGTAAGTGTTTAAATGTATTATATTTTCATATTATATAGTTGATAGTATTCTTAGATAACTTTCGGTAACGATTGGACACAATTGATATAACATTTTTGGCTTTATTCGTATACCTATTTACAGTAAAAATGCAGACAATTGAAAACCAACTATTTTTATTTCAACAAATATTTATAGATGTTTAATATACTTTTTAAATAATTTACTGGAATTAATAATGCGTGTCTCCATAAGCAAACGACATCAATAATAATATTATTTTATGTGCATTTTTTAGACTGCGATTTGGATTCATCTTATCAATAAGCAATATTATATGCTCTTGCGCAGTTACTCAAGTGGAAAAAAAAATCGTTACAAATGTTATAAATGTTTGTATGCAATATTTCGATGTTCGTTTAATATTCATCATAATGTGTTTTTTAGTTTTGCAAACGTCGTAAAAAATATATATATATACATATATACTACTTGCTGTATAGGATTATATTACATTTGCGATTGTATAGTAGGTATAAGGACATGTTTACGCCTCAATTCCAATTGAATATTATATTCTAAGGGTCCGGCGATAGCATCGATATTTTGTACTTTCGTGTTGCTATAATGCGTCTTGGGGATTGCCACGGAGGGTAAAACGAAAAAAAAAAACGAGCGAGGATTCGGAGGCCGCGGGAGCGGGGGAAAGGTTGAGAGAAAGGGATATGGATATCGTATTCACATGCGAAGGCGTCAGGAGAAAATTGTATATATCAGTTTTGAAGCCAAATAAAATATTTCGTACACGTTGTTATATATCAGCTAGGCAATGGTTGCGGGGGATGTGTGGAAGTGAAGGGAATTGCAGAGCGGAAGGGCGGCGTAGCGAAGCCCTCGAGTATAGCAGCGCACAAAACCGAAATCAAAAAAACTTGGACAGTCCGAAAGGGGATTTTTATTATTATATATATTTTTCTATCCGTATTCAAAACGCCTCGACCAATGATAATTCATTCGAACGTGTTAACAAGACAGCTATACGTGCAGCGTGTATGGCACATATATAATATCTATAATACTTCGGTTCGGTTCTATAAGGGGAATAAACAATGTTTAGAATGTATAAAATAAAAACTTTACAACAGTAAAATAAAAAACTTTACTGTTACTCGTAACTTATGCGGCCATTCGTTCGTTCCAGAGAGCATGATGGCAATGGTTTTTTTTTCTTTTGTCCTATACACTGCAGTACGCAAAATTACTATATTATTATATTATTTCACTACATACACATGAGAGGATTTGTATGACAGACTTCATAAAAATAGAATAGGTACTTAAGTAAATTTGAAAATATTCATTATAATTGTACTTAAAGTATTATAGGTAAACCATTATTTTCGTAATAAAAAAAATAAAATAAATCTAAAATATTATAATAGAAAACAATGCAATTTTTACAATTTTCAGACCATGAAATTGAACATAATGCTTGGGTAAGAGTTTTAAGTACATATAGTACATTGTACAAGTGTAATACATTTTCTTGTTAATTCTACGTAAATGCCATTGGTTATTTAATTAGGTATATAACACTTACTTTTGTTTGAGTATTATTATTTTGATATATTATTATATCATAATATATTACTTTATATTATAAAAGGGCAGATTCAGTGCCTAAAAATAATACAAAAATATGTAGTTGTCATTTTAAAAACGTTGTTTAAAGAAAAATTTCCCTATTGGCCTAATATATTTGTGTGGGACAAGTATTCACATTTTATTTATCTACCGTATTTTTTTTTTTTTTGTTCTATATAATACAAAAACTGTAGGATGGCCCTTATTTTTAACTTACGAACTTTTAATTTCTCACCATCTCATTTTGCTCATTATTATAATAAAGTTAATTGAGTTAAATTTTGATTACTCACCCCCTTTACGTCCTACAAGGGGTTGACAAATTCTAAAATTTGGTTGATTTATCGTTTTATGAGTATACTCGTAATCAAAAATCTATTGAACTTATCGTAAAAATGTAGGTACCTAACTTAAATTATAAGTTTGTTTATCTTGAATAAAAAACGAATGTACCTATACAATTTTTCATAAATCTATTATTTTCTAAGAAAATTCGAATATTTAATTTATTTTAAAATTTTACTTTTTTACGGTTGTCAGTGATACAACAAATTATTTTACATAAAAAAAATTTTTAATTTAATTTTCTAAAAAAAATTGAATGATTATAAATTGCATTGGATTGACTGTTTTATTGTAAGAGTCCAGTAAATGTAAGAAAATTAAAAGTACCTAAAATATTATTATATATTAACTTAATAATTTCATTTATAACACACATTTTTGATACAAATAATAGTACAATGTGTTCAAGTTGTTATACAATATATAGAAATTTTATGATCAATCTCAAATTTAAATATATTTTGTAATCGTAACATTTTATTTATAAATTTACATAATCAGATAAGTGCTTGAATAAGGTCCTTTTTTACAATCTGAAAATCACCGATGATACTCGCTCACTATTTGCAGAAAATATTACTTCTGATCTTGGTTTTTGGTAATTAATCGGTTATAATCTTCTATCGACATAATCCCTCTATCCGCAATATCATTTACTACGGTTAGATTATTTACCAATTGTTTTCCTTTTTCGTATTGGTCATTTTCATTTCACGATATGGGATCTAAAAATCCAACGGTTACCGAATTTATTAAAAGAAATTCCTAGACTAGATTGATATCACATCATCGATATCTTTATTAGCATAATCATAAATGACATGCAATTGTAAAATTATTTGTTTGTTTTCTAATACCATGTCACGAGAATTCATTATTTTTACCATTTTTATAATTTTGATTCTGGTGATACTTCGACATTAAAAAATACTAACCAAGTTACTGTTAAATACCGCAAATAAGCATACATTTTCTTTAACACTGACTTTAAAATTTGAGTATCAATAACCTGATAAACAATAAAAGATCTTTTATTAGTTGTAAGTCCATGTTTGGTGATAAAGCAGTAACCGGAGCACAAAACCATTGTTTTATGTAGGTATATCCGAACTATAAAAATATTTTTTATGAGTATAAATGGCTTTTGACATCCATGATGTACGGGTCCAGGAATTTGAAAAATTTACCATTTGGAGGAGTTTGGCCAAGAAATATAATAGTTAACTCAAAAATTTCCTAATAGTCATCTCGACAGTAACGTAACTGAAGGTCCGCAGACCCCGCGTTGCGGGGGTACTCACGGTAATTTGGGGTTTTTGATTAAAGTAAATTTAATTCCCGCGGAAAAAAAATTGAATAATTGCTTTTTTCAAATTAAAAGTGTTAATCTATTTCTATAATGTTAATTACCTCTATCAATTAAAGATGCAGTTTGTGTTCAACTGGTTCAGATATGTTTGGATAATATACAACAACTAAATAAATTTTTTGGTTCAAGTATAAAAAGCTGGGATCTACTTTTAATTATAAATTCAATGTCGAGACATAAAAATAGAAATAGTAATAGTAAAAAAGAAAATACACAGATATCATGAAAACGTTAAACCGTATAATACGGGCAAATCAAAAGATGAACGTAATGAAGTAAATGCATTAAAAAAGTATATAGAAACTTTTGAATTTATTCTAAATGTAACAAAATATTAAACATAATTGACATTGTTTCAAAAAGTTTACAAAACATTAATATAAATATCGAAAAAGCTAGTCAACTACTTAATAATTAATTGCGTAACTTGGAAAATTCAAGAAATCAGTTTAATAAAATAAAATCAGAAGCAATCACGATTGCAGAAAAAATGGGGCATAAATACATCGTTTTCAAAAAAAAAAAAAAACAGACAATCAAATTGTTTGACGAACTTTGTACTGACCAATGATTAACTGATCCCGAAAACAACTTCAAAATCAATGTATATTACACAAATATAGACATTAAAATTTCACAAAATTTGTACACGTTTTATGGGTATAAATTATATTGTTAATAAGTTTACATTTTTTTTTCCCAAAAGTTTAGTACTATATTCAGATATAGACGTGATCCATTTTGCTAAAATTTTAGTTTAGTAGTATTCAAATGATTTGTCTTTGTCATTTGTACAGTAAATACTTTCATTCAGAAGGGTGCTATTTAAAAACATAAAAGAAGTTTTCAGCATCAAAAAATTAGCGGAATTATTGATTACAAATTAACTAAATTGGTTAAATTGGTTCAAAATAATTGCAAGTGTTTCGGAAGTAGTCGCCGTTTTAAAATTATTTCTTTTATACCAGTAACATCAGCTACAGCAGAACGTTCGGTCTCTAAATTAAAAATAATTAAGAATTATTTAAGAAGTACTATGGTACAACGTATTTCAGATTGAAGTGTATCGAGTATTGAAAACGAGAGAACGCGCAGTTTAGATATAAACATGTTAATTAACAAGTTTGCCCAAAAAAATGCTAGAAGATCGCAGAAATTTAAACAAAATAATTCAGTAAAATTTTGTAATTTATACATTAAATAATAATTGTGTAACATTAAATAAACATTGTTTTTTTTTTTTATTAAATCATAACAAAATTTGAATTAAAATAAGTTATTTATCTATATCAGATTAATGTTTTTAAACTAATATACCTAAACAATGTTTTAAGGACCCATTTTTTTATTTTTGCGGGGAGGGGCCCAAATTTTTGTGTTACGCCACTGCATCTCGAGTCATGTTTCAAATTAATTCATACACTTTGATTTATAGACCTATATTACACTTATTAACAATTTTTTTTATTGAAGGTAACTTTATTATAGGTACCTATAATTTGAAACACTTCCGAATAAAAATATTTCACTTGAGTCACGAAGATTGAATTCTGATGGCGATGCCATAATAATAAATTAAAAAACATTAAAGTTAAAACAAAAACCTGTATTTGTGTACTTTAAATAATATTTTTTTTTATACACAAAGAACTAAAATTGTCATGTATACAGGAAAAAGTTAAATAGCAATAATTTTGTGTGAAATACTGAAATAAATTAAATTCTGTGTCTCGATGTCTATACCTAATATTATTATTATCTAATCTTAGCTATAAAATATTTACTGATTTTTACACAACAATAACAAAATTATCAAAACAAATAAAAAATCGATTAGGTACAAATTTAAATTACCTATCTTATATTGCCTACATGCAATGTAGTTTAAACTTATTAATTTTTTTTTTTTTTTTTTTTGAAAATTAAATTCTTTATCATTTGTATATAGGATATTTTGTCGTATTATCTGTCGTTATTATGATATACTTAAAAAACCATAAAAAAAAAGTCAATTTTTTTAAATAAAAGAAATATTCAACATTTTATAATTTTTCTTGGAAAATTATTACAGATTAATGAAAACATGTTTGAAATTGTTTTTTATTCAAAAGTAAAAATAATCTATAATTTAAGTAACGTTACCTAACTTCACCTATAACTAAAGGCCACCCTACTGTGTATAGAACATTATATAAAGGAATACCTAACTATTCTGTGTACTGCGTTTGTAATACATGATTTATTATTGTTATCATACGCGTGCGCAGGTCGTCTTGGCAGAGGAGGCAACGATATTTGAATACAATTTTACACAACATCATAGCCACAAATAGCCCAAATATTTTTGAAGGAGGGCTTCACTGCCTAGGCCTCCGTTATATTGATTATATGTACTCAGTATTTATTTGATGTGCGCTATATTTTAGGAGGCTTGGTTGAGTTTTAGGGGAAGGGGAGGGGGATCAAAATCCTCAAATAGCTCCTCCCTGTTTGCGACAAAATTAAGGGTTAAGTTAACTAACCTATTGCATTAGAATTTAATATTTAAAAAAAAAAAAAATGTATATTTTACATGTTTTTTGAAAAATATTTCGGCGAAAAATCTTGCAGTGGAGTCAGCCGCCTATCATGCCTCTCTAAGTGCGCACGCTTGTGGTTGTTATGATCTACATTAAAAATTATTTGCAAAAGTATTCAAAACCAATTAGCCTATTTGTGTTATCCATAAAACATATTCGTTTACGAAAAAAATGCCCAAGACTTTTTTCTTATAGGTCAGCATAATGTCCAATGAGTAACATTTTACTGAATCATGTACCTACCTATAATATGTGTTATACATATTTCACAAAATACATATAAATTTTAATAACGCTTCGACGCGTAATGCTATGATAATAAAACGTTTTTATAGAAAAATTTTTCTGGGAAAATACCAAATATCTAGTTATACTACAAAACATTTTATAAATTAAAATATTAGGTATGTAGGAATATTATTACCTACCGGTGGTTTTTTATAATAATTTTTCGTATTTATTTATTAATAGTGCGCCATCTAGGAAAAAAATTAATTTAATCCTTAACATTGATAGCAATTTGTTGTTAACATAATATTATCACATAGTGTTATTTGCGGATAACGAAATTCACAAAACTGAAAATGTAAGTTTCTTTAAAAATATTAACAGATCAATAAAATTGAAATACGATTACAAAATCTGATCAAAATACAAACGTGCATAAATTATATTTATATTTTTACTAAATATATTCATATATTATCAAAAAAATGAGCTCTGACGAAGATAACTGTCAAGATCAACCTAACTTAGCTACAGAAGAATAGTAAGTTTACTCTCAAATACATGGTATTATTTACTGTCTAAAAGTTTACCGAATTCGTTTTCTAAAATTATTATTTCTTCTTGTAACTTGGTTCTAACGTTTTGTCTTTTCAGTGAATCTATTAATTCCAATTGTTTTTTGAATCCTGCTATCAGCACATCTTTTTCTCTAATGCATTTTGCCAAGACATCATCGTTCCTAGATAATGTTTTTGTATACTTTTCTTCAGCTTCCTTGTGTGTTATTTCCAACTTCTTCAAAGTTTCTTTAAGTTGTTTATTTTCATCCGCAGTTTTTTCAAAAATCGATTTTTGTTTATCGTGCACAACTTGTTCGTGTTTAAATTTTCTTTCTATACTACCTATATCTTTTAATAATCTATTCACCTCAGTATCTTTAGTTTTTAGTGTCCCAGTTAAGATTTCAACTTCTTTATCGTGTTTTCTTAATTTTTCTTTAAGCAACGATACTTGATAGATATATTTATCTTTTTCTTCAGTCAATTTTTTATTTTCTTCTTGTAAATGATCATTGGTGTCATCTTTTTTGACAAGTTCATTATTTAAACGATCAATTTCTTTTTGGAGAACATAATTCTTTACAGTAATTTCTTTACTCGAAACAGTCTTATATTCTTCAATGGTATCACCATTATCAATAATTTTCATAAATGTTTTAAACTCTGATGATCTATTAGGTTTTGGTTTTTGTTTAATTTCCGGTGTACTGTGCGTATCATAACAATTCATTTTACTTTTAATTTCATTGATTTCTTCCATAAATTTTTTTGTAATTTTATTGTTTTCCTCGTATTTCATTTGCAGTACTTCTTCATTTTTTAATATTTCTCCTTGTTCCTTTGGAATACGATCCATATTTTCTAATATTTGTCTATACTCAACAAATTATTGTACAGTTTACACTTATCTAATTAATTTACGTGTTTAACCATAAAGAATGATCTGATATTATTTAATTTTATTGAATCATTTTAAATTAATAACAACAAATGAAAAAAAAAAAACGATGTATAAATACATGAAAGATTTTGTTTTGATGTCATGATGATTATGGTAACTATGATATTATCAATAAGTACTCATTTATAACAGTGCTACCAAAAATAATGATTATAACTATTAAAAGCTATTCCTACTTTTAAATTTAAATGTTTATTAAAACTAAAAATGTAGGTACTAGTTTTAAATAATAATCTCGATCCCTCTTTTAATATCTATATATAGTCGTGATGATTGATGCTATCAGTTGCTGGATCAGTTATATGATCCCATAGCAAAAGTATAATACACAATTTCTGTCGAATATTCAACTTCTTTCAAAATGTTTATTAATTGAAAATTTACAATAACAGTTTATTATGTTTAGTAGGTACAATTATTATAAAAATAACTACAGTAAAACTTCTGTTAACGGTGACCTCTAAAAGACGGTAACTTCTGTGTAACGGTCATTATTTCTGGTCCCTTCAGTGACCGTTACATGGAAATTTTACTGTATTTATATTAAATATAAATGTATAGTTATATTTTATCAGTACATTTTATAATACCCTTTGTTTACTTAATAAAGTTTGATACTAATCGGTTAAAAAAATAATAAAAATAATTTTAAATATTGGAATCATACAATACATACAACAATTATAATTCGTGTATAAATTCATAAATAGGTATTAATTTAGTTTTGTTAAATTTCAGTTGGAATGATACTTACAATATAGAATTGGATAATTTTAATAACTTTGGTGATCCTGGCTCTGAATGGTTTGGTCACAGTACTGGACAGAAGATGATTAAGTAAGAATAGGTTTACATTTGATTTATTTTAGTTTTATATATTAAAAAAAAAAAAATATAGAACATTTTATTGACATATTGATGGACAGTAAAAATTATCAATATTATATAAATATATTTAGTGTAAAACCATATTCAGTTGAAGATGTGTAACATAGAAAGAACACATGCTTATTTTACTTAGGTGTACTTACATCAGTAGTGTATTCTTATTTTTAATTTAAACGACATGGCATTTTGTTAAAGAAATATGTACAATCAATAGTAATTAAAATCCTACAAAAATAAATTTGATAATTTTCATATTATACAAATACTGGTACTCCAGTAAATGTGTTTAATTTTTTTTTTTTTTTCATAATTAAAAATTATAAAAGATTTAAGATTATAGTAAAAATATTGAAGTCTTTAGACAAATAATTGCTATAATAATACAAAAAACATAATCTTTATATTTAAGATTAGACCAAGTTACCCCAAATGCTAATTAAGTTTTTTCATCTAACTGTCCTAAAATGTACTACTAAAGATAAAACAATTATTATTTTGTATTTGTTAAAAATATTATAGGATAGACTTGAAGCAATTGGATTTTATTTGAAGAAAAAAAAATCATTGATTTTTAATTAATATTATTAATATTAAATTTAATAAGTATATATTATATATATTTTCAAATAGTGCAAAGCTAATATATTGTTGTAGCTCAGAGTACTATGTGACATAAAAAGTTAATTGTGTCATTATTTATAAATAATTTGATATAAATAAAACAAAAAGTTATGTTTCAGATGTATACAATCTTACTGTAAATTAAGTCGAGAAGATCCAATTTTGGATGTTGGATGTGGAAATGCTTTGCTCTTAACTCAATTAGTAGGTAATTAATAATAATAATATTTATATTAGATTTTAAATCTTCAAAATATTAATAAAGTTTGTGTGTTGTTGAAAAATAACCAATTAGGCTGAATTAGGATTTTCCAATCTTTACGGCATAGATTATTCAGCCCCGGCTGTGAAATTAGCAAATTCAATAATCTTAAAACAAAATATTAAAAATATAACACTAAAAGAATTTGATTTTCTAACTGATGATGTGAAAACATTACCTACATTTCAATTAGCCTTGGATAAAGGTACTTACGATGTTATTAGTATGAACGATATGAGTAAAGAAAAAAGAAACCAATATAAAGAAAACATAATCAATTTATTACAACCGAACGGTATGTTCCTGATTGTTAGTTGTAATTGGACACAGTTAGAATTGAACGAACAATTTGACAATGGTAAAAAATAACTTTTAATAATGTATTTTATCTACTTATAAGATATTTAATATTAGTGCATTTTTAATTAATTTTTTTTCTCTATAGATTTCCAAATTATACACACCATCCCAACACCGTCATACCAGTTTGGAGGCACTGTTGGAAATACATTGTCAGCAACACTTTACCAGAAAAAATATTGAAATAAAAAATGTAATTAAAAAAAACTGACAATCTGTTTAGTAATAGTTAAATTGTAAAACTATGGCTACCAAAATTGCCAAGTACAGTGACAGTATTGTTCGTAAACCACCTGTAACATAACATAATATAATTTGTGCAGTTGACAACATAATCATTTTTAATTCATAGTTTATAATATTAATTTAACTGACCACTGCAAGTGCCGTCCTCTTCCTTAAATTCATCTCGGCACTGACATATTTTCATTTCTGTTGCTGGATCGCTTGCATTTAACGCACAATATGCCAACTGTATACATTGAACGTCCAATTCGCATTGCATTCCCAGTCCTTTAAAACATGATAGTATTTGAGAAATCTGTAATAAATTTAAAAATCTACTGAATACCTTGAGGTGTTGTAATGCAATCTTTGTTGATTGGATGTGACTGGTCGGCGCATAAACAACGTTGAATGCCATCCACTGGATCTTTAGCGCAAGATGTCTTTGGCCACTGCTTGCAGAAGGTGTCACTACGACACATGTCTAAAAAATAGACACAATTTTAAAAATGTTGTATTATTGAAGAGAGAAAATTGAAGTATAAACATTTTGAATTTTAAAACTGTAAAAGGTCATATACTTAATAAAATCTCTCAAACTAAAATGTTTTTAATATAAATGCACATAATATCACAATAAATGATTGTAATTCAAAATTTTGGTTCAACTCTGACTTTAGAACTTTGAGTAATGGCGAAAAAAATCCAAGAAAATGAAGATATTTGTTCGAGTAGGTACCTACCCAAACATTACGGAACTTCAATTCTTCTACTTTCTGGTAGTTTTTCATTAACACTCAATTATTGCTTTATGTCAAAATAATCATTTGATCTTACAGTAACATGTTTCCAAAATAAATATGAACCTAGATAAAATATTTTTACATTGTAAAGTTAAATATATTTGTTTGCTGTAATGGCAATATATTTTCAACAATATTACCTATTGAAATAAATTAGTATCTAGAATATTTTGTTGTAGCAATAAAATAAATATTTCACATCAGTTACCGGCAACATTTTTTTCTAAAATGTGAAAATTGAAAAAATTGATCATGTGCTAGTGGAATAAGCCAATAAGGGGTATAAATAGTAACTAGTAGGTACCTGAACATATTTGATGTAATTAGATGTTTTTCGATGTATTGACATTTTTTCCAATGTTTGACAATGTTCTATAGTGCCCTAGCCCGGGTATCTAACCGGCAATTGCTAGTTGGCCTGTCATCTGTATTGAGGTTTTGAGGCCCCAGTTAGGCATAACGATTTTTTTGATTTTAAAATTTAGCTACCAAATTTAAAATATAATTGACAGGTAATATTGTTGTCTTATGAGATTTTATTTTAATATTGTTAAATATGTATTCATTATTCATAGTATCTTAAAGAAGTATGAGCGTTGTCTTGTTCCAAAAATAAAAGATAATGACTTGTAAATGGTAACAATGATAGGAACCAGTTTTTGATTATACCACAACACCAATTATGGATTCTATTTTAATCTGCGTTGGCAGGAGTCGCTTTCAGTTTAGGTATCATTGAAAATATTCATAGGCTAACGAATTGTTGGAAAAAATATACTATTAATCAATTTTATAAAGTAAAAAGTACGTTTCAAATTATATTTCAACACATACAAATACATCCATTCAAAAAGTAGGTATTGTAATAATATTTAAGAACAAATATAAATACTTTTTTAATTTGACTTAATAGTTTATTCAAAATTAATTTTATTGTACATTAATTCTGAAATATTTTAACACTGAATGAATTAAACAAATTATTAATTTATTATGCCATAATCATTCTCAAAAAGTTGTATTATAAGCCTCCCGTGGTAGTTTAATTTCTGTTTCACTTATCACTAAACTGTCAATTTGGGTTTGTCTGACTTCGTTCTCCTTGGCTTACAAATTTTAATTTTATTTGTGTACACTCCTACAATATTTAAATAAAATATATTTATAACTAAGAGAATATTAAAACAACTTTTGTAGTAAAATATTGCGAAAAAATTGGATTTGATAGTTAAATCTATACATTGAATGGAAAATGTTAATTATATAATATGATTACATTATTAAGTAATTTGACAACTAAAAAATGTAGGTATGGCCAATTGCATTTTCGTTGTCATGACAAATATAATGTTTATTAACAATATTTCTATTAATAGTTCATAGCATGGGTGTATAGAGATATAAATTTGAGGAAATAAAGTGTTGTCACTTTAATCGATTTTTAGTTTTTAAGTCTCTATGATGGCTTGATGTTTAAATCGTCGGTTAGCCTGTCCAACCCTAATCAAGAGTTCAACCGAAATATTTATTTATTACCTAAAAATAGAGATATTGGCTAATATTAGTGGGTGTACCACAGTTTTAGAAGTAATAATGTTGAAAGGGAGAATACATAGAGTAATTTAATTTATATTGTTGCGAGCTGCCGCACATAGGGGTATTTGGCCCAAAAAACTAAAAAAATGTCCATGGAATCAAAACGGAATTTTCGAACATTTTTTGTGTATATGAATACCCCACTCCATGGTCGCCCACAAGAAATTTAGGGAAAGGCATAATAAAATTAAACACCAAAAAATTATATTTGAAATATTGAATTCCAGTGGGGGAGACGGCAGATGCCCCGTCTTGCCCCCCTCTTCGGGTGCCTATATGCCCCACTCTGTAGAATATCTAAACCCATCGTCATAATAATTGTTTTTATTGATTCATCAAGGTCAATCAGGCGTTATATTTTATTATCGAGTGTCAAGTCGTCGTAACGGGTACAAAATAGAATAGTATTATGTCGCGTGAATAATCATAACTCGTTTTAAAAAGTTGTAAAGACAAATATGATGAATTTAGTGATTGGATTTATAAGCTCTAAAAACCTTAGAAATAGGCACTATAAAATATGCATTTATGCTCTTATTTTGTAGAAATATACCTTTTAAAATAAAACATACCTGTGCACAAAAAAAATCGATTTTCAGAAAAAGTATATAAAATATTTTTTTTTTCAAATAGAAAATATGCATATAACAAATTTGCAGATTTAAAAAAAAAATGATTTTATTTTTATTATTTCTATCATTACTTTGAAACTAATATAAATACAACCAATATATTACATATTATGCATTTAAAAACCATTTGAATGCAATAAAAAATCGTAAAATACAGAAATATGCAGTACATGTCAAAAGAAAGTAAAAAATTCAAAATAGGTATGCAGAATAAAACTTTGTATTTTAATTCTATTTATTATAATTCAAACTTGTAGCTTATGTAGCTATTTTTTAGATCGCCTAAAAAAACATGCAAATGCATATAAATCCGGGCCCTAATGATAATTTTTATGATGAATATAGGTAGATATTACAGGGCCAATCCAATGCGCTAGAAAAATAGACATCTGCCTAAGGTGGCAAGTTTTGAATGAACCAAATTTATTTAATTATTATATTATATTATCTATTATGCAGAAATGTATATTTATTGTTCAACAAATACAAAAATGACGTCCTATGATAATGGGGTCGGATGCAGCCACTGTTATAAGTAATTGAATGTATACCTGTAAGCAACGATAAACCATTGCTAACGAAAAAACGATTCTGAGTTAAATTGATCAGTTGATAGTGATGCTTTGTCAACAATATATATGTTATATTATGGTAAAATAATTAAATAAACGTTTTATTATAAATTTAATTTAAGTATATGTTTAATGACTTTAATGTACCGATCTTCCCGTTTTTCCTACGTTTTTCCCATTTTTCTCTTGGTCTTTTACATTTGCTGAGAAAGCTCTTGATAAAATGTAAAAATGGCCTCTTAAAGTACTTTTTCAGTCAGATTTCCTTTCAGAAAAGTTACTACTTTTAAAAATCGAAGCAAGATTTCTGGTAGAAAAGTTATCCACAAAAAAATAATTAACATCTTCGTAAAACCATATAGATAAGCTTCTTCGCTCCCGTCAAAATCTAAAAAAATATCTTATAATATTACAAAAATTCCCCATTGGAAAGTGTTACAGTTTATTGTAAATAATAACAATTTTTCCCCAAACGTAACTGTAGCACTCTGAATTATTATAACAAAGCCTGTAACGGTCGCATTAGGTGAATGAAGCTTTTTCAAATTAAAAATAATTAACAACTATTGGAAGTTTTCTATGAACCAAGAAAGATTAAGCCACAATTTCTATTGAAAAAGAAGTGATGAAAAATCTTGAGTATAAAAATGTATTGTCTGATTTTGCACCAGAAAAGGTTCACAAAATAAATTTCATTTACTATATTTTTTTAATGTATAACTAAATACTTATTGATGTTAATGTATAGATAACAATAATTAATTTATAACGTCAGTTATTAATATGAATTATACTATTTCAGAACATTTATATTAATTTAATGATTTTAATATTTTGTTCAGAAAACTGAGATAGGTCAAAACATTTTTTTCTTTTTTAATAAAAGCAAGGGTTAATCGTTTAAAAATGAATGTCCATATTTTTTATAACCCTTCCTCTCCAAAAAATTAATTTTTTAATAGGGCAGCGTAAATTAGAATGGCCTAGGGTGGCAAAAAACCTAAGACCGGTCTCAGTACTATTGAACCACGTACTATCCATATCACTTATTTATTTCAAAATAATGCAAGTTAGGTACTTTATAGATATTGTACATACATATGTTTGAAATCGTAGAACAAAGTGATACGATTTTCTGTTATAAATAAATAAATAAATCATGTAGTTATACTTCAGGGTGTTTCAAGAGGCTTTGCTAGTTAATTAGGCATTTGCCTATCAACCTCGCCTTTAATTAAAATTTAAATGTACGTAAATACAATTAAACATATCTATGATGGTATAAATATTGATATGATGAATAGTATGTACTTCCCGAGCCCTGGATAAATACCCGAAATAACGTAATGGCCCTTTCCCGGAATCATTTTGCCGATCGACTACTGAATATTACATTAGATTGTCAGTTTTTCTGATTTATTATAAAAACACAGGTAATATTAAAAAATTACCTCCCCAATAATGTCACCAATTAGATAAAAAATGCCAATGTTTTTGATCGGAACAAAATGTATGATAAAAATAAAGCTGTTTACAGTAAAAGAAAAAAATTAATTAAAAAAAAAAACCGACAACAACATCATCATCATTACCATAGTAAAACCAATACCTCGTTGCTTCGCTCAGAATCTAAAAAACAGATTTTCAGATTTAGGAAGGCCAAAAAAAAAAAAAACCGAAATCCGGATTTTCGGACAACTGTGTCACTGTCAATATAACAATATAATATATAACTATACTATGTAGGCGGTTTACCTTTGGGTCTGGAAGCCGCGTTGCCGGGAACTACGCCTCTCTTAGACCTGGACGCGATTTCAGAGGCGTCGCAGCCGAAGCAGGACGACAGTGCGACAACGATGACGCATACCGCGGCAACGGAGGTCCTGATCGGAGGGCGCATTTCGACGGAATGACCACCAGAAAAGCCGAGGAAGAACACGGGTCAGAGCTTTAGATTTACCGTTTCCTGTCGTGCGACGCCCACGCCCTTGCGGCCTTACCATTTATTACTGTGCACGCGCGCAATCATAATATTATTTATATACATATATATTATACACCGTGTAGGTATAAACTACCCATTTTTTATACGACGTAGTTCCGTTTCGTTCGCGTTATCTGGACACGTCGACACAAACCTTGGGACCGTTTATATTATATATATACACACACCCTCGTAATGGTAATAACACCGTGTGTACCTACCTATATACTGTAACGGTACAATTATTACAATAATTTTATCAATTGGCTTTTTACACACGATAGGTCGGGTACCTACCCACCCGGGTACCCGACGACGAATTCGAAATGAGCGTGTTCGACAGCAATATCGTTGTACACCATCGTTGGACGCGTTTACTTATTCCTACCTACGTTAAAAGCATGGTTCGCATAGAGCAAATAGGTATAAGTATGCGAGTAGATTTGTCGAATTTCACTTTGTGCGAATGTTTTGTTTTTTTTCTTTTACGCGTGGTATATTTTAATTTTTAAACAAAAATCAATACCTACACTTGATAGATTTGATGATTTCTATTTTCAAAGATTGAATACAATGCGGACGACTCTGATTTAATACACCTGATAAATGATAATGTACGATTAATTTCCGTTATCTAGTTTACAACGACTTTAAATATTTTTATAGATCACACTGTCAGACAACTGGTTAGTATAATAATTAGTTGAAAAAATTGAATCCCTGTATAAAATTATTCAATTTCGGATCGTCTTTTATAACATTTAAAATTTAGCTGACCAATTTAAATATATATTATTATAATATCAAACACAATAATGTGTAATAAATAATTCTATTAATACAAATTTTGTTGGCAGGTACATATAATAAATTTGTATAGTTTGAAAATCAAAGAAATTATACTCAAAATACGTAGATTTCATGTTGATGCTTTGTTTAAGTAAAGTAGTAAAGTATTATATTTACTTAGAAAGAAAAAATTGTTTAACGTGACGTGTTCTTACGACAAAATATTAACCCCTTCCTTCTTCCACATGGCCTAATTTTACACTAAGCTACGTATTTTTGAGAAATAGATCTCTTGATTTTTTTTGTTTTTTTTTTTTTTTTTGCTATAACAATAGCTTATTAATATAAGTTATCTAATAAGTTATATTAATAANTTGATTTTTTTTTTTTTTTTTTTTTTTTTTGCTATAACAATAGCTTATTAATATAAGTTATCTAATAAGTTATATTAATAATACTTAAATCTTATCAATAATAATATTTAGATATAAAATATACCTTAAATACTAAATCGTGTGCTTAAATATTTAAAGTATATTTTTAGTGATTTTCCCATTTTTGTAAATATATTAAGACAAAATCAATTGAAGCCCTAGGCTAAATAGGGACGGGTGCAGTCACTGTTATAGATAATTTAATGTATATCTGTAGCTTGTAAGCAACGATAAACCATTGCTTACGAAAATACGATTCTGAACGGAGTTCAGTTTATAGTTATAATTCGTCAACAATGTGTATGTCATTTTATAGATAAATAATTAAATAGCCTTTACATATTTTCTTTGATAATGTATGTTTAATGTTGTACCGATTTTCCCGGTTTTCCTGTGTTTTTCCAGGTTTTTCCATGTTTTATCCCAGTTTTTCACATTTGCTGGGAAAACTCTTGGAAAAATCAAAAAAATTACTTCTTTAAAGTATCTTTCCACGCCGATTTTCATTTAGAAAAGGTGCTACACGTAAAAATCCGAGCAAGTCTTCTGGTAGAAAAGTTGCGTACGTATAAAAAAATAAAATAAACATCTTTGTAAAATAATAAGCTTCTTCGGTCCACTCAAAATCTAATACATACATATTTATACTATGGAAATGTACTCGTATTATAGTAGGTAATGTATATTGCACATAATCAGGCATTAGTATTCTTATTTGCTTTTCATGCATAGTAATTTACATTCAATTTGTTTAAAAAATAATATTCAATTTTTGAATTTTATTATTGTGTCATGCCAGTGTTAAAACAATAAAGTTTAAAAAGATAATCTTGACTATATTTTTAAACCACAAGAAAAAAAGTCAAATTCACGCGGAAACCGAAGATGTGACCGAAATATTATTTATTATTTTGTTATAGGTGGTGATGTTAATAGACTTATCTCAATGAATATTATTTCTTGAGTGTAAACGTATCATATGGTAACAAATATTTTAAACATTATAATATGTCGTTCATCATTGTTATAATATTTACACGTTTAGTATAAATCAATCAATAATATTAATATTTGTGAAAAAAAAAACAAACAAGAAAATTGTTGGTGTGCCGAGTAACACCGTATCTGCACTGGACTTGCTTGATGTGTCTTTACGATTATTATAATTATTGGGAACCTAAAAAAAAACCTACCCCAAAAATCGACTATATTATCTATATTGTTATACAACCAGCTCACAGTCGATATCATATATTTTAATTGAATACGATAAAAATGTTAAAAATGAAAACAGAAAATAAAGAATCCCTTTGTGCGTCTAGTGGGCGGGCTTGATGACCCTATTTTTTCGACGTAGTGGATTGCATGGCTTGTTCGCACGCTATACTCCTTTATAAAATCACCACTTTATATCAGATACAACAATGACGTTAGTTTTATTGCCATTTTGATTGCGGCACTTTGATAAAGTTAATAAAACGTGACCGAGTAAAAAAAATTGTTGTCCCGACTTGTGGGATTAACTATTTTTACTATTATTTTTTTTCTATGTTTTTTCAAATTATCTTGATGTAAACACGAGCATTATTATAATTAAGAATAAATGGTAATTAAAAAAAATCGTTTTATATAATGAAACTATATCATAGGTACGTATAATAAATATTTATGCGTAGATACCTATATAGAGATATGTATATAGAATATATAAATTGATAACGTTAAGTAATATAACTGCCAAAGATACGATAATTCGTCTTAATTGTTTACCAATATAAGGTTTACATAAAAAAAAAAAAAAATTTAAACCGTAAATAATTATAATTTCATATTGTCATAGTTTCATCATAATCAATTCAATCATTCAATTAATAACATTATTATACCTTTATAATAGGTACCTAACAATAACTACCTATGTGTTTTAAACCGTGACGTTTAGTGACGCGTTTCGAAATTAATTGTGAATTATGGACTATGGTCGACTTATAAATGAATATGACATCACGGAAGGTACTACATAGTTATACAGGCACCAGTATAATGTATATTATACTTTCAATATACTTACGAAAAACGTCAAAACTTAAAATATTACTAAAATATGTTATGCTGCCGAATGTAATATACCTAATAGGTAAATATAGTTAACATGCAGACTCAACAAACGTTAATAAATTGTTTGACCGGTTCAAATTGACAAGCATCAATATATATTTGTACGTTAAATTATCGATTATAATGTTTAGGTATACTTTTTTCTATACATCTGAAAATAATTTCTTACCGCACGTAATAATATGTTGTACCTATATACCTACTTACAATTGCATGCTGTTATTCAGACACGCCATTATTCGGATGGCCTCCGGTCGTTATAAGTGTTTATATGTTGTATTGGTCGGTGTATCGTAAATAAATAATTTACATTTAGTATAGATACCTACTTATCTACTCGCCAACGCTTTTCATTAGATGAACCCAATATAGTACTAGGGCTATAGATGCGATATATATGTCCATCAAACGAATGTCTGTAACGACTAAATAATAATTATGTAATATGCTCTGTTTAATAATATTAATATCTAACACTAACCCCCCCCCCAGGATTTAAAATCAACGGTTTTTCATATAGGATTTGATGATAAACCCCGAAATTTCTTTCTCGGCAGTGAAATTTTAAGCAAAACCATCAAAAATCTACTCTGTTGTACTGTCAATAATATAAATAAAGTTACATAGTTAAATATTTGTAATGATTTAAGGTTTTGATTTGGACTTCATATTAAATCATACTAGATCAATTTTTTCGACAAATCATATTGACAACAATCTGCTGCCACTAATCCGTTCTGATAGACGCATTTATTAATGGCACTAGTGTACCAGTAAGTTGTGATCTATTTACATTTTATTTTAATATTTTCTACCTACTTTATATAGGTATGGTACATCATTCTCTACATAGTGCGATTACAATAATATTGATTATCGATACTAGAGACTATATAGGTATCTATTATTTACCATAGTTTACCTATAATTAATATATACTGGAATTCTAATCAATATGTTTAATTTAAGTTATTTTACTTATACGATTGTGTTACTAAAATAAAACTTTTGTGTATGTCACATCTTGCACCCTCCCTACATTTTTAAACCACTGTCTATTACAGCTCCTCCACTCCCGAAAAAATATTTTCAAACTACTTCAACTACTTAAACAATTGATAAACATTTTTAAAAAGTAAAAATCTTTTGAAAATAAAAACGTTCTGTTAGAATATACTAAAAGAAAATCATGGTGAGTAGCACCCATAAACAATTACGTCATACGTTCTGTCATTAAAGCCTGCTGTTCTACGATGTTCTCTTTTGAAAGCTCCACCAATGATTAATATAGTAAAGATTTTTCTATATTGGACTGGTATTTTGTTATGTAAAACTACTTTTTATAATCAAGTGATATAAAATCTTAAATTATCACAATAAGTTAGAAGGTGACAAATTTAAAAATTAATTAAAATCAATTTCATTTCATTTTAATTATAAGAATATAACACAGTGATCCAATTGAAAATTAATTTAATCTAAATTAAACAACTATAGTCACTTATGCTGAACCACTTTGTAAATTCGTTTAAAATATAACAAATTTCAACGGAATTGTAACTATGGCAAATATCAAATTGTAGTTTGCATGTTTAATTATTGTTTTAATACAAATTTACATCAATAATTTAGACCAATCGATGCAATAACAAAAAAATTCGTTAAAAAATTACAAAATGTAAAAAAATTGTCCATTATAGATAACTCTGCTCTATGAAGTAATTGTTTATGAGTGCATATGCCACACTTTTCTTTTAATCTATCATAATAGAAAATTGACGAAATTTTATTTTCAAATGATTATTTTTTTACTTTTAAATAAAGTCAGTATGATTCTTTTTTTTAATTTTAAATTTTTTCACCATTGTTATTTAATATAAATATTTTTATTTTATTTTGCATACTAGCTGCACTCACATTTAGTATACTCGTATGTAAAACACAACTACTAGTAAACTCAACTAGTAAAAAACACATTATAAATTTATAGTTTATACCTAATATAATATCTACTCCTAAATCCATTTCATAAGGTATTAAATTAAATATTTATGAACAAGTGTATTCGTCTGTTCTACCCATTATAATAAATAGGTACTTGTGTGATGATGAGCTGATAACATTAACGACTTTGAACCAGCGTATAACGATTATAACTGACAACACGCAAACCCGCAAATAATAATAATTAACATAATTTAAAATGGGAAAAGTTAATACATAATCAAATAAATAGGTATTTTATTGTTTAGCATGTTAAATCTTCGGTCGGAAAAAAGAGAAAGAGCACTTTAATTAAATAAATTTTATTATAAAAACTTAATGTCATTAACATAGCCAGTAGGCTGTTCTAATGTTAGGTAGAAAGGTGTGTATAGATAGATATGTAATCGTAAGTTATGTTGATGATGTTTATCGTTTACCTATATAATGTGTTTTTCACCAATTTCGGTGTGTTGAATTAATATAAATAATTTCAGAAAAATTTTAATTTCTTTTTTTTAATAAAACTTAAAATAATAATAAATTATAATTAACTGTTTTACAATTTTTATTTTCGAAGACTTATTTAAAGTAAGTAACTTTACTTATTTAGTTTTATTCAATTTATTATATTAATTGATACACCAATTTATGATTATGGTATTGGAATAAACAGATTGTTTAAAATCAAAGTACATTATTTAATAAATTATTTTTTTGTTCAGAAATAACATAGCTATAGATATTATTAAATGGTGAGATTAATTTTTATAATTTATAGGATTTTCAAAATTCATGTTTGGTTATGTTTTATTTATTCCTAATTAAAACTATTTAAATTTTCCAGTCTGAGTCTAATTGGTATTGAGTAGGCTTACATCAATGCCAAAGAGCTCGACAAAAATACTAATTACTCACACAGAGAGTACTTGGACTACTATAAGATAATAATGTTTGTTATTATTTAAATGTTATTGAAGAGAAAAATATAACTATAATGCTGAGTAACCTAAAAGGAGTACTAGGGAGATTGCGAAAACTAAAATTTCCATCAAAGCCCATTAAGTGTTTATCATGTCCAAACCGATTGAGTTTCTCAGTTTTGTCACGAAAGGTGGAGTGATTCGTCCAGGGGTTGGAAATATCAAGCAAATAGCGATTGCGCAAATTACCCTTCTTCCACAGATTTCTATTAGGTAAGAAGGTTCCTTATATATTTATCTAAGTCGTTAAACTAAACTCAGAATCTAAAACAATAGTCCATGGGTGTAAAGTCGAGTTTATTTACACTTTAAATATATTTTATAATGAATTAAGAAACGAGTATTTTGATTTTTGAGTAATTTATTGTAGAAAATGATACAAGTTAAATTGAAATTCAATAATTTCTCAATGGGAGAAAAAGGGGCCAAAAAAACATGCCGGAACATTATAAGTGTCATGGTTCAGACACTATTGTAAGGGACAAGTTGGAAAGATAATATATTATGTAGGTTAGATAGGTAACTTAATTGTTATTTATAAACAATGATATTTCTATAATATATACTAATAAAAAACAATTCTGAGTGAAGTTCGGTTAATCATATTTTGATAAAATTATTAACTGAAAATTGTATTAATTTGTACAGAATACATTTTTATTCTCTGTGTTTTCAACCTAAATTTGTTGAGCATTTGTATAAAGCTAAAAAAGTTTAGTATTCACATTGAGCGAAAAGTAGTCTACAATTTTCGTCAAAATTTGATTTTTGTAAACCCATATTAAATCAAATTGTGACTACGGATTTTCGATATTTTTACTGTGCTATAAAACCTAGAACCAAAACTATGAATTCTGGACTCGTGTACAAAGGTTTATTTATTCAGGCACTAAATTTGAATTTATATTCGATACGAGCGTTGGCTCCTTTTCTTTTATATTTCCGATTCGAACACTGCATTCATATAGAGTAAATTATTATTTACTGAGAATCTACTATACATTATAATACGGGGGGGGGCCTTCCCCACACACTGATATAATCTCAATAAAATGTCGTTTAAAAATAGGCATCTATTAATAGAAACCTTTTAAATGCATATTATTTTTCAGAACCTCTCCTAGAAAAGTGCTGAAAATCCGTTATTGATACTTACATTTTTTTATCATCTTTTTTTACACCGTGGAAATTAAAAAAACCCCGCAGATCACTTATAAAATTGCTTTTACATATGTCTGTCGAGTTGTCTCCCACATATTTGCAAAAAATATACAACCAGTATCGACAATTTTCTAGATTTTGCTAAAACATTTTTAGATTTTAATAAAATCCCTAAACTTCGCAATCCATAAATAAACATTCACTACTACTACTTTGTAGATGTACAAATGTCCAAAATTTCATCAAATTAATAAAAATATGTCAATTCATTCAGACGAATCATTCAAGTTTTACTAAGGCAGTATAGGATCAATATAAATTATTACATAAGATTCATGATAAAAGTCCCAAATGTCTAGAGATTTATTACACCCCTCCTAGCTGTACCACTGTTAATTATATTAACAGTGTATATTTTTGTGATTCTAAAAAATAAGATATTTAATAGAATTAAGCTATAATTTATATGTTTAAAATATTGGAACATAATTATTTTTTTTTTTTTTAAGATTTTTGAGACTATCTTACCATATTATGGTAAATCTTTTCCCATTTCTCTTTATTCTCCATTGCCTTCTTTCGGCTAATGTTATTGGTGGGAAATTAGAAGATAGGATATATAAAATTATTTAATTTATATCTGTGAGCAACGATCGGTCATTGCTAACAAAAAAACAATTTGGAGCGAAATTCGGTTATACATGTTTCGGTGTCATAGAGCACAGATGTTTTTAGTACTGTTTTTGTAATTTTACAGGAGAATGATTTTAAATTTGATACTACTATAGCAAATCAAAAATGTAACTTACTAACATGAACTTTGTGTTATATTTTCTTTAACAAATAATAAGTGATTAGGAATACAAATTATTGTTCTACTCCAGACATATACAACAAAAAATAATAATAATAAAAACTGTACTTAACACATTTGTACTAATAATAAGTAATGCATAAAAACATAAAACCTTTTACTTTTATCTTTAATAAAGACAAATTTTAATTATGTCATAATTATTATTTATGCTTTTTATTGTATAAAAAAAGAAATTTAACATTTTTAAACTTAATTTAACAGTAACTAGATTATGAAATATAGTAAAATTTTGTTAACTTTTCAAAATATAATTAACATTCTAATTATTTAAATAATAAGAACTTCATTCAGTTTCCTCATCATCTGAAACTTGTGGTATCAGTTTTTTGATAGTGGGTAACTCATCATAAAAATAATTATAATTATTAAGGAATTATTTTATCTTCTAACAGATATTTAAATTCTTTTTTTTTGATTCACTTATAGGTAATTTTTCTGAATATTTAGAACTAAAAATAATATTAGAATATGTCTACCACCACTTAAAGGAAGATTAAAATAATACCAAAAAATAAATAAAAACGGTTACTAATGACAAATCTATTTTTAATCATTCAATCTTTTTTTAACCTAAAGAACTAGGTTTTTTCATTATCTTGAATATTAATGAGAATTTCAAAAAATTAACCTCCCTAAAATACCACTCAGAGAACATTTCCTTTCAAATCAGGTGCTATACTCGATAATTGGAGTAAGCTATCTGGTAAAAGAAAGTGTTCACATAAAAAAAAATATATATACATCTTTGTAAAACCAATATGTATTCTTCGGTACACTCAGAATCTAAAACAAAATTTAAAATAATAGAAAGCAATATATTTGTATATTTTGTTGAGTTTTTTCAATTATTAAAAATATGACTTTCTTATTCACCAACTAAATTAAAAATGCATTAATAATGAACCATTGTATATATTTTTATTGAAGTAATATTTCTAATAGAAAATACATAGCGTAAAAATATAAATACGAGTGTATTGAAATAGTGACGACGAATTTATCAGGTTTCATCCTTCGCCTTTTTTTTTTTTGATTTTCCCAATTATTATGAAAACTACTTGAAAAATCAAAGAACGAATAACTTATTCGTAACAAGAATAAAAATACAACAAAAAAAAAATATCTTGCTGCTTTTCAATTGAAACGGCTGAAATTTCTGGCTGAAAATATATAAAGCGTAGAAGTTGAAAAATGAAATCGTACGTCATAAATTTGTTTGCTTTTCATTTATCGTATTTTTCCGGTTTTCCCATTTAAACATTGAAGCAAGTGGTTTCTTTTCAAAAAATTGTTTATAAACAGAAAAAAAACACATCATAGTAAAACCAATAGATTCCTCGCACCGCTCAGAATTAACAGTGTTAATTAATCACTGAAGATTTTTATTTTTCCATTTTTTTAAGTATTCAACCAGTCATTTTGTAAAATATATTAAGAAAATAAGAGTGAAAACAATTAATTTTCAATAAAATAACACATTATGCGATAAGGAATTACTATCAGCACAGTAATTATCTCCTAATGAATGTTAAATGTTTTCACTCCAATTCCCTACACATTAAAGCCATTATAACTAAGAAACTATTGATTAGATATAATTTATGGTACATTAACATTTTTAAAAAATATCTTTTACAAAATGGCTATTTTGAAAATTTTAAAATGTTTTTTTCAATAATTAAGGGATGAAAATAAAAATTTAATTTTTCTCTACATATGTTTCCGCCTCGCACAAAACCCGAAAATAGAATGAATATTGATAAAATTATTAGCATAAGAATAACATTGTAGGACACCCTGTATATTAAAAAAAATAATTTATTAATCTATAAAATATTGAAATATAAATAACTATTTTTTTTTTTTAAATTCGTATAGTATTTGTATAAGTAATGTTTAAATTATTGTCGACATTCAAAAACCCAGTTTTATTTAATTTTGATTGAGTAATGTCAAAAATATAGTGTTATCTATTATTGTGTTTTTTTTTTGTCTTTAGTGTTATAATACAGAGTAATTTTTTTATCATGATCCAGCAATTTTCTCGGAGGATTTTAAGTGAATTTGATTTCTATTTATTTTTTTTTAATCATTGAAGAATCGGTTAAGTTTTATTTTAAGACCATTTTTTAAGTTTTTATCCCTTCTCCATGTATCTTAACTACGTATATACATTTTTTTTTCAAATAAGAACTCCCTTTTTTGAAAAGAACCCACATATTTAAATACAGAATATTTTTCTAGACATTTTCACATACATAACTGATATCAATATCAGATTTACCGTTTATGAATTGTAACAGTTAAAAGTTTACGCTACATGATTAGGGAAAGGTAATAAATTGCATGTCTATTTTTAAATGATAAACTGATACCCCTTCAGTCTAAACATTAAAATTTTAAATCTCATAAACGGTAAATCTATTACAAGTATTATACAAACCGAAATGTCTGAAAGAAATATTCTCACATTTAAGATACATTGAGTAGGGGTAAAAATTAAAAATGCTCCTAAAATAAAGCTTAACCGATTTCACAATGATTAAAAACCCGAAAACAAATTAATTTAAAATTATCCTAGAATATTGCTGTTTCATGATAAAAAAATATCATTCTGTAAATTAATAGGTTTTATTTAACTATAAGAATTTCATTTACATAGGTATGAATAAAAAAAAACTTATAGATAAAATGTAGCCATTTTTTTATATATATAATATGTAACACATACAATGAAGTGTTAAGTAAAAATGTATAAACTTGCATGATAATACATTATAGTATAATATTATATTATAGTTATATATATATATATATTGACTTCATTTCTTTCTTCTAAAATTTAAAAACTAATTGATTAAAAAAAAAAATGTATGTGTTGCAAAATTATTAAGGATTTAACATGTTAACACTAAACAAACATTAACTTAAAATCTACATGAGTTTTGTATTATTTAAAATTAGTCAGTTTCTTATTTTATCGAATAAAGTATATTATTTAAAATTAAATACCGCTTTCCGAATTTGCGATTAAAAATTTAAAGTTATAACGGATGTGTTTGAATTTAATTAAAATACAAAGATGCGCCCTATTTTTAATTATACACGTTTTTTATTTTTTATAAATATATACTATCTAAGTACCAATATATATTAAATTAATAAATTTGACCGCTACAAACGACAAGAAACAATTTGGATAAAATTTACCAGGTATAAAAATGTCTATAAATATTTTACAAAATACCAGTATATTATTTACCGGTAAAGTTTTAAGCACTTCATATTTTACATATCTAGATAAATAATAATATAAATTTTATGATTAATTCGAGTTTAAATTCGATAAATTTTGTTTTAATTATATAAATGTATTGGCATAATAATAATAATAATGATAATATAATATTTTAGATAAAAACGTAAAACATATTTTATATATACGTATTATATTGACGGTTGTTTCACTTATGCATTTATTAATCTTAAACAAAGTGTATTAAAAATATGACATAATTGTTTGTATAGAATTATAATATTAAATTTATAAACTTATGGATAAAACTAAAATTAGATATTTGATGTTTACCTGTAGAAATGTCGTATTTAATATTGTGCAAAAAATATGTGTAAAATAAATAAAAAAAGATTATTATGTATATTATATAAGTATAGGTAGTTAATTATTTATCATTTTCGGTAGGTATTTAGTGCGTAAAAATAGAAAAAGTCTTAGATAAACTTTTTTTTTTCGAAAAAGTACACAACGTTCAAGCTAGACGATCATTCCAAATCCACGAGGCGAAGATTGCGATCACCAACGCCGCATAGTTAAAGGTCAACAAATCGGCATCTGAAAACATACATTTTATTAATTGTACTTTAGGAGGTAATCTTATATCGCAATTTAATCGCACTCCAATATCTGTTGGTATAATAAATAACAAAAGGTCTCAAAATTATCAACTCTAATAATAATTTATTATTAACATGAGTTACTAGTATTTGTACGGGTGTTCCACATTTCAATAAAATGCAATAAAAAACAGTATTTGAACATGTTTTCATCTTTTATACACACGAATGTACCGAAATTATCTATCTTTAGCGCCTGCTTAAAGTAATAAACCTCCATTACTATTTGTGTGTTCATTTATAAATATCAAAGTTGTCACTTTGATATTAATAACAACTAATACGATTTGTACTTGTACGATTTGAATGTAATTTTAAATGCAAACAAAGAGCTGATACTATGGATAAATGCAGCTTCTGATATAGGTGAATAGTTGAGAAGGTGGGACATATAATGTTATTTGTTATTTGTTATATCAATGATATTAAATTTAGCCACTAAATATCTATAGCTCAAATATTTTCAAATTTTTATCACGTATAAAAAAAGCAATATAAGTTTTCTGTCAAATTTCAAGTCTATGAATATTTCAAACTAAATTATACTAAAAAACAAAAATTTAAAATAATAAAAGAAGTATTTTCGTACATTTTGCAGTACTTTCTATGTTTTTTTTATAGTTTTGCTCAAATATTTATATAAAAACGACTTTCTTGATCACCAACTAGATTAAAAATTCAATAAAAGAAGTCACTTGTTGTTTTTCTATTGGAACAATATTTTATAATATTTTAAGGCATGCCGTAAATATTTGCCTTTTTATCTATTATTTTTTTTCAAGTTTTTCCTAACCATTTCGAAAACCCCTTGGAAAATCAGAAAATTACCTCTTCAATGCACCAACTAAACAATTTTATCTTTTAGCTTTTAGGTTAGATTAGGTATGTTACATTTTATACACCAGAGCAAGACTTCGGGTAGAAAATTTGTTCAGAACAAAAAATACAAAAACAAACATCATAATAAAACTAATAGATCCCTCGCTAAGCTAAAAATCTATAAAAAAAAAGATTAGTATATGCGAAAAATATTAATATTATTTTTGTACATTATACGAATCTCATTAATCTCTTTAATATACGATAACGAAAATAACTATTAGAATGCAAAATAAATAATTAAAATAATTAAACTGCATTGGCTTCAACACAGTTTATCTACGACTTCGTTTGATAATCTTGGTTACAATTATTGACAATTACAGGAAATAACAACCAGATAATGCTTGGGTAACATAGGATATTTGTGATATAATGGACTCCGATAGGAAAACACTAAGTCCGCAAATATTTTCGAATGTTAATCGGCATAATATTGTTATTACACCATAGTATTTCGACTTGTAATATTTAACAATTTATTAATTTGCCTGATTAAATTACGTGTATTGAATTAATTATTAACAAGCAACTTTTGTTCGATTTATTTAAAAAACTATCTGACGTATACAAAAAACTCGTATACAAATCTGATATATAAGACTAACGATTGATTTGACTAACAATAATTAAGACTAGGTAGATGAACGTTAACAAATTTAAATTTGTACGAATATTACAGGTACCATGTTATCTTTTTATAAATGCAATATAAACAAAAATGCATATTAAGTATAAAATACATATGTCAATCGATAACGGAATGACTTTTTCTTTTAACGTTTCATATTAAATGAATTTAATTTTGACATTTGGACAAATAAATAATTTGATTCAGGGTACAGTTTTGTTTTTTTTTTTTTTTTTGAAGTCTTAAAAAAAAAAACTTTAATAATGATATCTAGTCTATCGATATTATTTCTTATAAGGCGTTACACGAACATCAAAGTTCAAACGTCCAACAAACTTTATTATATACGCCAAGATAATAACTTGTCAGTCAATCATTCTAAACAAAACCCAACAGTCACGCAAGTTTAATATCTGCAATAGAGAACAAATGGTCAATTAAAATAATTTAAACTGACTTATATTGGCGTTTCTGTGTTGATACGCCTTCACTACAAATGATAATCCATTAAAATAAATTAAAGTGTACACTATAGATGTACACATGCAAAGGTTAAACAATCTATAGCAACACGCATCAAATTAAATAAGTTTACTGTTTAGTGTCTGACGCTAAATAATATTATACAACTAAAAGTGTATAAATATTTCAAATAACATTTTTGGATTTATTTGTACCTATATATTATAATATAATTTAAAAGGAATTATACATTATTTTTATCATTTTAATTTGAACGCACGCAATTTGTATTAAAGTTTAAGTTGTGCAAAATGATTATTTAATGTTTTACAAATATTTTTCATTTTTAATATAAAATTTAGCTAAATTCATGGCGCCCATTGACACCATAAATATTATTTTCCATTTGAGAAATTTAACTAAGCCCAACGAGTATTATAAAACAAATCCAAGAACATCTAAGATATAGATTTAATTAATGAAAATTACAATTGCAAGCCTCCTTTTCCTCGACGAACCCATCTTTGCACACACAAATCTTTAATCTTAGATTGGTACTCGTGGCGTTCATCTTGCATTCAGCATTCGGGAGACATTCCACGTCCGTTTCACATGACGTTTTTAGTGCTGGAAAAAAAAGCGGCCCTGACAAGAAGTTAGTACATACAAATTATTTCATATAATGTGCAGTTATTAAATAAATAAGTTATAAAAAGACAAAAAAAGCATAAATTTGATTTTAATTACATATTTTAGAAAAAAATTTTAATAAATTTTAACCTTTAAATCAATAATGTACGTTGATTTAAATAATTTATAGAATGAATAAAAATATAAAAATTATTTTTAAAATATACTTTTTCTTAAAAAGAAGCACTAAAAAGTAAAAAATAAATTTCTCTTTCAGAGATTACAATTAATTATTCATATTACTAAAAATCAACGATTGGATCATGAGCTATGAACTATTTCCAATAATTTGATATAAATTAAAGAAATATAAAATTCGGTTGATACTCTAAAAAAAAAGAAACGCATTGGGCACCTAATGAAACAAAGTCATTACTGATTTCTTCAAGATCTGATTAAATTTTGATTTTAATAGCTATATCTGTAGCTTATAATTTTTTACCAAAGTTTGACAAAACATTTTTGTATATTCAGTCGAAATTTTTAATTATTTGGTTTAAATTGTTAACTATGTATGTCATTCAATTTGCTGGATTCTAAATTAAGGATATGATAACGATTTCTAATTTCCGTAGTAAAATTTAACAAATATTCGATCGATAATCATTATATTTCAACGATAAATAAAATGTATGTAATCAATATTCTAAATTTTTGGATTCACATCAGTATGAAAAAATATGATGTACTGAATGAGATGCCCCATGTTTTTCTTTTATTTTAGGATTAAACGAATTTTATATTTTCTTAATTTATATAAAATAATAGGAAATAGTTGTCTGAAATGATTTTTAGTAATATTTAACCAATATCTTAGAAAGAAAAATGTATTTTTTTTACTTTTTGGTACATCTTTTAAGAAAAACATATTTATAAAAAAGAAAATGTAATTATTTATTTTCTTGTTTTAGATTCTGAGTAGAGCAAGAAATGTTATTGGTTTTACAATGATGTTTATTTTTTTTCTTCTGTGAATAAGTATTCCACCAGAAATTTTGTTCCAATTTTCAATTATAGTACCTTCTCTGAAAGAAAATTTTCTTAGAGTTTTACTTAAACTGTTTATTTATTTCCAGTGGTTTACATAATAAATGGAAAAATGGGGAAAATTTACGAAATGTGTTATTTTCTAATCGTAAATATTATGGTCATTCAAAACATGTATAACCAACCAGAATCGTTTTTTATTAGTAATGATTAATCTTTGCTTACATATATATATTCAATTTCCCCTCTACCTTTCCAACTTCTCACCTGCAATACTGGCGCCCATTTACGAAGTATATCTTTTGGTTTTTTTATTCAGGGTTTTATAACTTAGTAACTTATAAATTGAAAGTCATATGAGAAAAGGTCGTTCAAAATTAAACTTCAAATTTCTGTGCTTTACAGTAAATATTTACTGATGTGTTCGCATCTTGGCATTTCTTGTTAATCTGCTACTATCTCCATGTATACCCCGTCATCGGCGACCAAGTTGTCCAGATTATGGAAATAAGTGTGCAAATTGTCCAAGTAAATTGAATATTCCATATTTAGTCTGCTTTACACCTCCGTCATCGCCGACCCAGATGTCTGGGTCTAAAAATGATAGTGGGCTATTTGTGGACTTATTGTCTCTCTAACTCTATGAAAATTATCGACATCCACGACACCAAGAAGTCAATCAAATTATGCTCGGCAGGTTTGAACATCCAAAAACGAAACATCATGAGTTAAAATCGTGTAAAAATACTGAGCTGATACTGCTGATGGGTGTACAACTATTATAGATGGAAAGATGAAAAGGCATGATACATAGAATTATTTAATTAATATCTGTTAGCAGCGATTAATTATTGTTAATCAAATATAGGTCTTAATGAAGTTTGGCAATCCATATTTCAAAATCCAGCAACTTTTACTATATTCGTTCAAATTTGAATTTAAAACGTTTATGAAAAAAACTACTACTTTACACTTAACTTTTTTTACAGCTAAATGTACTTTACTTGTAATGAACCTCGTGTTAAATTCTCTAGCATTTCTATTCGAACAATTTTATCCACATAAAATCAAATAAAAACTAAACAAAACTTGACAATTATAAATGCCTTAAAATAAATTAAAAATCACTAGAATATTTTGAAAATTTTACCATGCCTAGAAAGGGTTAATATAAGTACTATTTTATTTTTACAAAATTATAAAAAAAAAAACTGTTATTGCATTTCCCATTTTGTCTACGTTTATTTTTACTGATTATTTATAAAATTACTTGGAAAATCAATAAACGACTTAATTATTAACTAGACAAAATTTTCTTTTAGAAAAATACTACTCTTGAAATTCAAAGCAAAAATTCTGGTAGAATATTAAAATACATAAAAATATATATATAAATGAATGCAGCTTGTAATGTGTCATAAATTTGTCCGCTTTTCTGGGTTTTCCTAAGTATTATGAAAACTGCAAGAAAAATCAAAAATGACCTCCTTAAATAAACGAACTTAATCTAAAATTTAACTATCTTATCATATTTTAATTGAAGATTTCTGGTGAAACAAAAAAAAACACACATCGTAGTAAAAGCAATATATTCCTCACTGCGCCTACAATTTTAAATAGGTCCTGATAATAACAACAATTTTTCATGTACACAATACAGTACTACATTAGGTAGTCATACCTCTTGGCTTTTTTCCGCATTCGTTATTTACTGGTAGCTTTTTGTCTGCACAGAAACATTTTTTTTTCTTGTCAACCGGATCACTGTCACAAGAAGTATAAGGCGTACCAAGACAATCCGAATCTGTAGTGCAATCAGAAGCTGCGTTATTAGCTGAAAAAAATATATAATATTCATAGTATTATTTTTCTGTCCTCAACTTAGATTTAAATGTACATCTTTTTTTGGGAAAACTCAAGACTTTTTGAGAATTTACTGTCTGCATCACAAGACAACTAAAAGAATGATATTATTGTTAAACTAATAGGTATGTCCCCAACTTATTTTATAAAAATATCATTAAGTACCTATTATATGTAACTTAAGAAGTATACGATATTTAATACGCACTTTGAAAACTATTTTAAAACATAGAAATTTCCGATTACGTGTTAACACGCTACGTTCTCGATAAATATTCCGTCATGTGCATTTGAGGAAACTTTTTTTTTATGATATGGTATAATATTATTACCGTGTGCGTAGGTAATAGTTGTGTATATACATATACCTACGTGTTCAAATTATACCGCTTGATATTTTATAAATAATATTATTATGACACATCGCATGCCTCGTTAATTTAATACAGTTATATTAATTTTTAATTTCTACAACAGTCTTTGGACGATTTAACATTACCTAATATAATGTGTATGTTTTTTTTTATGATTTACCTACCCTACGAGCAGGTCTTAAATTTTAATGTCTCGTTATAATTTTATTATTCAGACAAAGTTATAAGTATACTCGTTTACCTATTCTAAACATATGCATAAAAAATAACATGGTGACTATTTGAATAGACATACTTTACATACTTGATGTATGAGCTGTGTACAAAGAACTTATCTTTCATCGCTAAAGTAAAACCCTTAAATAGTTACAAAAAAATATAGCACGCTACTTCCAACCACTGTTTAAGACGGTTGTAAGTGATTCGTTTTCCCCGTACATTAAGACCAATAAGCTGGAGAAATAAACATACTTAGAGCAATTCAATTATTACTTTGAAAAATAATTTATCTTCGTATATTTCTTTTCTATGTTGTTTAGGAAAAATTATATTTTATTTTTTAATTCTTTTAATTGCAAGTTTTTTTTAAGAAAAATGTAAACTTATCATTACTATAACTAAGTTAACTAAATGAAAACGAACATATGTTTCCTACAAAACATAGACAAGAAATCAAAGAAATCACGTATGTTTTCAAAATACCCATTCCTCTTAAATCTTATCGGACAGTACACTACTGGAAAAGTCTTATGATTAATTAAAGGTCGTTAAAAAGTAAAAATAATTTTTAAATTTTACAACATTTGGAAAACCGATTCCCACCTCTCTTAAGAGAATACCAGTGTCGTTTTCGAACATATAAAACTCGTATTTAGAAAAATTGGGTTTCCACCTAACAATCTCTGCGAATCCAACGAACGGGATGTTATATTAGGTAGGCACTTGAAAATTTACGAATCTTGTCCATAAACTATGCCTAAACTATACGCTTCGGCGCAAATTAACAAATAGAGGATAACCCGCCCCAACTAAGACCAATAAAATAAATTGTATAACCAATATAATTGGGAGCTTAGATCACCCCGAAAAAAATATTTGGTGTATACACGCCCAAACGTCTCTGCACTTATAAAACTCCTTTCTGATATTAAAATTATTATTTTATAAAATATCGTGCACCATTGCAGTCCGTTTACACTCGAGTTAACAATTATTATTCGCGTTGTGGCATACATGTAAAACTAACACACGTAAATCGCCTGAAAAACATATTTTCTAATGGGAAATTTCGTGCGCATAGAATTTTTTATTTTTTTCCTAACGTGTTCGGTGAAGGCGTCAAACTACAGTTCGTTTGCTACCGTTGCCACCGCAGCCGCCGCCTCTATACCAACACCGACCCAAATATATATATTATTATACACCTACACTGATTCTTTTCGCTCGCCATTGCGACCCTTTATAGCGTGCGAAACGGCCATAAAGATATTTTTTGTGCCCCCCCCCCTCCTGTTCCTTACTATTTTTCTTTTAAATTTCTTCGTTGTCCGAGCACGAGCATTGATAATATTATTCGGACACACACACGCGCACGCCGTGCGTGCAAAATGTATACGGATCGATAAAAAAACAGCCATACGTATACACAATAACAGTTATCGTAATTTGCAACTGCTGAAAATCTGAAAAAAAAAAATCTAAATCCGAATCTTTGTAAACAAGCCGACCGGTTATGCATATCGGCTATCCCAATCCCAATCACACACACACACGCCATGTGTGTATCCATACAAGTGGTGTTGAAGAAAGAAAAACTGTCGATTTTAAAAGTAAAACGCCACAGAATACGTACAAACATTATGAATGCATATCGACAAGAATCAAAAAAAAAGTCTGATAACTAGGGATAAAGGCAGCTTTTAAAAGGCGAAGCATATGGAGATGGGTTAGTCGATTAGCTAACAAATGTAAAAATTCTTTATTTTAGTTACGAAACGTCGATCGAAAAGTGATAACGAAGCATAATTAATGGTGAGTATACGCGTAGAGATATCTCGTCAATTATTTAACAAACAAAATTTAAAATAAATGATAATAATAAGAACACCAGATGGCCAGGCCTCCGAAAGATCCCTAAGAACCGAAGCCGCCGCTTTTGTACGTTGAAAATGTACACGTATCGTTAATACGGCAAGGGCTTCCGCCGGCGACATTGGTGGAAATTTTGGGGAGGGAAGCTCAGATCACTCGAGACCCAAAGGCCGTTGAAAATCCATGGAAGGAAGGGGACAATTCCGTATTATTTTTCCACGATATCGGCCTATATGTTAAACTCTGTACAGAACACGTTGTGCGATACGCAAGCGCGGAACAGCCACGGGGGAGGAGGCAGGTTTACGACGTTTCCCTGTTGTCGTTCCCAACGTACACGCCTGTGTATTAAATTCGTATATCGTTATAATATAGTCACCGGTCGTGTTCTTCGTGCTCGAGTTGGCGCCGAAAGTCGTAGACCATCTTTTGTTCCTGACGGCCCCGAGCGCACGTTGTTGCGGTCCGTCGCCGGCCACCGCTGCCGCCGTGCCGGGCGCCAGCTGCAACACGGCCACCGCGGTACAACAATAGTACACCGCCAACGTCTGTACCGTAGTCATCCGGGCCATAACGGTTCGCGGCTGCAACGTGTCTACGACGCCGCGTCTGAACGTCGAATGATTACGATGACCCGCGCGGTCGGTTACGCCGACTACTGCCGTGTTATAAAACACACCGGGTCTTCGGTTTCGGTGTGCGTTTGACCGCGGACCTCCTTTCGGCGGAGTCGTACTTTCCGGTGGGTATTCGTGAGTGCGCGCGCGCGCTCCCTACCTCTTCCCGTGTCCGCACCGCCGCCGCGGTACACGGAAGGCATTTCGTTTTATTTTATAATTTTATTATTATTATTATTATTATTTTTTTTTTTTTTTTACTATTCGCGTATTATTTTCAAAGGAAATCGACTTGACACGCAAACTGATTAATGAAGTTTTTATTGGACGGGTACACAATGTATAATATAATACGGTACAGTAGTATAATAGTGGTGGCAGTGGCGGCGGTCAGTTGTTATTGCCACACGTAAGTCGTCGGGAACGGGTAGCAGCTACGATGGACGGGGGTCGAGGGTATCGCCGTTGTATTATTATTGTATTACTATATTGGAACAATTATTATTACTTTCAATCTCGGCCGACAAAATTGAAATGTATTGTTTAAAAACGCCGTCTAACAGATACCCATATAACGTAATACATTACGGGGTGTTTGCGCGCGCAATTGATTACCCAAGTCGTCCATCGTAATAATAATATTATTATATCTGCGCTCGGTCCCGTATTCCGTGTCATTCTTTGGAGATTTATTTTTATGATATCGAAAAATAAAACCACCAACATGGACGGGCCACCGGTGTAGGTCAAACGGTAGAATATAATAAAGGACGAATTTTCAATCCATATATCTATAAGCACCGGTAAATCATTGCGAACGAAAAACGATTCTGGGCATTTTTAAACATTTTTAAATCAAATATTGTTATTGGGATTTTTCCTTATATAAATTACAATTTTTGCTATTTTAAACGAATTTTAACATAAATGTGAACTTAAATGCTGATTAAAATAAATAGAAAAATTTGTACCTGCGTAATACAAAAAAAAAAAAACATTGATAATTTTAAAAAACTCAAAAAATAACAGGAAGTTTCTAGTCTCTACGATTATCTTTGACTGGATTACAATAAAAAATAATATAGAAAATAACGTAAATATTCCCGTTATTTCAATGGGTTTTCCCCCGTTATTTATCACGAAAACTAAAAATAAATGAAAAAATAAATCACCCGTAAACAGCAAAACTCCTAGAGTCAAATTTCTCGCCATCTATTTTGTAAATAATATAAATATTCTTTACAAACAATACCCAAACGAATACTATAATAATACTATAGTATCAGTACTACTATAATGATTATTCTGTACTTTTAAACAAATTGTGAAATATTGATCATAAAAGTGGTAGGAGAGGGGTTGAAAATAAAACTCCAAAAAGGCACATTCATACGCAAAATTGTGTCCCCCTGGCTTTATTTCTAATATCAGGGTATTGATATTTAATGTTGGCATTACATTAATATTATAATTATTATTTATGAAGGTACGTACTATAAATTATTGCCATTTACTACAAAGTGATTTGAATGCTTTGGCTGAATGGACTGATCATAAGGAAGCTTACTAAAGGAATGATAGATTGTCCTACGTTACTCAGCCAAGTTTGTTTTAGAACACCTTACCTTTGATCCCGATCACCATATCCTTTCGCCATTAAACACTGCACCACTCGCGTAACCAACCGATGGCTAGGATTATGCGCATTGCCAACGAGGACCCGTCATTTCTATTTAACTAATATTGTATTCATGTAGTACTGTTAATTTGCTTATGTAATTATCATATTAAGCTAATGCATACTAGCATGTAAGTTTTTCTGTACTTGGGCCGTCATTTTTTCATTCAGTCATTCTGAAAAAATTAAAACGTTTTCGTTTTAGATCCTGAGTGGAGCAAATAATATATTGGTTTTACAAAGATGTTCTTTTTTTTTTTATGCGAACACTTTTTCTTCCAGAAATCTTACTCTGATCTATACGATGTAAGCCCTTTTCTGAAAGAAAATTTTCTTAGGGTGTTACTTAAGAAATGTCATTTTTTGACTTTCCTGACAGTTTTACCAATAAAAAGGCAAAAGTGAGAAAAAACGGGAAAATATACGAAGTATACTAGTAAAATACTATGATTTTTTTTTTTGTAGACAACTTTTCTACTAGAAATTTTGCTCAGATTTACAATGATAGCACTTTTTCTGAAAGGAAATTTGACTAGAAAAGTACTTTAAACAGGTCATTTTTTGATTTTCCCTGGAGTTTTCCTATTCCCAATAAATATAAAAAACCGGGAAAAACGGGAAAATGTACAAAATGTAGATATTAGTTGAAAAATATTTCGGCCAATTCTTCCCTTTTCTTCTCTCCTTCCTATATTCATACTTTATATTGCTGTCTGGTGTGGTCAATTCTAGAGTAAGGCGTTACCGTTTGGCACACCTACTAGGCGTGTGACCAGCTGTGCATCGAAATTTTCCAGAACCGTTTTCTTTCATTTGTAGCCCATCAGCTTAAGTTTGATCACCCACCGCATGATTGCAACTACGTCCGCTCCTTCCTCGGTATCCCTACTCATGCTTTCCGTCGTATCAATGCTGACATTTTCATTTTCTCTCTTCCCAACAATAATCTCGACTCTTCTGAAATAATGAAAATTGTCTCTTTTCGCATTCCCTCACACTCCACTCGAAACCTCTTTTTCTTCTTCTCCGTTCCAACGCACCTCACATCTTATATGGCCGCAATTGACCTCTCCATAGGGTGTTGTGTCGTCTTAACCATACTTAGCCTGATCTCTTCTATCACGCTTTTATTTACTGTTTTCCTTACTATTGTTGTTACAACCATTACCCTCAGAGTGTTTACATATTTAAATAAATAAATAAATACAAATTATTACAAACGTAACGGCAATTTACGAGGACTTAATATCATGAGCCATGTGCGTATTTCTATACTATTTTTAACGCGCTAATTTTATAAAAATAATAAATGGATACCAATATAATACCCTTCAAAACACCTCAGTATGCATACCTACCTACCTACTTGTGCAATATATATATGACTTTTTTTTTAGCGTCAGAGGTCGCATGCAATAATATACATTTTATAATTTTATATAGGTATTACGCGTTTATAATAATATACGTATAAACAAATGCGCTACACCTGTACAGAACGGCGGGGTGGTCGATTTATTAAGTGGAACGTAAAAATAAAATTGTGATTTTTTTGAGCGTTATAACTCGTGTATTTTTATTATATTATGCAAATCGAAAAGCCGGTAGTTTTATTAATAATGTATGATATAGGTACTATAATATTATAATACGTTGTTACTTTTTGTTTCAAATAAGGAAATCGTTAGGTAACGAATCAAACATATAAACGTGCTTTACCCGTTCAATAACACTATTAAAACTAGCAAAAGCGTGTTTTCGTATTTCAAATAATATTTATGTTTATAACCACAAACAAAATACACGTAGAGATAAAAAGGTATAGGAAATAAAACCTACTTCTGACAGATGGATCAATACTATCAAGGAAATGACATATGATACTAACTCGACTTAAAATAGGACATACATACCATACACAAATAAAACATCTCATTAATAACCTGATCCGGACCGCTGTGAAGAATGCGGAACTGAAATCACCGTAAAACAAGTGGGGCCCAAAGGGGGCCAAGACGATTGTCCCCTTTGGGTCGTGATTTTTACGTAATTATTATATTCCACAATATTGTTTACATAATATATATATATATTTTTTTTTTAATGAAATTCAGCCCCCGATAAACCCTAGAATTTGCCACTGATGGGAAGGTATATGCATGTTATACATTTTTATCAAAATATATTTTCATTAAAATTTGAACTTAAAGCAATTATAAAAAAAAATCTTATATTACGTTAAATTTTTTTCTTTCAATTATTATTATAACTTATAAAAAAAAACGTAAATTACATAAAACCAAATAAAATCGTAAAAAAACTCGAAAATTTCAAATTTTCTGAAAAATAAACTAAATTGTTGACATAACGATTGAAAATTGTACAATGTTTGGAAAAAGCTGCTAAAAACTAATATAAGAGATAATACCTATATAAGTATTCAGTGAAATTACAGGCTTTTACGATTATTTTCTATTGGATAAACAAAATAATAGAAAGCGTTACTGTTTGAATATAATAACAGGTACAAGTTTTCCTAACGGTTTTTCTACGGGTTTTTCCATAATAAAGAATAATTCAAAGAAAATTTAAAAATAACCTCCTCATTCCATCAACTCTAAATTTGATCGGAATAAGATTTCTGGTAGAAATGTATTCGCTCAAAAAAAAATTAACACATTTATCATTGAAGAATAATAATAATCTAAGCAAAACGTTAGCCTACAGTATGTTAGTGGCGTATTTAAGGGGGGAGAGATCCATGAGGTCCGGACTTCACCTCATTGACCTCATTTTTACCTATTTAAACATTCGGGCTAATATAATTTGTAACCACATAAAATGTAATTTGTTTTCGTAATCACAAAAAAAAAATGTAATCATAATTATTATTCCGGCATAACTCGCGAGGGATAAACAATGACCCCAGCTTATTTTTATTTATAATTTTATAAATATTATCGTGAATATAAATATTCATATACTTCTATATAAGTTTATAGATAAAATGTGTTATCTTGGTTTTTCGGTCACTTTGTAGAAGTTCATAAAATGTTCGGCATCAGTGTTTGGAAATAATTTACCCCGCGAGAGTAATTTATCTCGGTTTTTTTTTCTTTTTTTATGGTGTTTTTTTATCGCAAAATAATAAAAAATTTGCATGAAATATGTTAAATTAATTTGCCCTGATTATTTAATCGAAGTGTGTCCGGTTTGCTATACTCAATAAGCTAAATAATAATATAACGATAAAATATATTTGTATTTAAATTTTTTTCTCACAATAGTTTTTAATAATTTTTTTATAATCCAATTTTGTATAAAAATGGTCTAAATAAAACTTGGAAATCAATTATTTACATTTAGGTTGGTTTTAATTTATTTACTTATACAATACATATACTCGTAAAAAACAAAATTTGGAAAAAAAATATCTCGTACGAGTAAAGGTGACAACGAAAAGAGTGAGAGTGACTGCGAGTGCGAATGGTTGTCACTTACTAGTTGGAAATCGATAAGGTGCAGTGATAAAATTCTTCTAGAGGACAACATCTCTAGAACAACCTGTCTGACACCCATTATTAACTGCATATATATATATATATATATCAATAATTTTCGTTTGTCAGCACTATTATAGATAGATTTCAATTATAATCGTATTTTTTTATTTATCTTTCATCAATATTCATACTTCAAATATCGTGATTATCGCTTTTGAGCCTAAAAATTTGATTTTCCAAGTGTACATGTTTTATTTAAATTGTTTCGCACATTACTACTGTCAACAGCAAAGCCTTGAAAATGTTGAAAACATATCTAAGATAAACAATAAATGACGTAATCTTTTAATTATTTTGAAAATATATTATATATTATAACAGTATAACTTATAAAGCTACAACTATATTTTTAACTGTATTATTATGTAGACGAGGCTAAATGGACTAGCAATGATGTCCATTCATCGGGACATCTAGATATTGATGTAATTATCAATGAATTGACATTAAACCCTAGAAAATTAGATTTTATACTATAAAATAAAAAATGAATTATTATTAATATAAATATATAATATAAATTTATTTTTTAATGCATTGAATCAAATTGAATTTTCAATTCAGTGTGCAATTAGGAGGACAAAGCCTCCCACTTACCTGTGTTTGAAAATTTAGATGGACCCCCTCCATTAAAAATTCCTAAATACACCACTTCAGTAGGTAGTGTTATAATAAGTGTTTTTGGAAATTAAGAATTACTGAATTATGTTTAAAAATTGTTATGAGGAGTATGGGGGCAAACTCCCAACGGGTTAGTATGAGTTCAATAATTTCAAGGACGTCAATTTTTTATATGTCTTATCTTCTTTATAATCCCTCTTCTTTTATTTTACTATTTCGAGCACTTTGAACGAACGAACGTTCGTAACGTGCTAAACTTTCAAAAAAATCAACTGTTCCGTGTCCACACGCTTTAGCCATGATATTAAAAGACGCATGTGTGCACAAACTTGGCCCAGGAGCCTTCAAGGCTAAGTTGTGCACAAAATCAGTATATAGTTAAATAAATAAGCACTCTGAAAATCCAACAAAACGTTGGTACACCTACACAAAATACTTATAATAATGTATTCCTCAATACTTGTATATACAGAATGTCCTACAGTGCTATCCGAATGCTAATAACTCTATCAACATTAGTTTTTATTGAATTTTTTTTTCAATCGGGTTTTGTGTCAAGAGGACACAAATGTAGAGAAAATTTTTATTTTTATTTTCATCCCTTAATCGCTGAATAAAAATAACTTAATTTTTTCACTTTTTGAAATTTTTAAATTAGCCATTTTGTAAAATATATTACTCTTAACATTTTAATATTATGCATATTATGCATTTATATCCGATCAATACTTTCATAGTAATAGCCGTTTTAATTTCTTTCATAAATGTTTTATTTTTTTGTATTACGACTATTATTCATTATCGCATAACGTAGTAGTTTCATTTTTCACACCTTTCTTTAAATTAAATCGGCTATTACTAAGAAACTATTGATCGGATATGAATGTATGATACATTAACATTTTTATAATGAAACATTTTACAAATTGACTATTTTAAAAATGGAAAAAATTAAGTTATTTTTTTCAGTGGTAAATTAATTTATAATAAATTTTAATTCAAGTAAGTATATAATAGTATATTTGTATATTGTAGTATAATTACAATTTATTGATAAAACAGTACTTTATATTTTTTTAGCCAGCTATTATAAAATGCAATTTATTGATAATATAGACTTTTTTATTCTAATTTCAATATGCGAAAAATAAAAATACATCTATGTATTTAGTCTAATCAATGTTTAAAAAACGATTTCCTGAATTTCGCCTCCACAAATTCCGTCAACATTTTCTATTTATATGTTATTAAATAATATTTATATAATTATATTTAAAATAAATCTAATCATCAAATATTTTTTAATTTATTATTTTATTTTCATAACTGGCCGTGACCCAAATAGTTCATTCCCACAATGCCTACTCCTATTTTGTCCGGCCCATACGAGCTGCCTCCCAAAATACACAAGTCCCATCGTTATTGTAAATAAAAAAGTTTATATTTATTAGTTGCCTCTGACAATTTGGTAGTTCAAAATTATATACGAATTTCTTCCCAAATGTGTTCACACTAGTTGCCTCCCATATTGAATAAAACAGTGGTTCATAAACTAAACTGAATTTAGTATAATATTTATAATTTTATTAAAACTAATAATATCATTGGTGAATAAAAAACATTTGGTAATACAATTCGTCAATAAAATAACACAATATGGTAATAAATTTTAAATACTTAACAAATATACTATTATCAAAATTTAAAATTCCAAATTAGTAGTTTTAGTAGAAAATAAAACAATTCCGCTATCTAAATCATTATGTAATAAAAATTGTTCATTATTGTAAGTAACATTCATCTCGTCTAAGACTTTATGAATGTCATTTATCGTTTGTAGTAAAACAAAAAATAGAAAATTTAAAATAATAAAGTTAGTTGGGAACTATAACACTATATGTAGTAATGGAAGACAAAAATAATTAAAATAATAGGATATTATGTAGAAGTACCTACAAAGAATAAAATATAGAGAAGTAGATATAAAAATGTACATATATATTATAAAGTAATTGATCTAGTTTTTGGTACTACAAGGAATGATTTATTTTTAAACACAATAAAAGTTCAGCCTACTAATTTTATTACTACCTTCCTTTCGATGTTTGGAGGGGATTCGGATTCATGAATCCGAGAATGGTAACGAGATCAATATAAAGAAAAATATAATTATTTTACCTGCCCACGGTGTTGGAACGCTAGGGTGTATAAATATAGATATCCTCACGTGATCCTGCAGTCGTTGGACGGCAGTCACAATTCAATTAAAATAAACTAATTTAATTAACTAACACTTTGCACCTGTGTGCACTCAGATAAAAAATGTTAATCTTTAAATTAGGAAAACAAAAGATTGAATTACAAAATAAATTAATAAATTTAGCACGAGTGATTATAGCTGCTAAAAGTCGGAGCTAGCTATTAGACAGAGATTTTCGAAAGAAGTTGGTGGAGCATAGTTGTTCTGTGTGCTGGGTTCTCGACAGATGATCGCCTTGGAATTTTTCGGAGGAACCGTTAGATTTTATATGTTTAAATAAGCAAAAATAAAAAGGATCATCCATGAAAGAAAAATAGTGTTATATGTTAATTTTAAATTTGTATAGAAATAATTATAAAGGTATCTAGTGCGGGAGAATGATGACGGCACGGCGGTCATCAAAGGACCGGTTAATGTTGGGTGTCTATCGCTTATTTTTATTTGACTCATATTGAAATGTTTCTAAAGGAAGTAATAAATGAATGCAATGATGTCTCGAATGATGCAAAAAAAACCGTTAGAACTTATGGGCTTATTAAGGCGGACTATATGGCTTTCGCGTCGGTGTCGATATAAAATAACTAATAATCGAATTATGAGAATAATATTTACAATAGTATGACTGAGACGGCAGTGGCTTCAAAGGGCAGCAGCAGATGGCATGGAGTTCTACTATATTTGACACATTTTAAATTACTTTTGCTTGTAGATAAGCTTATATGTATCCCTCTCGAATAGCGAACGATCCGTTATGTTTATTAAATTATTTACATTTTATAAAATACCAAGTACTCGGCCATATTTGAATCCTTTTTGTTACGTTTTTGTAATAATATAAATGATAAATAATAATACATGTATAATTTTATGTTGTGTGAGCATAACATTACACTTGCTCGATGTATATTTTTTTTATGTACAATACATCGGTATTTGTACAAGTATCTATTTTATGCTGTCTTAATTCAGTGTGTAACAATTTTGAAGGCATTTCGCATAATAATGTTTCAGTGACTACTTTTTCTTTAAAGATTTACTAATTTCTTGTCTATTAAGAAGTACTTGTTCAGATAATGGTTCATGACTATTATGGTCTAACTTACTTTCGTTTAATATTATTTGATCGTTTTCGTCTACTTTTAAAAAGCTTTACATATTTTTGTTATGCAATGCCACCGTTCTTCATTGTAAGCTAACTTCTTTTGAAAACTAAATGTAAAGTTGTTAATTATTTTAATACATTTCAATATGACCCATTATTCCAAAAACTCGTAAGAAAATTTGAAATCATTAGGTAATTGTAAATATAAATTCAACGACGAGTATTGAAACTCAACTAACCAGTAACGACAGTTATTACAATAGAATAATCTTTAATATTAATCGTACAATCTTATCGATGCATAACAATCACAAATTACAACTTCAAATGTATAAACCCAAAATCCCATGCTGGCTGATGGGTTATTAATAACTAATAAATAACAATCAACATAATATTACTTCATGATAAAAGATTTAAACTAATCTATATATTGATGCGTGATGTTTGAAAATTTTTGAATCGTTTGTAAACCACTTATACATTTATTACCTGCCTATTGGGAGGCAACTAGTAGTAGACCTTTTCCGTTTACGGTAAAATTTAGGATACGCCGGGAGGCAGCACTTATATACCCAGGAGGCAATTCGTATACAAATTATCGACGTTTTTGAACTCGGGAGGCATCTAGTATTCGCCCATTTTGCCGACAACATTTAATTTTGTTAATACTAACCTGTGACGTACGTTGCTTGAAGTATACCTACTTACGACTCCATCCCACTATAGAACAACTCGTTTTCGTTGTCGTTTTTGCAGACATTACACTAGTTTTCTTAAATTATCACTGTACTAAATTGCAAAACTGTACTAGACTTAAATAATGAAAATAATAAAAATTCTTTTGAACATCTATCTAATCGCCGATAACCTATTGTTATTGTCAATAGTTATTGTATTTTCGATAGTACTAAACTTATATATTTACTTACGTTCATGCAGCGATTGCGGCACTGGAATTTCTTTAGTAATAATATCATTACAACAATAATATTTCAATTCGAAATAGTAATATAACCGATTTATGAGTTGGCAAAATGGGAAGATTTTCAATACCTTATAAAACCGGTTTATTTATCGGCAAAATAGGAATCGACGGTGTGGCCCAAAGTACAGGAACAGTTTAATATAAAATACAACAATAAAAAAAGACGTCTTAGGATAATGTGCAGTCACTTTTGGAGATAATTTAATGTTTATCTGTAGCTTGTAAGCAACGATAAACCACTGCTTACGAAAAATCGATTCTGAGCGGAGTTCAGTTGCTAGTAATGCTTCGTCAACAATATATATATATATATATATATATATATATATATTTACAAGGAAAATATTTACAGCGCACCTCAGTGTTATCGTTTTCATTGTTTTTAATTTTTTTTACGGTGTTTCTACCCAAAATATTGCTCCAATCAAAAAATTACATTTAATCGATTTTGTTTCTTTTAATGTATAGCCACTTACGGAAAAAATTCATTTTTTGATATCCAAAGTAGTTTTCATTATAACTAAAACAACAGTGGTGCACTCGTCCCCAGTATCAGCTCTATTTTTTATTTATATTTATATCTACAGGTTATATGATTAGGTTTATTTTATTGTTTTCTGTTTATCCAAATACTAGAAAGAACCATCTTTTTAAGAACTCGTACTGCTAATGGGTGTGACACTGCTGTAGGTTAAAAAATTGGAGAGGTAGGATAAATAAAGTTATTTAGTGTGTATATAACGTTTAACGATAAACCATTGCTAATAAAATACAATTTTTATCAAAATCCAGTTATACGCATGTTTTGAATGCCCGGATTTTTACGATTATCATTTAAATTTAATTTTTATTTTTTCCACTAAGTGCAACTTTACTTAAAATAAACCATCATGCTGCATAAATTGAATTTTTAAGTATTTCTATTTAGCCAAACAATTTTATCCACATAAACCACATCGAAATTCTAAAAACTACTGTCTTGTTCAGCAACTAAACAAAATTGTACCTATTCTGGAGGATGATTTCTGGTAAAAAACAAAAATCGATAAACGACTCCTACTTAATTATCAAATTAACTTCACAAATCGATAAAGTTTTAGTTTTAACACATTTCGGTGTTCATATTTTTAATTTCCATCAATGGTTAAGTAGGTAGGGGGAGAGTAATAGAACACTATTTAAACTTTCTCCCTAACCAAAATAAAAAGTGGAATAACTTATCAACGGGTTGACAGCAATTTAAAATGTTAGTATCGTCATATATTAAAACTAAAACTCAATTTATTTGTAAAATTATTCATATAGGTTGATATTTTCTAATCAAAAGTAGGTAGTGATTTCACCCAAAAAATAATGGTGAGAAAAATAAAGACGATGAACATTTTAGAATTTATAAACCAAAAAGATTTTACACAAGTCATTATTTTTAAATAAATTATTATTTCATGGATAATTTGACTATAACATGCAATTTGGAAGAATAAACAATTCGATATACTGATAATAAATTATTATCGTAATTCTCTTGTAACTATAACTCATATTAAGTTATCCATTAAGATTATTTCACGAATTATTATAACGGTATCCCTGATACCGTTTTGAAGTTTTCAAGTATCATACTATCATCATAGTACCTATATTGTATTAAATTGTTCATGAAAAATATAGTATTATTATATATAATAATGATGCGATTTCGTCTAGTTAAAAACCTAAAATAAAATAAATATAATACTTCTGCTTCCGTGTAAATTTCTTAGGAAGGCACTAACATAAATTATCTGATTTTACTAATGCCCAAAAATATGTTTTTACATTAATAGCGAAATAATTATTTTCAAGGTCATCTGTAATGAGTAATGAATATGAGAATACTACCCCTTTTTTTACTAAAGTTCTCGAAAAAAAAATAGTTACCAACCACTATACTATATGTAGGTAACCATATTATTTAATTCTTTAACACGCAAGTCTAACTTATTGTTATATAATAATATTATATATTATGATTCGACAAACTTTCTCCTTATTCTTTACTTTACAAAATATTTTTATACTTGTGACCTTGATTGTATTCAATGATTTCCAAATATTCTACCTAAGTATACTTAGGTTCAGTTTAAGTATACATGAACATATGGTGAATACATAGTTGCATACAGAATATCAAATCCCAATTAAATCAATTTCAATAACCAAACAAATGGCTACCACACCAATAATACGAGTAAGTACAATATAATTTTGTATGAACACATCTAATAGTGATTCAGTGTTAAAGTAACTTACGTTAAGAAATTAGCATCCATATGAATCACTAACTGGTACAAGTAAAAAGTTTTAAAAAAAGAGCTGATACCTACTGCAGATGGGTATGACTCTATTAAAGTTAAAGCGTTTGGTAGGTAGAAAAAGATATATAAAGATATTTAATTTAGCAGCGATAAACCATTGCTAATAAAAAACGATTCTTACTGAAGTTTTTATTTTACGCTTTTTTTTTTGGCTTTTCTATATTATAATAGAAACTGCTTGGAAAATCGAAAAAAAGACTTACATGAGCAACTAAATAAAAAATTGAATAAAAACGATCTTTGGCATTACTTCATTTAAGCATCACTTCTAGTAAAAAACACAGTTCGTAAAAATTAAAAACTATTAAATTGGTCACGCCACGGTGCTCCGTAAATAATTACCGTTTTACCTATAATTTGAATTCCGTATCTTCCCAGTTATTTTGAAAACCCCTTAGGAAATCAAAATATACATCACTAATGCACTAATTAGTTAAAATTTCCTGTTACACTGGATCAAATTTTTTTTTTCGAAAAATTATTTTTGGACAGAAAAAAACACATCATAGTAAAACCAATAGATCCTTCACTCTATTCCAAAAAGTGTCCAAAATTCTACAAAATAGTTCTCTTGTAGTCTAATCGTTTTTTGATTAGACTGGTAGGAACTTAAATAATCACATACAATTTTATGAATCAGTCTACGATTGAATTTTCTATCACTAATCCAGGGATCTGGGGACCCCCTTCCGATTATTTTGTAATTAGATATTTTTAGATTCTGAGTAGAGCAAAGAAGCTTATGGTTTTACAATGATGTTTTTGTTTTTGTGGACAACTTTTCTTCAAGAAATTTTGTAACTAAATACTGCACGCCAGTATGGATGAAAAGCGCTCATAGCAAAAAAATTGACATCCAACTAAATGCAGTCATGAGAACAATCACAGGAACAGTTAGAAACAATCAAACCAATTGGCTATCTGTTCTTTCACATATCGACCCCCCGAAGTTAGGAGACAAAAAGCTTCCCAAAGTACCATCAATAAAATTAAAAGAAACGATGACCTGCCAATCTAAAACGATATAATACACCATCCAACTAAACGGCATAAATACAGACACCACATATGGAAAGAAGCCACGACCAAAGTCGATCCACAAGTTGAATGGAAAAGGAGTCCATGGCCAGAGTCCTATGGACAAAATTCATCTCTGATCGAAGATCCAGCAGCAAGAATCCCCTTTATGTGACTGTAAGCAAGTGTAAACTGCCAGGCACATAGTAAATGAATGCCCAATAACGAAATACACGTGAAGTTTTAAGGAAATTTACTCAGCGAGCAATGATACCATCAAGTGGATGTACAATTTAGATGTGTTCCTGGAACGCAGTTCAAGCCTAAAGGGTGAGAGAAAGAGAAGAATCATAAGTTACCAATTTTGTTATCAAATTTATTTATTTTCATATGTTTTTTTTTTTTTTTTTTATTTATTTATACGTTTTTAATTTACCGAAATCTTTTATTTTTATTAGTATGGTTATGTAAAAATCTGATTCCACCCCTATACTATTTCCGCCCCCCTAAATACGTCACTGCGCAGATACCATGTCAATCATAATTAATTTCAATTTTATAAAACGGGTAAATTTTTGTACACCAATTTTTGAACGAACTCAATTCGCGATATATTTTTGTGTCAAACTAAGTCATAGTATTTTTAATAAAATCTTCGTTTTTTACATCCTTTCTTCGTTTTTTGTTAAATTTGAGCTTTAAATTTTAGTATAAATATCTGTCTAAACATTTTTGACATGAACAACATAACAAAATTAACTTCCAACAATAAATTGTAAGGTGATATTTACCAACCTATAATAAGGTATCGATAATCGATAATCGACAGATACATATTAACGAGTTCATCATCAAAACATATAGAAATAGAATAACAATTATTCTTGCGGACGCAACTCGGAACAGTCGTCGAAAAACCGTGGACGCAACTCAGTTATCGCGACGCATATTTTCATTTTTAAGGACACAATTCGTATGCAACCAGGAGAAGTAACAATATTAAAAATAGCGCGAACTAGTCTATTCCTAGACTGCCGTAGCGTGTACTGTGTGATTGCATTATTAAAAGCAAATAACTATTTGACTATAATTATTCAATCAATAGTTTTACGATAAATAACCAATAGTACCTAATCAATTTATAAATCTACAATAACGGCTATGCCCCCCCACGACTTAGGTTTGATACTGTGTAGAGATAGGTGGGTATATAAATTACAGTCTATTGCCACACATAAGAAAATTAGTTCAACGCCACTGCCTACGAGTACATAATATACAATATACTAATATAGTGAATATATTGCATTATAATAATATTTACAAGGGAGAACAATACACTGTTGTCAGTTATAACTTTTTTTTACAAAAAAAGTGAAAACAATAGTCCCAAGACCATATTCTCAATTCAGTACCTATGCACACTATAAAGCTCGCGCGATCTAGTATTCCGGATCATAACTACTACACTTGTGTGCGAAAAACAGAACTAAATTCATGTTTTTAGTTCAGTTACATGTCTTATTATTTATTCTTACCTACAATAATTATAAGATATTTTTTCTTACGAAGTAGTATTTAAGAGAATGAAAATAAACACAAACATTGACATTAAATTAAAATTTGTTGTAATAAGATTCACAACTAATGTTTATAATTAAACAAAATCCAACAAATCATTGGCTGACAATCAATAATAAATCCAAAAGAAAAATAGCACGTTTCAAAACAATACTAGTAATATAAGAGCAATGAGGATTTAAGTAGGTAGGTATCTATTATCTTACCTAATAGTGTATTATATATTATTACTAGCCGACCCGTCACGGCTTCACCCGTGATTGGTTGTTTAATTTGCCTTTGGATAATGATATATAGAACTTTTTAATCAAATTCTATCGTTTAATAATATCGGCAAATTAATATAAAAAAAAAAAACGGTTAATGAAAACGTATTAAAATGTTTCAAGCGGGATAATGACAAATATATTTTTACTAAAAATGAATGCAGATACAAAAGAAATCCTGAGTAATTTACGGTTGATAAAGAATTTTATAAAACTTCTAAGTATATGGCGTTTTTTGTTTTATCTCCTGTTGAAATTAAAATCATAAGATGCTTCGGGTCCCCAGTTCGAGAAAATCCCACGTATAATTGTCCATGTGAAAAGCACTGTGTTCGAAGACCTACGTCAACGTACCTGTATGTTTGACCTTGAGCTTTGTTTATCGTGATTGCCAAAGAAACTTTAACAGAGAATTAAAGCCGTTTGAACGGAAACGGCAAGTCCGACGGAATCACGGGAATTCTTGGAATAAATGCAATTTCTCCTTTTGCCGGCCCCGTAAGAATGACGGCTCCTATAACACTATTCTGCAACGATTTTATTTNGCTGTTCGTATTTTTTGAACCATTTCCTCATTGCGGCTTGTTGACGGGCGTCCTTCACGTTTATCATTTTCAACAGTTGTTCTACCCTCTTTAAATCCTTTGAACCATTCAAAAACACGAGTACGGGACATGGTTTCATCTCCATAAGCTAACAATAATATTTGGTAGGTTTCAGTAGCCGTTTATCCCAGTTTATGGCAAAATTTAATGCACACTTGTTGTTCAATATTTTCGCTCATGATGAAATCCGACAGGACATAAAAACACACTTTACTTAATCGCATCTAGAAGCCGACTGAGACAATTTTAATCTAATTTATGCCTAATATAATTTCCCAACATACAAAGTTTGATTAATATAGCACGCGCAAGTTCATACTCAAACCGGTTTACGATTTATCTTATCAGTCTTGATAATTTTTGATTAGACCTCGTATGTTTGATAGCGTAATGATTTTACGTAAAATTATATTTTGTACATTTTGGCATTTTTGGACTTTAAGGGCGTATAATAAGGATCTTTATACATTTCCAACATGATTTTTATCATTATTCTTTTTATTTTTTTTACAGTATATTTTAATATTTTTAGTCCACAACTACATATCTATACATATATATTTTAGATCTTTAGGGTAAAGAAAATACTCGAATATATATTTTCCCTAATTATCAAAACAATTGATCGTGATATTGTAACTTTCCACTCGTTACGGTATTCCTTAAAGGTAAAAATAATCTACTAATTTGAAAATTCGTTTGTTTGTTTATTTTTTATAAATTGTGTATATATAAAAAAAAATTGGTAGGTAAATGCATAGGGTAGATTTAATTTATATTTGTACACAAAGATATAAATCATTATAAACAAGATTCTGAATGTATTTCGGTTAAACACCCATTTTGGTATGAACTTGAATTTAAAATTGTATTAATTTATAACTAAAAAACAAATTATAATTTTTCGGCTCCAATTATAGAGTATTTGTATGCAATCAAAAAAGTTTTCCCATCACATACAATGGAAAATATTACTCGAAATGCTGTGATTATTACGATTTTCATCAAAATTTGAATGCATTTATAAAAAAAAAAAAATCATGATTACGGATCTTCGATATTTTCATAATAGTATAAGATTAACCTATAATGAACTTTTTATCGAGCTTTTTGGTATTTTTGAGAAGTCAAAACAATTTTATTAACACAAAACAAAAATTGTGTTTATAACCGAATTACAACAAAAAAACTCCCAAAAATTAAAATTCCTTAAAAGCTCAAAAGTGGCTCTAAGAATGACGGCTCCTATAACACTATTCTGCAACGATTTTATTTGTCATCTTGTACCGTTACATAACTTCGGTGGTTGAAGATTACGTAATAATGTAATCGGAGTACCAATTTTTAATTTTAGCTTATGGAGAGGAAATCCCGAAGGAGAAAGAGAATTGAGAAATTATTGTAGATATAAATATATAAAGATTAATACGAATATTCGGTATACATGTTGTTTGGTGTGCGTGCGATAAACTTCTCGGAACAATTCGTACCTACACGCCGATGTCAAACACGATACAATTTGACGAACAAAAAGGTCAGGTCGCGGGTAGCTGTAAACCCGCGGGCCGCCGTGCCGCACAATACGTATATAATATGGGTAGACAATTTTTTAATTTTTCAAGAACTTTATACTTATTTTTTTTGACAAAAGTGGTACTAAAACCTTCAGGAGAGTGTAGGGTACAACGGTAAAAAATTTCAGCCAAATCGGTACGGTGGTTTTCTCGGTTAGTGCGGTCGTAGAAAACCCCTTACAATTTTATATAATAGTATAGATAACGAAGTTATAATAATAACAATATAGTATAGATTATTTTGTGTCTGTCGCTTTTATGCCTAACCTAACTTATCTAGTGGTTTGTCGGAACCATATTTGGTCGGAAAAATATCTATAATAAATATATATTTCAATATTTTACGCGCCTCCAAATTGTAATCTGATGACGAGTACAATATTACATTTCGTTTACGATGATATCGTTTTGAATATAATATTTATTTTTAGATTTAACATAAATAATAATCGAAATATATTCAATTTACCTATAGGTATTAAATTTCATTGAATTTATAAACGTTTAAATTGACCACACGACAAAAAATCGTCGTATGCTCTCACACAATTATTTTATAGAATATTTTTTTTCAGCCAAATTAGGGAGACTCACGCCCACTGTGCCCTTTCCCTGGATCCACCACTGTATCATATCTACTATATTACACATTTATCGTGGGTTCATGTTCATTTTTAGGCTAATGCAATTATTAGAATTCACCATTATTTAAAAACATTTTTTTTATATTAATCATGGCATCACGGGAATGACTTTCTGGGTTTAAATATAAGAAAATTAGAGAAGCTAAACAAAAATATATTGATAGGAAGTTTCACACAATTTTTATTGAAACCTACAGTAATTCAACAATCAAATTCAAGTGTTATTATTCATTGTCTCAATAATGTATTAAAATTGTGTACTATATATTTTGCTTTTGACGGAAGAAGCGACATTATGTTTGCCGAAGGGCGGAAAATTTCTCGCGACGGGCCTGAAACTACCTGTCAAGATCTCTATTTTTGTACTCCGTTATAAATTGTTTATTTCGATTTTTATATCTCGAACTCGATGATCTTGTGCCACGTTTGGTAAATGGGTGCTTCTTAGTTTAACATAGAGACATTAGTATGTACTTCATCAATCAAAATCAAAGTATTGATAGACGGCGATTCTTTATAAAAACTTGTATTAAAATTCGAATGTAATGGCACACAATTGTTAGTCATTCGTGTTAAACTTGGACTTGCCGATGCCCAAAGTATTGAAGGGTAATCTTTTAGATTGACACTAATCAACTGAGTAGTCTAAATATTTACCAACTTAGTAATTTTTGGGATGATCAGTCATAAAGTTGTCAACAAATTGAAACATTCAAAAACTTCACTTGGTTCTAAGAAAAGTAAGCCATAAGTATGATGCAACCATTTTCCTACTTTTAAAGATTGATCCTGGTAATCAGGGGATAGCTTTAAATTTTAAATTTGACCACGCTTGGATAAGGTGAAATCTACAATCGATAATTTTAGTTTGTGACCAGATTTCATGTATGCCATTTATTAACTATAGATTTTTCGAAATCTGTAATTATGTACTTCGGTAATAATTGCACACCTATAACACCTATAGCGTAGAACATTTGTCAACAATTAACTGAAATGTTTATATATATTTCTTTAGTTTTACTAGGTATTAAACAAAATGAATTAAATTTTCACAATGATCATTTACCACAGAATTATTTTCAGTACCTATATAATTATTTAAAACTAATAATGGTTTTCCACGTTTACTTTCAATGAATTCAATCATTCTGTTACGACCGACGTGTAGGTATTTTATGGATGGATCAAAAATCAAACTGTTTTTATTGGTAAAATAAGAAAATAAAATTAATGAAATACTCTAAAACGTTGTTTGCCAAATAATGCCTATATTTTACTGTTAACAACGCGATTCGGTTCAAAAGTATTAACTAGGCTACGTCGTAACGGTCGGTTTCGTACATATCGAATAAATGTATCAACTGATAAAACAAACAAGATTAACAACAATCGATAGCATTGGGGAAATACGATAATCAGCCATAAATTTATCATTGGGCGAAATTACAGTACATTATAGATATCTTATAACGAAAAAATAATAATAATAAAAGACGTCCTAGGATAATGGGGACGGATGCAGCTACTGTTATAGATAATATAGTTCAGTTGATAGTGATGCTTTTTCAACAATATATATGTCATATTATATATATTTTCTTTAATAATATTTGTTTAATGTTATACGAATTTTCCCAGTTTCCCTACTTTTTCCCGGTTTTCCTATTTTTTAACATAATTTTATCATCAATTTATGGTCCATGCAAACCGATCATGTCCTTAAAATATATTATGGATGCCCACGTCTACTCAGCAAAATATGTTTCACGGTCGAACAAGAACAGCGCGTTAATGTCGCGGACTGGTGCGTTTATTCAATAAAAACTATTAAAAAGATTATTAAAATATTATTGTAAAAATCACTCTTCACCAGGACTTCGGGTGGAAGGCCCGGAAAACAAGCCCAGTCAGTTCAAATAAATAGTGTTATATTTTGGAAGACTCGTTGAGTTACTACTATGAAGACTTTCATATAGTTCATTAGAAACAATGTAAAAAACTTATTTGTATGAACAAATCTATTAAAAAAAAAAAAAAAAATGGTGAGAAGTTGAGAAGGTAGAGGGTAAATTTATTATATATCTATACCGAATGATTAACCATTGCTTACGAAAAACGATTCTGAGCTGAGTTCGGTTAATAGTGTTGCATTATCAACAATGCATATGTCATACTATGATAAAATAATTACATAATATGCATTATATATTTTCTTTAATAATATTTGTTTAATATTGTGCTTATTTTCCCATGTTTTATTAATTTATTGGGAAAATTCTAGAAAAATCAAAAAACCTCTAATAGTACCACCCTTGTCAGATTTTCTGTCAGAAAAAGTACTATTATAGTAAATCGGAGCAAAATTGCTGACAGAAAAGTTGTCTACAGAAAATAAAATAAACATCGTTGTAAAACCAACACATTTCTCGCTCCGTTCAGAATCTAAAAAAAGGCTGATACTGCAGATGGGTGTGGCATTGTTATAGATAAGAAGTTGGGAAGGTAGTATACTTAAGGATATCTAATTTATATCTGTAACCAACAATAAACGATTTTGAGTGAAGTTTGTTTATACATGATTTGTAAAGTCTTAATATTTAAGGTAGTCACAGTGTTACTACCAATGTGTTATACTTAAAATAGTGGATAAAGTGACTAAAATTTATAAAAAAGTAACTTACTTAAATACATCAATAAAACGATTTTCATAAAATTTAGCTTTATTTATAAATATGTTATTATAATTGTGCACAAGATGCATTTTATAATTTGTATTGAACATACCTAACCATAAAATTGTAATAAGATAAAAACATATACTTATTTTTAAATGTAGGTAAAATATATAAATACTTATAATTATTAAATTAACAAGTAGGTACATTGTATACCAACTCAAAGAATCGATTATTTTTCATCTTGACAAAATTGAAAAATACAAACTTTTTATTAATTCTTGATAACATAATGTGTTACAAAATATATTTATTATGTAAATACCGAAAAATACGTAAAAAGGTTACAGATTATATTCGGTTGTCCAACCAGCATTTATAACAATGTTACAATCAATAAAATTATAGATATTTATTAACTTAGGTAACTAAAATATAATTTAGTTCAGTCTTTATGCAAAAAAAAAATATATATCACTTCTTGTATAACAATAAATCTCAAAATATTTGAAAAAAAATGTATTAAATTAAATAGTTCGAAAAAATGTACGACAAATTCAAAATAAAAAAAAGTGACATTTAGTTGAAAAAGTGACAACCCTGTAGTCATAAAAATGTGATCTTAAACACAATTTAAAAAAAAAAATTAAATTGAAAACAATAAAACCATTATATTCATAAACTTTCCCGTTCTTTTATCGGTTTTGCTCAATTATTAATAATGTGTATAACACGGAAAATCAAAAAATTACTTTCTTAAAGTCAACAAGATTTAAAATTGAACAAAAAGGGCCCCGGCGTTTTTCGATTAAAGCAATTTATTTCCGAGAGAAAACAAATCGTACCTAAAAATTTGACTTAAACGCCATAAATTAATTTTTTTATTTCTGTCTTCTTCTGATTATTTCCAATTATTTTTTAAAAACCATTTGAAATATTATAAAACGACTTATTTACTCAACAACTATATCCAAAATTAAACATAAAAGTTATCTTGTATTCTTGTGGTTTTTTGATTGAATCAAGATTTCTAGTAGAAACCACAGTTCCCTGAATTTTAAAATAATGAAATCATACGCCGTAAATTTGTTTGTTTTCATTTTTTCAGTTCTTCCCAATTATTTTGAAAATTGCCGGATAATTCAACAAATGACCTTTTCAATGCATCAACTATATGTACACAATTTTCTTTCAAAAAGGTGCTACACTTGATACATCGGAGGAACTTTTCGAATAAAAAACTTGCACCCACAAAAAAAAAAGGGGCAGATACTAGGAATGGATGGGCCCACTGCTGTAGGATAGTGTCAAAGATGGGATGCATAAGGTTATTCAATTCTTATCTGTAATCAACGATAACCATTAATAAAAAAACGATTCGGAGGGAAGTTTAAATATATATGTTAAATCGTTGACGAAATTTCAAAAAAATCGTTTATTTTGGTTATTCCCAATTATTATGAAAATCACTTTGGATATTGAAAAATGACTTACAATGGCGAAATATTAATAGGAATAAAATCTATCTCTGGTCATTTTTCGATAGAAGTAATATTTCTAAAAGAAAACTTAAGTGTATTATTTTATATATATATTTTTAACATAATGAACATGTTAACGCCATAAATATTACGCTGTATTTTTGGGAATAGAAATTTCATTCATTCAAAATTCACCCGATTTAAAAATGGTTTTTCTCCATACTTTAAATAATTAATTTTACAAAATATCAATTTTCAAGTTTTTTTTTTTTTTAAATTAAACAAACATTTTAGGGGTTCTTGACTTTCTTTATTTTAGACCAAAGGAGTCTATTAGTCATATAATACATTGAATAAAAACTAAACTACAATATCTGCATTATATTTCGAATTACGACTACTGACTTTCCAATTTACATACCAACTGTATAAATGTACCTACACAAATATTGGTGCATTGTTTCACTGTTATTAGTTTTTTCTGTTAGTATTTTTACTGTTATTAATATTAATAAAAGTAGTATGATTAATAAATGACAACACATAATTTAAACTAATTGGTCATCTCAGATAACAATTTTTTTGTCTTTCTAATTAATAATTGTATAATGATTAAAACAAATTCCCAAATTTTAATGATTGCAAAATTAAGGCATTACAAAATAATCTGTTTAAGTTGCAATAACTGTCTGGTGACCTTCATAATTCAACGATGAAACCATCTCATACCTACCAAAATGAAGTAGCATGAAAGTCCTTGAGTAGCTCATTAAACACAATTACCTTGCAAGTACTACTATAGAAGTGTGTCATTATGTATACATTTCGAAATTACGTGATGACAATAATAGTACAAGTTCAGCGAAATGTTTAATACAATTCCTAATATTATCAAAGATTTCTTAATTAACAAATTAAAATTCAATATAATGAGATTTATAATATTTCCATAAAAACACAGGTACAACATATTAGATATTTCACCACTGATTAGTTTCACTTGTTGATTCTATAAGACAAGTTAAAATTTAAAAATTATTACGAAAAATATTAACAAATAAGTATGTGTATTTGACACATGAATTTGAGAACAGATGTATAGATTTTGAATCACAGTTAAAAAAATTTTAATTTTGTAGTGTTAGGTAATCCACATTTATATACCATCACTGTTATTTATTTAGTACTTAGTTCACTTATGTGTAGGTATACCGTATATTGTATATAAGTAACCTATAAAATGGATGAAGATTTTGTAAAAAAATTTAAATGATTCAAAAATCAATTTGAAGATCAAGATCACAACACGTCATTATCCCAAAAAAAAGGAGCTATTTCTGTGAATTTTATACAATTTTAAAAATAGAAAAATAATTTATATAAATTTGAGAAGTAGGATTATCTAGTCACAGAAATGTAATAAAGAATTAATTATATACAATATGTTATAGTAATAAATTAAAATCATATTTTAAATATTAAAATAATGACATCTAATAACATACCTATAATAATGTATAATTCAATAATAAGTAATAACTAATATAATTAAATAGTTATAATTTAATAAGGCAATGGAAAAATAAAATATAGTTCCACAAAACAGGTACGTAGGTAAAAAATATTTTATTTTAAAAAATACTGACTAAAATTGAAATCATTTTTATAATACATTGTACATAGTTACTCTTCATTTTATTTACTTTTTTCTGATAATATTTTACCAAGAAAAACAATATACATTTGTAATTACGTGTAAACAAGTTATTCTACAGAATCATTCTTAAACAATAATCCAAAATTAAATGTTATTATATTTTGCCCATAATGGATTGTTGATTAATTTCAATAGTATTGCAAATAATTTGTGACACAACATTATAGTGGTGCAATTGTTATATCGCATTTCACATTTTCATCAAAAAATATATAATATATTTATATATATTGCATGCCACTTAAGTAACATTTTGGGAGCATTACCAATTTTCCCAACCTAAGAACAAATAAATATAAAGAATATAAAATATTGATTTATATAGTTATAACACAAATAGATATAGGTTTTCTATAAAATAATACTATCTTTTTATATCTTAAAAATTATTTATATTGCGGGTCAAGTTAACAAAAAGAAGTAAAACATATTAAATTAAATGTAGGTACATTGTACATTACAAAATACTCAAAAAAATCTAGAAAAAAAAAAAGGGTAACACAAAAATTTAGATAACATGTCCATATTTAAAAAATAAAAATAAAAATAAAGATAGAGAGAAATATTTAATAAAACATGATAAGTTATACGATTTAAACTAAATTTATTCAGCGCCAATTCATATTGCACTTATTGAACTATAATTCTAAAACTAAAAGGTAATATATCATTAAATTAATTATTATTTAATCTTAATACTTTAAATTGAATTTTATAGGCACTGATTTTAATACAAAATCAATTTACCATGTTAAAGATAAATTATTTCAGGAAGTCAAATTTAATATGTTAAAATTTAACAAATCTGCACTAAAAACCTTCCCATAAGTTTGAGATCAGGAAAAGTTTATTTAAATTATTTTTAATGTGAATGATTGAACAAAAAATTAATCATTAAATTAAAGTAAAATGGCACGCCATAATATTTAAATATAGTGGTGGTTTAATAAATTATAATGAAAACCCTTTTCTGAACTATAGATAACTTTATATATGTAACTATTCAAAGTAAAAAAAAAAAAACAATATTAAATATATATGCATTGTTTAAATTAAGCGTAGATTTACTTTTTTTCTATGGTTTTTCTTTTTTTTATAAAACTTGAAGAATACATAATTGTCAAATGCAATAGTACTTTGGATATTATTATTATTTAGTATTAACATATTTTATTTTGACTAAGCCTACACAGTATTTCTAATAGGTCTACACATCAATACTATTTTAAAATAAAACAAGCACTGAAGCTTAAAATGAACTTAAATATAATCAAAAATAAATTATTTTAGTATTTTAAATGTAAAATATAATAATATAATTATTATTTAGGTACTTAAAATTACTTTTGTTAAATAAAACCTTATTGTTTGACTTAAATTTAATAAAAACCGTTAGTAAACATATTTAGTAATTCACAGATGAGACTGACAAATTTGAATAAAATGTATATTCATTTTTATCTCATGTGTTTTGAACTCAATTTTTAACAGTCTTCATTGGAAAAAAAAATAGGTATGTACACAATAAAAGAAGATGAAAATCAAATTGACTGTACTGCAGCAGGGCTGAACTGTATTTGTTGATTACACTCGGATTCGGATCTTTCAGTGTCAGATTGTACACTAGTACGAGCCAATACACGTGCACTATTATTTTTTAATAATGCCATTTGTAATGAGTGCCTACGATTTAATCTCTGTACACATGAAACACATAATGTAAGAGGCAATCCATCAGAAGACTTGATCTGAAACAAAATAAAACATAATATATATATATATATATATTTTTTTTTTTTATACATGTATATAATGAATACAAATTTTAGTGTACCACCTATACAGAGTGATTTATTAAGTATAGCCAGTATAGGAATTTTTTAAATGTAGTTTAAATCATTATTTTTGAATACAATTTTTTTTTTTACGATTTGCATTAAAACTTATGTCAAATGTTGACTGTCTACATCAGATTTTTTTTGAAAATTTTGACATATTCTATTTAAAATTTGAATAAAAAAAGTTCATTCTACTTTAAAATACTAAGAACATTCTAAAAAGCATAATTTATGTGACAGCGAAGTGAGCTGCTTTTTCATAGTGTTTCACTATATCCCTCAACCCAAATTTAAAAGTGGAAATCTCATGAATGACAATAAAAATGTATTTAAACTAATACTCCAACTATATATGGTATTTTTAATAATGATTCTCATTTGTAAAACCAAAGTTTATATTGCCGCAGGATACTCCTTAAATAATACCATAAAAAATATCAGCTTTAACAAGACTTAAAAATTCCAAAATTAGAATTTGGATGTATGCAAAATTGAATGATAAAAATGGGGCGAGCATACTTAATGAATCACCCTGTATATAAATATTGTGTATTTTGTAAATATATAAATATTAATTAAATAAATAACATGTATGACTTCTAAAATATATCATGATGATGAATTGTTTTATTATTAAAAGTCCTTTAGTAATAATGAATTTATACAGTGATCAATCTACTGTGAGAAACATTCATTATCTCGAAAAGTATATAATTTTCTTTTTTTTTTTAGAATTTTCTTTTTAAAAAAGAAAAATTGTTTTAATGTTTTACATTGCCTACATTTGTTGTTGCAACACTGCCTAAATTGTATTTTCAATTAGTAATTGTCATTAGAATTTTATTATTTCAAGTAAAACAACATTACCTATCTATTTAGGAATTTATGTTAGATATTAACAAATGTGTCATGATAAAATAAAATAATTTAAATGTGTACTTATTGAACAAGATATTAAATTAGATAACAAAAAAATAGTCAATACCTACTGCTGACAGGTATATCACCACTATTGTAGGTGGGAAGTTGGGAAGGTTGATACATAAGAGTTATTTAATTTATATCTATATGGAACGATAAAACATTGTTAATGAAATTTAGGTTCAAGTTCGGTTAAACATGTTTTGAAAATTCATGACTTTTACAATTTTTTTTTTTGTAAATTGGAATTTAAAACGCTACTAGTAGGGCTATGAATTCATGAGAGTATTTTTATTTTGTTGATTATAAAACTTGCGTTCAATTTTTGTGCATTCTGCTAAATCAAAACAATTTTATCTGGTTAAGTACGAAATAAAAACTAAAAACTGCACAATTTCAAGTATATAAATTTCGAAAATTAAATTCTTAAATTTTTAAAAATAGCTAATTTTAACATTCTGTATATAAATCAGGTTTTTTCGATTATGTTTAACAGTACCTACTTATACTAAGAAACTTAATAATTAAATATTGCTAACTAAAAGGAAAATCAAAACGACTTTGCCCATTTACCAACTAGACAAACAATTATTCCCGCAATTTTTAGAAAAAATGATACATTTGATCAAAGCAAGATTTCCAATATTAAAACTTTTTCAGAAACCAAAAAAAAAACAGACACACATACATACTTACTAAAACTAATATATTCCATTGATTAAAATCAATATGTTCTTGGTACCTTACCGTAATTAAAATTTAATACTTTATCAAATTGTTAAGGTTTCCTCTTGTGTATTCTTTAATACAAAATCATAAGTAAATTTATAAGATATTTTTTACTGTTGATAACATACAATTTATTGAATAATCTCGATAATATTGAAATACAACATTAGTACTAATGTAGTTTTTATTAAAATAAACATAAAAAAAAAATTGTTACTCATAATAAATACTTCCATAAATAGGTATGTAGGTAATGTAGTTTTAGTTGAAATAATGAAATTCCCATAACAATTGCCAACTGAAAATACAGTTTTGGTAGTGGTTGCAACACCAAATAAAAAAAAATAAGACAATGTAGAACATTAAAACTATTTATCTTAAAATTTTTAAAAAGAAAATTCTCAAAAAATTGTATACTTTACGAGATAATGAATATATCTCACAGTAGATTGATCACCCTGTATAAATTCATTATTATTAAAAATCCTTTTAATAATAAAACAATTATCATTATTCATAAAAAAAAAATATGTTTGTAAATGAAAAAACCTACAGCAAATATAGTCTAAAAAACCATTCAGACTAGGCATCTAGTGTTAGTTATGAGTACAACCCAATAAGTATTAAGAGAAAAAAATGAAAATTTTCGAAATATACATGACAATACATTTATTTGGATTGATTATAAATAAGATTTCTTACACATGTTAATGAACTTGATAATCATCATATTATAACAAGAATCTAACCTAATTATAATTTAGAATCTTCTAAGGAATTCGCTGAGGATCAGAGGATACAATTTATTTTATTAAAAGAGAACTATACTCTATTCAGAATAATAGTACACTGGTCCATGCATGCACAACTGCTGCACATGGTGCTGTACGATGGGCAAATGAGTAGAGGCAACAGTGCAGGTTGCAGAGTGGGATTATTTGCACAGACACTGGAGTGTTTTTGTCCTCACTCCAGTTTATTCATGGTTTACTTTTATTCTGAATTGAGTATAGTAGAATAAAAGAAAAAACACGTAGGTACCTATGTTTAAAAATAAAGATTTAGATTAACCAAAAATGTTTAATTTGAAGCAGGTACCTAAATACTACATTTTTTAACATTCTATTATGAAAAACGTACAACTACTAAAAGTAGATATAAGACAGATAGGTATACTTAAAAAGTCACCTTAGGTATATCTTTTGTCTGCACAATAATTTTGTAGTACTACATTTTTTTCTAAGCTAGATAAAAATAAAAACTACTAACACATATTCCTACATGAATAACCAAAGTGATTACTCATTTCTTAATCCATAAAAATCAACATACTTGATTACTCAAAATAATATCGTTAAATCCATTCCTTTCTTCTAAAATATTATAAAATGAAAAAAAAAACTTTTATTTTAAATAATAAGTATGAAAATTTATAAAAACTATAAATAACAAATCAAGGGCACTTCAATGTTATTGTTATCACAAGTTAATTTTAAAAAAAAAAAACCAATTGTCAAATCCACAACCAGAGATATTTGTTAATATTAAAATAATTTAGTATGGTTTAAAATCAAACATTAGTTTTTTAAGGGACCTATAACAAAAAACAAAATGATTCAATAATAATATTACTTATTTGTTTTATATTTTGTAGCCTACTACTAGGTACCATCTTTTTTTTATTTATTGCATATGACGTAGTATTAGTGTACAAAAGATAAATAAATATAACAATCAAAAATAATAACAACAGTATTATTACTATCTTTTAAGTACATATTACTAAAACATACACCTATATACCTACTAAATAAGCATTATTAATATTAAGACTTGTAAATTGTTCTAATACCAAAAGGCTAATTATTAAATTATAAATAAGTATCTATTTACATGTAGTTATAAAAATTAAATTAAAACATACAGGTACCCACCTAACAATATAAAAGAACTTATTATCAAATGAAAGAAAGGAATTTAATATAGGTACTAGGTACATAAGCATGGAAAAATAAAATTGTACCTATAAGTTAATTTTTCAGTAGGCTATCTAAATATAAATATAAGTACTATGATCTAATTTTTATTTCAAACAATTTGTTAAGATAAATAATTAAGTGAGCTGCCAATCATTTGAAAACATAAATATGTTGTAAATAGGTACCAGGGTATAAAAAAATCCCTCAAAATCTCATCTTATAATACTTTCCAGTGCCACGGAACCTCATTTATATGACATCACCATTGCTAAAATTGCATACTGTCGGATTTCATTAGTGTAACCAATTTAATATCCTTGACTTATTTTTGAATAGGTACCTACTTTTAATTTAAAATATATCCAAAGAGTAGGTAATCGAGTATATCGGGTTAGGTCAAGGTTACTTCTAGACCATGGGAAATACTAAAAAAGATCATCAGAGTATTGATATTCCAGTATTTGACCTGATAAATTTCAATAAAATATAATTTGTAAATAGAACAAAAATCACAATTCACTTAGAAAGCCAATATTGCATAAATCCTTGAAGTGCAAAAAAAAGTAGTGTGTTTAATAAATTTAAAAAATTCCGAATAAATGTAGAATACTTGTATAGGCTTAAACCCATGGATAAGTCATGTGCGCAATATATTATTATGCAGACAATATATTATGTACTTAGAATGCTATATGGATACAAAATAAATTTAATAACGATTACTGATCATTTAATAATAGTAGTACCTATATTGTGTATACATAAGGAGCTCAAGCATCAAGGCTGTGGCGTCCTCGACGTCTATGAAAGTAACACACTTTTAATAACCCTGAAAAAAAAAAATAGTTCACCAAAAACCTGAGGTCAAGGTTGTGGTAATGATGGACCAGCAATAGGTAAAAAAATTGTCCCACAAAAAAAATAATATCCAGGAGATGAAAACAAATAGAAAATTGGAAATACGTCCAAGATTGCCGGGCCCAATGATGGTTGGGACGTTTCGTCAAAAATCAAAATATTACGTTACCGTGTATAGCTTGTGTTTCTACACACTTTTTAGCACTAAATCAACGGCCCGTGATAACGCAACACACGCGCAGACGGACACAATCTATAAGCGCGCGTGTATGTGTGTGCATATACATATAACATTACTACACACACACACCGATTTCATCATACGCGTTTCGAAACATAATAATGAAATTCAATAGGACAAAAATATAAAAATCTACACCCGAATTTAGACATTGAATAGGTACCTAAAACGTCCTATACAGTTGCCCGATATGTTTTATTAACAATTTAAGCCATGACAGATGATAATAGTTTAATATTGCCTACCTTTATGGGCAAATAGTCCCTGATCTTTTGGACCAAATTGTATTTTCTGCCTAGTTCGCCATAAATATGAACAACACGTTTATCGATTTTAGAACACAAACGACATATGAAACCGCAACGGACAGCGTTGTTCACGCTACCCATTTAGACGTGTGGTCGATTACGGCGAAGACAACAGACGAAAAACCACCAGACACACAAAAAGCAGCGTCGGCGAACTGCGCGAGATCGATCGACTCACGAATCACACGATAGGCAAAGACGGCGGGTGACGGAACACACACGTCACACGCACACAAACAGAACTGTTGGTAGTTGGTAGTGTTGGTACTTTGGTAGTCTGCGGTCGATGGAGGTGTCGTTGGTCATGAGTTGTAACTGAAGTACGCGACGACGTCAGCGGGAGTGAGACGAACCACTAACTAGTAACGAGCTGATATTTGACCGTTGAGAGAATAATAAAATAGTAATATGTATAGATATTGTTATAACAATCGCGAATTCGTGAGATTTTTTTTATCCACCGATGATAGGTCCGCCGCCGAAATGACAACTTAACCTAACACGCGAGACCGGCGTTTCTTCCATTGGTCACACTGATTGTTCGTTCCGTTGCCTATGTTCTCCAATCTCCATCTGAATTTCAGAGTTAACCTCAAAATTATGTCTAATCTTATTCTTAAAAATCTTATTCGCAATCTCTCTGATGATATGCAACTTAATTTTTATGTTTAGGTAGGTCGGTTTTTTGTATATTTTTTTTCCAACATACAAGACTTTAGACTACACAGGTACACACCATCGAATAAAAATAAAATACATGGCGAAGATACAACGACTATGTGTTCTTATTACTTCCTAGAAGTTACATTGTGAGTAAACTATGTCATTTATTTATTTTTACTAATACTTCAATTTAATTTCATTAACCTTGTCAATTTTACTTATTTAGAAATGTTCTCGATAAAAAGGGCAACGACATTGATGTGAATGACCGACAATTTTCATTTTATATCAAGGAAGCACTCAAAGAAATATTTGGACAGGTATAAACTGTTAACTAATGTATAATATTTAATTATTTAAATGTATTTTGTTATTGTTTTTCTATTGCTTAATAACTCTAAGTACTGGTTGTCATTACCTACTATTTACACCCACAGTATTTTAAAACTTTTGCTGACCATCACATTTACAGTCCACACATTTTGTAATCAAATCTGTATTATATAAACATTTTGAACAAACAAATTCAATAATTTTGATTTTAATAAAAAATAACATTTGTTTAGTACTCATTAGATTTATTAAAAATTATGTTTACTTTTTTCAATATAAATGCTCACTTCCATAATAGTATTATTAAAATCCTAAATTAAATGTTCTAAACATTAATAAATACATTTTGTTTGTGTCTTATTCCGATGCAACAGTGTGCAAATATTTTTTTTGGAAACAATATCTTATTTTATATACATAAAAATTAACTTTAGTCCTAATTATTAACCAAGCAATTTTATATTCAAAATATAGCAAGGTATAAATTGGTTCGATATTGGTTATACCAGTGTTTCCCAAATGGTGCCAGTGCCAAGGGTGCCGTGAGGATTTTGGGAAAAAAAAATTTTTAAACAACATTTTCAATTTGATTTTTTTTTATAGCTAAATTTTTATTTTTATTTTTGTAGCTGAACATTGAACACACATAGTCCATCTAACCTATATTCTTCCATAGAACTTTTTGTTATTATCATTAGAAAAATAAATTTATTATAATTATAAAAAATAACAATATAATTTTTTCTATGGGCGCCCTTGGTGGTTACAAACTATTACCTGCAGGCCAAATACGACCTATGGTCATTTATTAATCTACCAAACTTTAAAAAATAAAATTACTTCAAATTTCAAAAATTAACACACATTAAAATAAGACATGTTTATTAGGGTGATCCTTATTTTGTCAATTTCAAAATTCCTTCTAGGACACCCACCCCTTTGTGTCATATAGTAAAAAAAAATAACCTTTAAAGTTTGAGGCCGTTTGGATAATATTTACTGGAAGCACATTATGTTTGAATATTTAATATTACAAAAAATGCATTAAATCAAAATAAATAGTGTACAAACGACCATAGTTTGTTTGGATTTGATTTTATTAATAAATAAAACCAAGAACCTATTTTAATTACATTTTTGTTGCCATAATATACATGAAGATTTTTTTAATGGGAGACTTAAGAAATTAATAAGCGCTTAATTATTTCAGGTTTTTTTTTTTACTTTTTTGATACATTTTTATGAACTTATTTTAATATTTATAAAAAAATCTACATTCTAAAATATATTCCACAATGTGTTTTGTGAATATGTAGAACTCGCTTAATTTTAATTTTAGAGTAAAATTACCTATTATAGATTTAAAAGAAAACAATATTCCAGATATAACATTCAATACATTTTTATTTCAGTTCAAATAATAGCATGTGTCTATATTATATTGATTAAATTAAGTACATTGTTTTAATTTCTTAAGTTGTATAATTCTTGTGCTTAACAATGGTCTGATATTCAAAATAATTGTATAATTTATTGTTATTAGGTAGTATTTATTCTTATATATTAGGGTGGACTGATAATTAATGGCTGTAACTTTAAAACTACTATACATTAAAAAAAATACATAAAAAAACCTGTATAGTAAATCCAAAATTATTACCTTTATTTACATACTGTTACTTTTTAAAATAACTATCTTCTAGAGCAATACATTTTTTTCAACACTGAATCAGTTAAGAAATGCCGTCAAAATAAAATACTTCAGTTTGTGCTTTGAACCATCATTTAACTTGTCAGAATTGAAATATGTAGATACCTTCGGGATACTCTTACATTATAGCACGACTGCAGTAAGGTTTTGTGATAAAGTAGAAATTTGTTTTAGTATTCTTACTTTCTTAGTGTCTTTATATATTGTAAAGAATATTGACAGGTTTAATATTTCCTGCGTCAAAAAAGTTCAATTGTAGCTCGCTATTTAAACCAAACATTTGGAGAAGCCATCATTATAGATAACGCAATTAATAAAGAAAATAACTTTAAATTATTATGTATTCCTTCACACTAAAGTAACAACATAACATATAATTCTCAATAAATGAAAATTTTATTATAAATTTAAAAATAATTATGATATAAGAGGCATTACTTATTAACCCGTCCTCATATATTAGAAAATCAAACAAATCTTTGAATAGTATTTGTTTTTTTTTTTTTTTTTTTTTTTTTTTTTTTTTTTTTTTTTTTTATCTTACTTAATTACTTGGTGAAAGAAATATTTTAAATATATCTATTTTTTATTTTCACCAACAGCAGTAGGAGAACTGTTTTTACATTACACAATACATCTATTGATTGTACTTATGTGATCTAAGTGTTGAAACTATTCTAAACTCAAATATTTATCTACAATTTCATACTTATAGTTTATAAACTTGGTATTTGATTTAAATAATAATAAATAAAACAAGCATATTATATATCTATAACATTTTATTATTTTAACTAAAAATTATTTTGGGTATTGATTTAGATATTTTTAAAAAACTTACATTTTTTTTTTTTTTTTGTTTTTAGGTTGGATCAAGTATCAATTTTAGTGTGCTCAAATTTGTAGCCGGAAAAGGCATAATTCGGTGTCCATCTACATTTTATGTCAAATTTCGGGGTGCTCTTACTTTATTTGGACGTCACCACTCTAATACTGTTGCATTTGATGTACATCGTGTATCTCCTTGTTTAATAGCATTTATCACAAACGATTCCACCTACGAACATGTCTCAAGTTTATAAAGATGGTAAAGACACAATTATATTTGCTACAAAAGAAGATCACCAATCACCTAGTAATGTTGTATTATCGCCACCAGAACCATCACCTGGTCTCATATTCCCTGACGGTTCTATCAACTGGAATTGCCCTTGTCTTGGTGGTATGGCTACTGGCCCTTGTGGAGTTGAGTTTAGGGAATCATTTACTTGTTTCCATTATAGTAAAGAAGAACCTAAAGGTATGGAATGTAGGGAAAAATTCACAGCTATGTGGACTTGTATGGACCAATATCCAGAAGTTTATAAAGATGGTATGAAAGACGATGAAGAATTTTTAAATACAGAAGAACAAGGTGATAAAATTGTCGATAGCAAACAAGCTGAAGTCCAAAATAAAGAAAAAAATTCGTAGAATTTGTTATTGCATTGTTTGTTGTAGAATTTTTTTTTTGTTCTAAATAGATGTTTTAGGTATTAAATATATATTGTTTTTATGAGTACTTAAATTTATTCTATCAATGATAACTAAGAATTTGGTTTATAAATGATTATGCTTAATATTTACAGAGATTGTCTAGTTCCTTGAAAAATGTTGATCAAAAATAGATAAACATTTAAGCAAAAAATAATAATGGAAAATACTTTATTTTAATACTGTTACAGAAATATTTCATGATTAAAACTATTCTTGATATTATAATTAAGTTGGTTATCAAGGACTAACTATCAATAATATGCTGGTTTCAAACTAATTTATATCAAAGTACATAGTTTCCTTTTTTACTTTATTCAACACATCTATTCTAGTGAATAGCAGCTATTTTTGGTGGAGTGATATTTTCCCCTGGTACATTTTTTATAGCAGATATTTCACAACGTATTTTTAAAAAAAGTCATTTGAATTTTATTTGTCGATAAATGTCTTAATTTTGTTTTTATACAAAATAAAATAAAACTTAAATTTTCAAATATCCTCATTTAAAATTATAGATAATCACAAATTTTATTTTACAAAAAATCCATTGCAGTTATGATACTAATAAAATCTTAAATTATGGTCAAAACTCATCAATTCCTTAGTCGAATAACATTCTTATACAATCTTACAACATGTACCTACATTGAGTAAAACCATTTATATGAAAACTTAAAAACAGCATTATGTATTAAGTATTGGTTATTACTTGTAAATAAGTAGGGATGAAAAATTCCAATTATTTTTATGTAAGTTTATTTTATTAACAAAATTGTAGATATTACATTTTTATAAGTTAAAATTGTAGAATTGAAGTTGTACAATTTGTTTGAAACATCACTTATTATTATAATATTTGTTTTGTTTTAAATAAAGAATGGCCAATAACAATAATACATGTATTAAATATTACTGTAATATATATACTGTATGAATATTTATTCATTTATTTGTAATCAAATATATATTTTTTAAAAATGTACCTGAGTAAAATATCCTACTACATCAAAAATAATCTATGAATTCTCAGGAATGGAAATTTATTGGTGTACTCTTAAATTCAAGTAGCTACTCTATTTTATGTAATATATATTAGAACAATATAATTATTTGCGTATGACATGGCAGACCTCATGCATAAGTGTCCATAGATGAAATTTCATAGAGGTAGCCAAAAAAAAATGCTAATAAATGTACCGTTGTAGTAGGTGTAAACTGTAAGATACAAAGTTATTTAATTATGTATAAGCAACGAAATATGAATATGATTCCAAGTGAAATTGTACCATTGATTTTATGATACAGTGGTCGCCGCTGCTTATTATAATCACAATTAATGTTATCGATAAGTACGAGCCGGATATATACTTAAATGTGTAAATTATGTCGAATATTGTAATCAATAAACCGCATAATGTTATCATTTTGAGGTCATTGTACGATTATATTTAACATACGATCAAAGTTGTCATCGAATAATAAAGATAAGAAAAATAATAATTCGGCTCAATGTAAAGATAAAAATGTTTATACACATTGATATCTTACTGAAGAAGATATTATACATGCTTTATCACAAACAAATGAACCTGAAGAAATTGAGCTCCAGCAACTAACAGATACTGAAAAACCTCAAAGGTCCTTTGAAACAAGAGAGGCCTTACGAATATTACGAAGGAGAGTGCAACATCCTTCATCAAATTTTGAAATACAATACAAATACCAACATTTTATCAATGATCTTTTAACGGTAAAAAAAAACAGACATCGATTTATTTATTTTATAATTTTAAATTTTGTATTCCTACAATCTACATATGTACTTTAATTATTAATAAATAATATTTTTTAATACTATGTGTATATTAAATTCGATGCAACTATTGTTAATACATTATTATTATTTTTTTTTTTTTTTTTGATTTCACGTATGTTCTATATTTTAATTTTTTCAACTTTCGTTTAGTGTTAATCGGATTATGTTATCAATTATGTCCCGTACCAAAATGATTACATTAAACGGCGAACACTTATCAAAGTCAAACTTTAAAAACCGTACTAATTTTTCAATATATCTATATATATATATATATTATAATAAAAAGTAATAATGATTATTAAAAATAATACATGAAACGGTTTATAGGTAACCATAAGTTCTCACTTATCCTTATCGAGATTACCTATTAACTGTTTATCATTAATTTTATTACTTTTTATATATGTATATAAGTCCAGTATAAGAGTACTAGTATATATTATATAGTAATCATAATATTAGATTATAATTACAGAAAAATCTCTTCAGTACCTATATGAAAGTAATTGACTTTAAAACAATGGTTAAACAAATCAAGTCATCTATGGATTTATACATACCAATTATAATCGACGATTTGTACCTCTAGTTTTTTTACATTTTATATAATAAAGGATTTACTTTTTATATTTTTATGTCCCCTAAAACAAAAATACCAGCAACTTTTTATAAAGTAAAAAAATTAATTTAAATTTTATAATTATTGCTCTATTAAATAAAGAGGTAAGTACCTACCTACGAAAAATATTTTTTATAACATTAATGACTGTGCTGTATATACCTACTACTTAAACCATACCTATACCTATAAACCATACCAGTACCTACCTACTACTTCGTTTATTTTTTTATCGAAAATTTGATTTAAACTACATATTTATTTATTTATTTTTTTTTTAATAATTCCCGTGGTTCTATGAATGTTCTCTTAATTAACATTATAGTTTTTTTTTCATGATTACACAACTATCGTAGATGCCGAAAATTTCACCGAATATTTTAAATACTCCAATAGGTACTTATATACCAGCTATCACCTAGGTGAACCATTTAAGTGAGTACACTCATTATTTTGGAAAATATTAACTTTTTCCGGAATTTGTTTTCTAGAACATTTAAGAAACAAGCTGATCTACACTTTTCTATTTATGTTATTTTTTCACACTTATTTTCAGGGTAAAACCATTACCTACTTTTTATTTTCAAATGGCAACCTATATTAAACATTTCATAAATAGGTGGAGTATTAGTTAAAATAAATTTTAGTGTTAACCTTTTTGATTTCCGTCAAACCATTGATGAGATATTCCACTTATAAGTTTGGAATAAAGGAGAGTAGTAGAGTCATTTGCGTTGCGGTACGGCAAGCGGCGTACTAATAATGCAGTATTAATATAGGTTCCCATTTTAAAATCAAAAGGAGGTAATGGTTTTACCTCCAAAAATAAGGGTGACAAAAAATAACATTCATATAAGATTGTAGAGCTGTTTGTTTCTTAAATGTTCTACAAAACAAATTCCGAAAAATGTTTATACTTTCCGAGATAGTGAGTGTACCCACTTAAATAGATCACCTAGTATAAATCTTTTTTCCAAAAATGATAAATTGTTCAGCATAAATGTAGTTTAGTGCTCACACGATTATTTGAGTTTTTTTTCTTCAAAATTTGTGCTTTTAATGCTTAATTCATTGGTATAATCAAAACTATCATACTTACTTTTATAATTTTTGTACATAACCCTTGAATAATAGCATTATTGGAATTCATCCAAAGTATGGTCAAAAATTAACATTTTTTTATTAGGTATTATTATTTTTAATTATTGAGATTTCGATAAAAAGGTTTTTTTATTAAAGTCAGAATAAGACTATCTGGTTTAGTTTTAGAGATACAAATGTTCAAACTCTAGTGACTCCGCCAAGTCTACGATTCAATTGAATTCGAAATTTTCGTAATATTTTTAATTTTCGTTAAAATTTGATATTAAAATTCTTATAAAAAAAATAGTACTTTAAACTCAACTTTTTCTTGTTGGCCCTAAGTAAGACTTATAATGATCTACCTATTGAATTTTCAAGAATTTTTGTTATGTCTAATAATTTTATTCACAGATTTCCTACCAAATAAAAATTATGTAAAAAAAAATCGTATAATTAAAATGTCTATAAATATCTCAAAAATAGCTCTAAATTTTTAAATTTTACCACGTCTAGAAAAAAGTATTCTGTTTAAATTTAAATCTCAATGAATATTTTTTTAGTGAATTACAATCAAAAAACAAAACTGGAAATATGAAAAACGACAATAATGTCATAGATTTTCCCGTTCTTTCTACTTATTATTTTCGATTTTGCTCGATTATTAAAAAAACTACTGGGAAATTCAAAAATAATTTACTTCGTGAAGAATTATAGTTTCAAAATGTAAAAAAGGGTTTTTTTGGAATTTTTTTTCTTATAATATTTCTAGTAGAAAACATAGTTTGTAAAAATTCAAAACAAGGAAATCGTTAACGCTATTTTTCCTGTATTATAATATAAACTTAAAATTGTATTTCATGTAAATTCTAATATTAATAACCTATTTTTATATGCCTACAGTACTCTCGTCTGCTTATTAATTAGTCAGTTATGGAAAACCCTAACGTTATAACTACTAAATGTCCGTGGAATTTGAGTTCGTATTTTGGGAGATGGATGTATTATTCTTGGATTACTAATCCTAAATTGAATTTCACCAAGATTACTACAATTGAAGAGGCTAAAAAATTGCACATTTTTTCTGTGTATGACCTGTTTTTTTTTTTTTTTATCTAATCATCAAAATAAAAAAAATGAAATTCTAATGAAAATAGCTAATATAATAGAAGAACAATTAGAAAAAATTAACATGCTTTCATGACTATCTATTTATAGATACAAATTATAACAGTAATATCTATATTGAACAAAACAATTGAACTTGCATTTATTTTATTTTAACGATTAATAATTTACTGTACTTATATAGTTAATGAATTATTCTTTTAATGATAGATATGAACTGAATACAACCGATATTTCAGAAGCGCGAATTCTTTATGCAAAACAGGTCTACGAAAATGCATTTCACCCGCACACAGAAGAAAAACAAAATGTTTTAGGACGACTATCATTTATACCAATCGGAAAATCATTATTATTTTCGATTTTATTTGTCAATCTTTCGTAAGTCTCCGTAGGTTTTACTTAAATAGTTAATACCTACAACGATTAACGGTATCTAAATGATGGATATCACTATTTTTCAGAAAAAACTATTCCAACATTTCCAGCTACATTTGTCACGGTACAAATCAATTTTACGACTCTTTCGTTAATTTTACTAATCGTAACGGTGATACTAAAGCAATTAACCATCCAAGACCATTCGGAATATCTGTTTTAGTCGCCACGGCATTGTCAACTTTCGCTGCGTATCGTACTGAACGATTTCTCTCTAGTAAAATTTGTCATCATTTGCTTTATGTACCTATGCCATCTTAATTCGTTATAATAATATTTTTAAAACAAAATCCACTTGCTAAGCCTTTATTTATGATTAAAATATTAAACGATAATTAGACCATTTACTGGGTTGCTTCATAATGATAATTGTTTATTAAAATATTCATTTCGATTCATTGACGATGGTTTATAGTCATAATCATTATAATAAATGTATATTTATTAATAAATATAAATTATTATAATATATTATATTTGTGTGCGATACATCCAAATGTATATCAATAGGTATTTAAATTTAATATATAATAAAATATTATTACGAGCATAAAAAAGGCTTCAGTAAATAACATTATTATACAATAGTAACATGTTTTTAATTTGTTATTTTAATAAACAAGCGGTTTATTCCGTTGTCAACGCTCATAATAGCAAATATTACTAACGTGCCAGTAACAAGATTCTGTGAAATTATAAATGGCGTCGGAATATATGACTGCAACAAAGACCGAGTTGGATATTCAAAAGTTAGTTTTTAAAACCAAATAGGTATTAATGAATATTTATCTAATAAATATTATCAAAACTTAGTAAATATTAGTAATTTAACTTATACAAATTTAAATTAAATTTATGATTTTTCTTCAGGTTGCCGCAATAAAAGGTGTAGGGGAAACCGTAATTACTAGAATTGTAATGTTCGCTCCTGGATTATGTAAGAATTCATACAAATTAATTTTATTTTTTTACGACAAGATAAAAACAAATAATAATTTTAGGTGCCTATACCTACTCTTGTAATATTAAAATGATCAACCTTTCGGTTTAAGCACATATTCCCAAAAATGACAACATAATTAAAATATTAGATTATTACTTATAATATATGTATAAGTATATAGATATATACAAAGTGATTTTTTTTTCATGAACCAGCAATTATCTCGAAGGATTTTAGGTGAATTTGATTTCTGTTTTTTCTAATCATTATAGAATCGTTTAAGCTTTATTTTAAAACTATTTTTAATTTTTTACACCTACTCCATGTACTTTAAATATGTGTATACTTCTGATTTTCAAATAGGAACCCCTTTTTTGAACACTTTAACACAGATTTGAATAGAGAATATTTTTCTAGAAATTTTGATATACATAACACTAATATCAGATTTACCGTTTATGAGTTAGACGGGAGGAGTAGGGAAGGGTAATAAATTGCCAAAAATGACACTGTATATATATAATCAGGCACGAGCCAAAGAGGACTTCATAAGGTTTGAACCTTCCAAAATTGAGGCTTTTCACCATAATATCAAATTATTGGTACAATTATTAGTAATTGCTGATTAATTGTTTTTATGTTTTTACCTCCCACAAAAAAAAAATTCTGGTTGAATGTTTGTATATAACCAGTGGTATAGTGGACGGTCACGTCGTGTATTCACTTCTCTGTTCCATCGTATTGTAGACATAAGCCTTTAAGGAATGATTTATTATTTCAACCGAAACCGTTCCAAATTAATTTAGAAAAGTGACCAGAACTTTTTGTTGCATTTTGTATCTGTAGTTGGTACATTAAGGTCATTTTTTAAATTTTTCAAGGGCTTTACATGAAAATTAGGAAAAACCGTCGAATGATGTAAAATAAAACCACACAAAGTTACGATGTTAACAATTTGATTATTTTAAATTTTTCTCAAATCTCTTTTATATTTGCTAATATTGCTCCAAATTTCAAGAATTAAACCGTTTTTGAAAGAAAAGTTTGTCAAGATGGCGTATTATAATTATTATTAATAAGTAAATAAGGTATATACATTTTTTTTAGGAATTTATATTTTATTTGGAGTTTAAGTAGTAATGCAGTATATAATACATAATATAAAGAGGTACTCAGGTACGTATACAAGGGGGCATTTTGGGAGTTCAACCCTCCTCTCCCGAAAATTAATAGTTGGATAAATTATTTATATTAATTTAATATTCTTTTATAAATATTGATTATGGTAAATTTTTTATGAACCCCCCACGAATTTTTTTTTTGTGTACGTGCCTGGAGGTACCTACCCGATTTCACTAAAAGTATATCTTTCCCTTTTACGCCGATTCACTTTTCCGCAAAATCGTAAAATTGGACGATTTCTGTTTCTGCCAATTTACCTTACCGTCAAATTAAACAATTTAATCTAATATTCGGATATTAATAAACGATTGTGTTATAAATTATAATTATTGTACGGAAGAAAATTCAAAATATTCGTAAAAAAATTTTAAAAATTTTAAAACTTACAGTTGTGGTTGTACTTACAGAAACGGTTTAATTAAGTTAAATTAATACATTTTACATAACATATAAATTTTCATATTATTTATATTATATGAGCATAATTAAAGGAATAATATGGGTGCATTCTTACAACTTACAATAATTATATAATACGTATTTGTTTTGCAAAGTCATATCTGAAAATGTATGAAAAAAATAAATACAAATATTGACATAAAATTAAAATCGATAGTCACACTACATTCAGTCAAAAACTCCATTATCGATAATAAGCAATAAATTTATCATTGGGCGGAAATTACGGATTATTTAATCAATCATTATTATTTTAATCTGTAGATAATAGATATCATAGACATATAATAAATAATACCTAATATAAAATATGTACACAACAGTAATAGCGTATAATTTCTATGGTAGATATGGAAACAATATTGATTGTAGTTATGATTTATTGTACCTGTACAAAATATTCCAATATCGTTGGAAACGATTTAATTATTACATCAGTCGATATATTTCAATGCCATCGTTTATCTTTACGTACAGATATAAATTAAATAACTTTATATATTATCCTACTTCCCCGAATTTTCCCCAAGTATCACGTTCATCTCTCTGAGCTCTTTTTAATTACGGTTCCGTTCGGCAAGATTCATTTGAGTGAATCATACTATGACAGTAAAACTATAACCAGGTATAACTTGCATATGGTTATATTAATAAACAAAATTATGTTAAATACAGGTATCCTTATGGATAAATATAAAACAATAAAATCAACTAAATCATACAACCTGTAGATAGAAGTATAAATAAAAAGAGCTGATACTAGGGACGGGTACGCCAGTGATTGCTTTTATTAAGTTTAATGAAAACTACTTTAAACATCAAAAAATGACTCTGCTAATAGCTATAGTATATTAAAAGGAACAAAATCGACCTCTTATCATTAGATTGGTGTGAGCAAGATTTCTGGTACTTATAAACATTGTTTGCGATAAATAAATCAGGACGCCACATTGCCGTAAATGTTTGCCGTTTACCTATAATTTTCTTTATTTTTCCAAATTATTTTGAAATCCCCTCAAAAAATCAAAAAATAACCAATTCAGTGGTAGACAAATTTACGTTTCAGGAAAGGTGCTACACTCTATTCATTTGAGCAAGTTTTCTGGTAGAAAAGTTGTTCACAGTTACAAAAAGTACAAAACGTACATCATAAAAAACCAAATAGATCCCACGCCACATCTCTAAATCTAAAATGTAAAATAGACTGAACAATACAAATTCAAAATTTTGCATTCTTACATATTATCGGTACCTAAATTATATTGGTATTATCTCAAAATATCTATTAAACGACAAGTTGTTTTTTTATTATAATGCACAATTATACCTACCTATAAATAAACCTAAACGTAATACCTATACATAAAACCTCAACTATATAGGAATTATAATTCATTTTACCAGGCTATGATTGTATGATTTTAAATTCTTAGATTATTAAATAGATTTTAAGTAATTTCAATAGTAAATTAAATTATTCACATTGCCCTAGATTATAAAAAACTAATATTTTGTTATTAATATTTTATTATATAGATTTAATGCAATATTTAAATGATGTATTGGATAACAGAAGTTGTTGGTATAGGAAAAATAAATGGGTACATTTTTTTTTTCAATCAATTGGAATGGGACTTATGTAAGTGCGCATAATATATTAATTTTTATTATAAGATTATTACTTATAATGCAGTATTATATATATTAAGTAAATGTAATTTAATGATTTCACTGTTGCTAAGTAATATTATAAAATTACTTAATAATTAACTTTTGAAGTTAAACTTAGTTAGTACTTAACCAGATTGGGTCAACTCACATATTTTGGGGTAGTCATCAAATTATGCCCATAAAATTACCAAAGTAAATCTTGATAGGTTTTCTAGTTATATACTTACCAAAAATCATATCTAATAAATATTTTTTTAGTATACATACCTACATTATATTTTCTGCCAAATAAAATTAAGACTATACCTATTTATTATTATATTTGTTTTCAGACTTATTGGAATGCTACCAACAGCGTGTGCTATATTTCCACAATTTAGGTATGTACCTATATTATTTTATTTTATTATTAATATTATATACAATTACATTATTTTCAGTTCTATTGAATCACAGACATTACAAAAATTAGACAATGGAGCTTATAATCAAATTGTTGAGAATTGTTTTGACAAAATTCCGCACAAAGTATATTTCAATAAAGGCCTATGAATCTGATGGAAGGATTATATTATATTTTTAAAAAAATTACTTTTATTACTTTATATTTTTGTTTTAGTTTTCTTTCTAAAACGAATGTTTTATAAAATAAAATAATTTATGTTTATTACATTTTACTCTTTCTTTATTTTTGTTAAAAATTCACTCAAAAATTGGAAAATTATGTGCTCTTTCTAAACTGCCAATTTTAATTAACTCTTTCATTACTTGACTAAATAATTAAAATATCATTTAATCAACAAATCAATTGTTTTATTAATATATAATTCCACAGTAGTTGATAAGAAGTCATGTCCATAGAAATAATAGACAGTGGTAATGAAAGGGTTAAGGTATGATTAATTATATAAGGTAGATAAATAAAACTGTGTCCATTGTAATAACAATATAGTTCCCTTTATATCTATAATTGCCTGATATAGTCGTTTGTACAAGGAATATCAAAACAATTTATTATGTAAAGCCTAATGAGTGTGTATATCACAAAATATATTATTAAAAAACAGTACAAAAATTAAAAAAATGTTGCATATTTTTATTTTAACTACATAAAAACTTCTGATTTCAAACATTCTAAAAAAATATGATAAAGCCTTCCAATCCCCACTTCTATCATTCATAAAAATATACAGTAAGTGCAAAAAGTATTCGTATACTCTATATTTTTAAATAAATATTCATTTTTCTTCATGATATTTTATTTTTCTCGATGAATTAATACATGCATATTATTCTTTTACGATTTTTAATTAAATTTTAAAAAAAAAAACATGACAACAGTTATATTAATAATAATATTCAATAACAAACAAAACAATAAATATATAATAGTAAAAAATAATAATAATAATAATAAAGAGTTGTATCAAAAAAAATGCCTTTAAATTATTGTGTAGCCCTATTTAGTACTTTGTAGGGTAGCCTTTGGACCTTATAATAGCCTCCAACCTCTTAGACATTGAATCAACCAGATGACGTGTTGTTTCTGCTGTGATTTTATTCCATTCCTCTTCTAGAGCTTTTTTTTAGTTTCCTTACTTGAAATATTGTGATATCGAATTTTTCTGTCCAAATAATCCCACAAATTCTCAATAGGATTAATGTCTGGAGACTGTGGTGGTGTCACAAGCTATTCAGTTACATTGTTCGACAACCAATCCCTTAACTTTTTTTTCAGTATGCTTGATATCATTGTCCTGTGTAAATATGAAATCATCTTTGATATCCATTTTTTCGGCACTAGTTGCAAGATTTGTCTTCAAAATATTCAAATAAATATATTGGTTCATAATTCCATCATTAAAGTGCAAGTTTCCATCAGTAGGGTGTACGAATACTTTTTACACTCACTGCACATAAAACAGTATTTTACCTTGAAACCTAGGTAATTCTTGATTATAATACTCAGAAATATTTCACATTATTTCATAACATAAAATTAATGTTTATGATTAACTCCAGGGGTGGTTTTTGGTAGCAAATGTGGTCTAGTCGATAATTTACTTTGACAACCACTATTTTTTATTTACTTAAAAAAAAATATTCAATTATGAAACAATACAGAATTATTGAATTGTATACAATATTATTAAACAAAATAAAACATAATATTTGTAATATTTAATGATCATTCTATTTAAACCAAAATTATTTGATATCTTAATTATAACATTTGGAAGAGGTAACTTAATTTTTAATTAATTACATGTATAAAAATTAATACTAAAATTTTAAATATGAACCGACAATAAAATAATTTAATAAAATAAAAATGTTCAATTATACATTTCAAAAACAATAAAAAATTTTTTTTATTATATTATAGTATTTGGAAATAATAAAAATGGGTATTAAACAAAATATACATACGGCATACATTTTATAAGTAGTAAGTAGCAATCTTTCTAGTTAATTTACAATAAAATTATAGGAAATAATGATAAAATAAACACAAAGCAAAAAAAAAAACAAATAACAAGAATATTTTGAAAAATATATTAACTACTAAGTTATAATTACTTAATTTTCTTAGTAATATACTAATAATCTAAAAAATTATTCATAGACAAGCAAACATTGAATCATTTGAATAAATCAATGGTGCACTGAGGTTTACATTAATAAGTACATGCTCGGGAGAATTGGCAGGATCTATGAATAAACATCTACCATCAGTGTGTAATATATCTAAAGGAGTGCTATAAGGTTGAACTTGACCAGTCCAAGAATGTTGGTCTACACTGTTGTAAAGAGAACCAGTAGTTAAGATGGCTGTAGTAGATGACACACTTGTATTATCACCATGTGAAGAAACATGCTGTTAACATACGTATATTTGTATTATTAATAATTATCATTAAAATTTAATAAATTGTAAACAAAATACAATACTTGAATGGTAGCAACAAATGTATGACTGTAGCAATCAAATGAAACTGTGATTATGAAAATGATATTATGAATATATTGTAAATGAGTAAAGAAGCAGAAGTTTTGAATATCTTGACATCTGAATACGTGTGTGATTAAATTTCCATAGTATATAAATTCTTGGTGACACTAAAACAAACCATTAAGCTTATTATTATACTTTCATGTTGGTGGTAAGCGGTTACCTAGTGGCAGGGTGATGACAAACAAGTATGATTATTATTTCTAGTTAAACCAAAATATTCCATTACTAAAACATAATATTAATATGATTTATTATGAATGGATATTAAAATAAAACTTACAGAAAATAGATGGACATATAAAGTTGCTGAATGTGAATACCATAAACAGCCAGCAATTGGACAAGGAAGCATGTTTGCAATTTCTGCTATAGTATGATTTGTTCCTGCTGCATTAAATTGCCCATCTTGCACAATCTGTTCATTTATCATAGACCCATTCAAATTCTGTAACTACCAATCAATTGCAATTGAAAATATATAACAGGTTGCAATTGAAAACAAAACAAGTTAAATAAATGTATTTAGTATTACATGTTGTGAAAAAGACCATGGATTTGTTAATAATGCAGATTCATAATATTGTAAAGTTCTAGATACTTCACAACTAGACTCAGGTAACTGCATGGATTGGACATCATTCGTTTCTATATAGTTTTGTATAACATCATTTTGCACTAAAACTGTATCTTGTGGTCCTAACAATGAACCCTAAAAATATATCATTAAAAAAACTATGGTGTAAAATGTTTTTAAATAATTTATTTACTCCATCAAGTGTATTGAATGTATCATAGTTAACCAATGGAGCTGATAATCCTCCATTGGCCATAGCCCAACGCTGATCAAAATCCTGCTGCTCTTGTTGTTCTGTGTCTTCTGATGACCTATTACTTAGGGTGTCAGAGTCATCAATATATAATGAATCTGTATCAGTCTGATCATTTCTAAATATTTTTTTTTTTTTTTTTTTAACAGCAAAATGAATTAGTTTATAATTTACAAACAATATTTTATAGAATAAAATAGTAATATTAATTAATTTTTACATGCAATTATTAAAGTTTTCTAACTCGAAACTCGCATGAATATCAACATCAGCCAATTGTGGGATATCAGGAAAAGCTTGAATATTAGGTATATTATTGTTTACAAGTACAGAAGATTTAATTTCATCTACAGGCGTATTTAACTTTCCACCATTATTTTTCCATTTTGTCTAAAAAATAAAACCAATACTTTCATTGATACTTTTAAGGTATAAGTAGTCAAATGGCTAGATATATCTTATTTTCACAATACAAAAATATAAAAAAATATTCAAAATTTTAAAAAATTCTTAAAATATATAACATCACTATTCTATGAATTTTCAATTTACCGAAGAAGCTTTATGTGCAATTTTCAGATTAAGTGGAGTTGAACTGCTACGCTATATATATATATGTATATATATATATATATATATATATATAAAAAAAAAAAACACACATTTAAATTTAAATTAATACATATTATATAAGTAACTCTAATACACATTTAATAGTTAACAAATTATTAATCAATTGATAATATAATTATAGAATAGAATATATAAATGTACAAATAATCTAAACAATTATGTACAAATAATAAATGAGCTGGAATTTAAAATATTATTTAAAATAATAAACTAATAAATATACCTGATGATAATAATTGTTTTGTGTAATACAATTGTTTGCCATTTGATTAAATCTATTTCTGTCAGTTGAAAGCAACTTATTCCTAAGAAGTTCACTTGTAGTCTTTGCAATTGGAGCATGATAGACAATGTTTTCCAAAGAACTAGAAGAACGCCCCTAAAATAGAGCACACAATAAAATCAAAAAGTTGGTATTTTTATTTCAGTGTAAGGCATTTATCTAATTTTGTTTTCTTTAGCAACAAATTAGTATACATTTAAAATGTAAATGATTGTTTTTTCAGACTTTCAGTGGTTGTATGCTATTTATTTATTTGTATAAGCAAGAATAATTGAACATTAAAAAATTATATGTTACGACCTTGTTAGGTACATAATATAACTGCAAATTAACAAGTTACATAATATAATATGCGAAATATTAAAATTATTATCAATAAGGATAGCGTATTATTTGATCAAGAGATCATTTATTAAACAATTTTAATGGCAATTCAGAATGTGAAGTACCTCATGGAATCTGGTTGGTCTAAACGTTTAAGTTTTTGGGGTGAATCCATTTTACCCTAAAGTAGATTTAGTGAAACATTTTGATCTGTTTTTACAGATTTAATCTCAAGTTAAATAAGATTTAAAGTATGACATAATAAGATAATAGTAATGTTAGGGCTGGTCAATTTTTAACAAAACACCTGCACAACTTAAAGTTTTTTTTTAGAATCATTCAACAATTAACTGAATTTCAACTTGAAGGAAAGTGTTTTAAAATGTTGAGTTGTAATCAAGAATAAATTGAACTAGGGTGAAATAAAGTAATTAAATACTGGTATTAAATTTAAATTTTTAGATAATTAAACTGTATAATAAAAAACTAAGAACTAAGGTATTACAAAAAATATGTTTGATATGAGATCTAAAGAATAGGGATGGAGTATATATATAAATTCTAAGTCGATAGTCCTATTATCTTAAGACACATTTTATAGATATTTTACACTTATCAGTGTTAAGCCTATCGGTCTTTTTCATGATACCAGTAGCAAAGCTTTCAATAGGCACTTGAAGGATGACACAATTATTTGATGTTTTGGGAGAAAAGTTTAACATCTTTAACAAAGGATTACCAGTATCAAACTTATTTAAGATATAAATAGGAGATATAATCATTAAGTCAAACACCTTTAAATAGGCAGTGAAGACTGTGTCCAGTTGAGCTCTAACTTTAAAAACATCAGTGATAAAAGAAGAGAAATCTAAGGAGCTAATTGACTAATTTGCTCAAATATAAGTACTAAAATATTGGGAGACTAAATGGGAATACATAAATGCAGATAAACTCCCAAATGATTTTTTGGAATTTTTTTTTTTCAAAATATGTTATTTCATGGTACTTTATTTGATGGTACTTTCAAAAAAAGTCACTCAAACTTCATCTAAAAGTTATAATTAAAAAACTTCAAAATACACGATTTTCAAAAATTGTGTGTTTTTGAGTTTAAAATATCAACAATTAGCATAAAATAAGAATTCACATATCGTACTTTTTATGTTGTTGTTAATCAACCAGTTAAACCTAATTTTCCTGTTAAGTATAAATCTAATTTACGACCAAAGCTCATTTTTCTATTTTTTTTTTTTTAATTATGTTTTTGCTTGAACATTATAAATCTAAATAAAAAATTTAAGACAAACTTCGTTTTGAAATTAAGAGGAAAAATTTCATAAAATTTAGGTTATCCGTTTTGTGTATTTTTTAGTTGGAATTTAACATTTAATTTTGTTTTTTTTTTTTCAAAATGTACTTTTTAATGCTTTATCTATTGATATAATCAAAACTTACCTATTATACTTACTTTTATAGTTTTTTAAATAACCTTGAAACATAAAATTTTTGGAATTAATCCAAAATATGATAGGTTTTATTATTATTATGTTTTGTAGTTAATGATATTTTGATAACAATGTTTTTTTATTGAAGTCAGAATAACTTTATGTGGCTTAGATTTAGAGATACAAACGTCAAATTCTAGTGACCCCACCAGGTCTTTAGGTGCACCCAAAATATTATTTTTCAAGGTTAATGTACAATAACTTCAAAAGTAGGTATGATAGGTAAGTTTTGATTAAATCAATGGATTAAAGTATTAGAAAATACATTTTGAAAAATAAAAAAAAAATTTAAAAATGTTAATTCTAACTAAGAAATACGTGAAACGGAAAACTAGAACTTTAAGAATTTTTTCCCCATAACTTCCAAACAAAGTTCATCAGACTTTCTTTTAGACTAAATATACAGGCAAAAACAAATTTTGAAAAAAAATTTTTTAAAAATTTGCTTGGGTTGTGACTAGATTTGTTCCAATTTTATTAGCAATATTTCATAGACTGTTATGGCAAGATTTATTTGTTTAACATCATAGATACCACGCAAATAGTTATTTAGGAATCTGGTTTCATTAATAAGTACCCAAAAATAATAATAAATAACTAGGATTAGGTACTTACAATTTATTAGGACTGATTATCAATAACATAATAAAAATAATACAAAAATAGTCCGATATATACATTCAAAGTATGACACAGTGAAATATTAATTAAGAAGAGAATAAAACAAACAAAATTATGGTAGAAAAAAACATTTTTGTAAAATTAGTAGTTCCATTAAAAATTGAATATAAAATATATTTGAACAGAATAATATATAACAACACTTACTTGACCTTCTGAAATAGAAGAATTTGAGTTTAACAAATTTGTATTATTTTGCACTTGAAGTCCATTTGGTGTTTTTGTAATTACTGACTTATGGATTGGAATATTGTCAGATGTTTCTTTTTGTAACTTGATTATAGTTGGCTTCCGCGGTCTTCCTACAGACCTTTTATTAACCAAATATTTAGCAGCAGGTTTTTTCACATTCTTTCTTTTGGTTCTCATACTTGCAGCCAATGATTCACACTGAACATAAAATCCCATTCGGTGCAAAGTCAATAATTTAACATATTCTTTTCTCTATAAACAATTTACACATGCATAAAAAAAAATGAATAAAAATGGATCATAAAGAGTGATATATAATGCATATAAAAAAAAAAGTTGTACTCGTAAACTTCCGACAAGGGTTGCGGAAATAGGAATTTCATTAAATTAATATTAAATAGCCTCACAATATTAATTAATTTATACTACAATCTATAGTGATCTGAACTTGGTATTTTGTAAATGGTCGCCTAACTTCTGCTTACACAAGAAAAGATAATGCTGTATTTTAATGATATTAATTTATTGAAATAATATAAAACGCGTTGGCGCAAAACCACGATTTGCAGCGACCAAATGAAGTCTAAAAAATAAAACTAAAATTGCATGTCACAGGCAGGAGTACACGACGATAATTTCTAGTTGAACAACGATAGTCAGACCCCCACCCCATCGTAAAGACCCTCATCTTTAATATTATCGGTTGCTATATAGATTAACGAACAGATTTTTAAATAATAAAGGAGCGTGCTGCATACTCCCAACCGGACACAAACCGGTTTTCGGCGTCAAGATGGTTAGGTTAGGTGTCCTATAAATATATCAGGCAGTAAGGGAAAACCCAAAAACGCACTATATTGCCCGAATAACAGGCCAAACAGAAATATTAAACGACAATAAATTATTATTGTCATGAATTTTATCATGACAATAATAATGATTATCGATTATGATTGGTGATTACGTATTAACGGACTAATGGCATCGTTATATTGGTAAATTTTGTCATGATCATTGATCATATCGTGTGAAACTGTACACTTTAATTACACTGAAATTTTGTGATCTCGATTAAAGCACAATTTTATTGTTTATATATATTTTACTGTCATTACTCATTATAATTATAATTAAGTTTAATATTAATTCGTGCTTAATATATAATATTAAGTGATAGTCTACAGGTATAAGAGCATTGAAAAGAGATGAAATCATTATTCACTAACCTTTAGATTGCCGGGCAGGCCTTGTCTTTTAGCCCAACATACCATCGTCCGATACGACCACGAAATAGATTCTTCTGTTTTGTCGCGGTACGACATCGGTTGACTTTTTTCCATTGTTACCGCCGTATGCTGTAAGTAAATACTTCGGTAAATATACACGAAAATAGAGTACTAAAAAAATTAAAAACTGTCTTCACCGCAAAAAAATCTTTAAATTAATAACCTCTAATACCATTTACACATTTTAAATACGTAGTCTTGCGATTATATTTTTTTTTTCCATTATTTAGGTTATGCACGTTTTTTTTTTTTTTTAACAGATTTTACTAAGTCCCCAAATCGAAGTACAATCATTTGTCTCTTAGAATTAAATAAAAAAGTCAAAATATCGCAAACCCACATGGGATGTAATGCATTTTAATTGTATTTTATTTGAATTAATTTGAAAATTAATACTTCATTCAATAAGAATCTAGGACATTCCTCCTCTACACACTGATATTAAAAAAACGGACATACTTTGCACATAGGTAGGCCACTGTTTTATGAGAGAAGTTGGGAAGGTACAGGGGAAATTTAATGTAGGTATTTCTGTACGCAACAGTTAATCGTTGATAACAAAAAACGATTCTGAGCAGAGTTTGGTTAATAGTATTGCCCTATAAACAACATATATATATATATATATATATATATATGTCACATCATGGTAAAATAATTACATAATATTTATTTAAAACCTATTATATCTTAATTTCTGTTTTTTCCTAGTTTTTACTATTTATTTTTTCATTTATTTAGTAAAATCAAAAAATGACCTCCTTAATGTATTGCCCTAGGAAAATTCTCTTTCAGAAAAGGTACTATACTTGATACTATGGAGCAAGATTTCTGGTAGAATTTATGTATAAAAAAATTAACATCTTTGTAAAACCATTACTTTCTTCGCTACACTCAGAATCTAAAATAAATATAAAAGTTACACACATATTTTAGTGTTCATTTTTTTGATATTAGCATAAGTTATTGCCTTAGGTTTTTAAAATAATTTAGTATTTTGTTTTGGTCAAAACTATCGAAAAACATTCAAATCACTACCTATTACAATTGGTGGGTTGAAAGCATTTTTTAATCTTCTTATATTATGTTTTACACTATCTTCTGATGTAAATATTGATATTGCTTAATTTGACCTTACATTTTAATGCAATAAACATGAAATACGTACTGATAAAACATAAAATGTGTTAACACCTAATACGAGTATACTTTTATTATAGGTATTATATAATAAACTAGTTATTTTTAGTTATTTGAGTTTTAGTTTGTGGGTGGAATGTCCATATACCATTTAATGCAAATTAAAATTGAATATTGTTTTAAATAGTTTTGTTCCACTATGACCATACAATATTTATAGTTTGGATTATTTGATACATGTTCCCAAATATTTAACTTATTTTGATCTTGAATTATATACATAAATGATTTTAATTGATGCAATACTCTGAGGATGGTATATGTTTCTAGTCTGCAGTGTACCAGTATTGATTGTGTAATGTGTACCATGCAAATATGTTTGCTATCAAAAAATTGTAAGTGAACTACCGGTGTGAAAAAAAATAAATTTAGATAGATTTTTAAAATGGTACTTATTAAGTTAAATAGTTATATTTTCGTTCATAAATTATTTTTCCTATTCAACAGCATATGAACTAACAGTTTTACTAGATATTCTATTAAGAAGACACCACATCAACATCTACTGTCTCTGTCTTACAAACACAAGACATAGCAAATTTGCATTCAATAGGACATATTTTGTTCCATTAGTTTTAATATGAAATCATATTGACCCGTTACCAAAATTAAAAGTAAGATTATAAGTGCTCTAGAGTTGATGATTTTTTTTTATATTTTTATTTTTAAATAATATATGAATATGTTAATTATCACAATTTAAAAATTATTATATCTTGCGTAAAGCTGAGGTAGCTGACTTACAGTATTCCTGCAACAACTATTACTTGTAGAATTGAAGGAAGAATGAATAAAATCATATCATGATGTTTAAACTCTTTAAAGGATATAATCTCTCTCATTTTTAAATTATTACAGGAGTTAAATTATTTTTTTAACTAACAATTCAGCCCTATTACAAATAATTTATAACCAAACCCTCTCCATAAATAATCTATACCTATTCTAATGTCAGGAAGTATGATTTAATATTTTTTTAACGTCATTCAATGTATCTTAGTAAAACATACTTCAATATAAATAATAAAAAAAATACATTTACATGTTTGGTCCTCTATACTTGTTAAAAGATACAAAAAAAAAAACAATTTGTTTTCATACCTTTTCTGAATATTCTATAACTAATGGATGTAGTAACATTGTTTCATATATTATAATGCAAATGTATGTATGGTTGGTTAGTTTCAATTGCACATTTGATTTGTCTATATAACAAATAATCAAAGAAAATGATATAATACAATTTTTAAAAATAGACTTAATTAAGATTATCTTGACAACAAAATGCCTTGAATCTTATTTATTATTCAGTATTAATTTGTATCTAAATAATAGTCAGACTAATAATGACAATATTTCATTCAAATAATCTAAAAAAAAGTAATTTTTCATACTTCATAACAGTATCAAATAGGTACTTATTATTTAATTGTTTGTATTTGGTGTTTTATTAATTGAATATTTTGTAAATTATTATTTTTACAGACTTGTATATATCATATTTATATAGACTTATACTTTATACTTTAAAATAATTTCATTATTCCCATAAAATATAACAGATTATTTAATTATAATAGTCCGATAAAAATAAATAAATAAATGACTATTTAGTGAGGAATATTTCAATAAGTACTGTTAATACTGATATCAATGATGCAACTGATGAAAATCATAAACAGAAGGCCAGAAAAGTGTAATAATGATTTTAATTTAAATTTTTAGGAAACATTAACATTTGTATTGATAATAATTCACCATCAATCAACTTTTGACTCTTTCAAGTAACTTGGTACAAATTTATCCACCAACTACAAAAATAATCTTAAATATGTCTTAAATATCCGGTACCCATTGGAGAGTATATGATTTATTTAAGTTTAATATTATTTATAATGTGATTGTACTGTAATTAACCCTTAATTATTGACGTATAGTCTACCAAACCATGCATACTTGTACTAAGTATAAATAAAAAATGAACAAGTTATAATCTAACAAAGTTCAAATTTTATTTTTTAACATATTTTAGGGAAAAAAATAATGTTTTTAAGTTTGTCTTTTGTAATTATTTGATGTGGTTTAATAGAAATTATATTTTTGTTTTTCCAAATAGTTTTTATAAAAATTAGAATAAATGTAACAAATTCAGAAACGTTTACACCATTATATTATTTCGTTATTTTCGATTTTGGTAAATCGGTGACTGAAACTTTAATTGAATATTATTATAGTGCTTGTTAATCATTTTTTTAATTCTTATTTAGGACATACCTATCTACGGTTGTATTAAAATGAACAAATTAAATAGTGATAAAAAAAAGTCTGGTATAATATAACAGGATCACAGTATCATGTGCATAGCAATACATTTCAGCATAAAGTTTTAAATTTAAAAGACCATTTTATAAATATTATAAATAAGAAGACCAAGCATGATGCCCTTTGGAATGGAAAGAGTATTTACATAATCATCACTGTATTCATTATCTAATCTAACTTTCTGTGGTCTATTTGAAATTAATGATACTGTCAAAAGTATGTATTTCCTTCTAATACCACAATAATATAAATTCTTAAGTAGCACTTCATAATCAACGGAGTCAAAAGCTTTTTTAAAATCTAGAAATATGCTATAAACCTTAAATTTGTTATCAAGATTATGATGTATAAAATCAGATGTTTTTACTAACGAGTCAATAGTTGACATATTTGTAAAATTTGTAGAAATCGACCTATAATTACTGCAAATTTTTTTATCCCCCGATTTATAAAGCTGAACAATTATAGTTTCATTGATAAAAGGATAGATGGCAGTTGTGAGTGAACAATTAAAAATTAGATATAATAGTACAAATATGGAGTTGACGGTATTTTTTAGAATTAGATTTGCTATAACATATTTGTTAAATGAAGAAACTTCCTTAATATTCTTAATTAAGGTAATGATTTCACTTGGTTCACTAGAATTAAGAAAAATTGAGTCGTTAATGTTGCAATTTCTATTTAAATCATCTTAACCTAGCCTATTAAAATTAATATCAAATATTTTTCCCACATTTACATAATATTTGTTAAATTCATCTAAGATTTTATTTTTAAGTAGGGAAGATATATAAGTTGAAGGTTTCTAACCGCTATAGATAACCTTCGTTATTAAACTTTTAAGTAGTTTTAATATTATTGCAAGATAAATCAAATTGTTTTTTAAAATATACATTTTTAAATGAATTCTTCGAGATCAATAACAATGAAGTGGAGAATTCAATAAATTCATTTATTCTACTATTAAAAATATTTAATAAAACATCAACATTTTAATCAATTAGTATGACATTTACCAATTATATGATTTTATTAAAAAATCGAGATGTTAGTGTACATTTTAAATTTTCTAATATTTTTATACTTAAATATTACTATTATTAGTGCATAATATTATTACACGTGTATTTATTTCAGTCGGAGTATCCGTGTATTGGCGTTAATAATTGTATAATTTTAATGTAAGTGGTATTAATCAGTGGCGTAGCAATGGGTCATGTCCGCATTTTACATGATATTTCGTACTTAATATTTTTTATAATTAATAATAACATACAACTAATGGCGGAAGGAGCCACCTCCGAGGCAGAGAAGTTTCCCGGTGGGCCGGAGTCCGGTCATGACTATGAGGCCCTCTCGTCATAAAACTGATTTATACTTAAAATTATTCGTTTTCATTTTTAAAAATATTTTTATTACCTATGACGCATTATCATTACGGTTAAGATATACCGTAATATATATCTTAGTATATTTTAAATCGTGATTATCACAGACATATTAATATGTTTATGACGATTAGAGCATAGAGTAATTTTACTCTAATGATTAGAAATAAATCTTTAATCTTATGCATACGTCTTTGATAATGAGGAGAAAAACCTGATATGATTGCTTGACGAACTATGATAACGTGGTTAAAAGTACATCTACAGATTTATTATAAAATAAATAATAATATTTTATATATTATGTAGTGTTGTGAAATATGTGTAGAGACATACAACAACTCAAGATATTAAAGAAATGATTTAACTTTATTTATTTTTAAATAAATAAACTCTCTTGGTAACTGGATGATACCAAAATACAAAAGGTCAATCAAAATTCCGATATCAAGCGCACGACCACGGTTGTCGATTCAACCATGCGGCGTGTACACAATGTAGCTAATAGCGGCCGGTATGATAGCTTTAAGTATTTTTTTTAAATTTCATTTAATGTAGACTAAAAATCTACATTATAATATAAAGAATAATAGTTATTTTAATTGGTATAGACATTTTTTGGATTTCGAGTGCAGCGAGGGGAGTAATTGGTTTTACAATGCTGTTTATTTCCTTTTTTTTTTCTTCTAGTCTGTGGACACGTTTTTCCCTAGTAAACTTTCTACGATTTTTACGTGTAGCAATTTTTCTGAAAGCTCAAATTATCTATATAGTCCTTTAAAGGGGGTATTTTTTAAATAAAAACACATAAGTGGGAAAAAACGTATAATTTCACAGTTTCATTATTTTATAAAAACGAACGACGTTTTCTACCAAAAAAAATTATTTAATCGAAAAATCACAAGACATCTTTTTTATTGTCTCTTTGATTTAATTTCTTACGGTATCATCGATATAATTTTTGAGAAACTTTTGAGCTTTTAAGGAATTTTAATTTTTAAGAATTTTTGCTATAATTCGGTTATAAGTACACGTATACTTGAAACTTGGTAATAATACCTATATTGAACTTACCAAGACGTGGTAAAGTTTTCATAATCATCGAACGAATTTTTTTTTTTTTTAATAAGCATTTTGTAATCAAATTTAAACGAAAATTGCAAAAACAAAATTACTGCACTTCAAATTATGTATTACTGACTGCGCTCTGAATCATCTTTCGTCAAGCAATAGTTTATCGTTGCTTACAGATATCTTTGAAATAATGTATCCTACCTTCCCAAATTCCCACCCCTCCACAATATCAGTTCTTTTTTAAGTGTTTTTTGTCCGTGAAAGCAATATTGGAGAATAAACGAAAAGATGAAGCCTAAAAAATTAGGGAAAAAATAAAAAAAAAAACTTTTATCTTTACAAGTAAGTAAAGCAATGCAGACCGATCTCGGGATCTATTAGCAATCTCATTAATTCAATAATGTTACTACATTTCCACTATATTGTTTGCATTTATTTTGTTTTGAGCCGGTGACACTTCAGAATCTTTCGCTGCATACAATATCAAATTCATGAAGTATTTTTACTACTTAATTCAACTTTTTTATAATTCTAAGGCTTGACTACGAGTACTTTTCAAAGTAATTATTTTTTACAATGTATTAGTAGTTATTATTTGGAATGAAACCTATACAGCTTTCATAACATTTTCTATCTATGCGAGTTCAGCACACTTTCTTATTATTTCACCAGCCACCACCAATATAAGTAATTGTTAGTGTTATAAACAGAACAGTACAATCTATTATTATTTAGGTACAATTAATGAAGTACATTTGCGCCATCTATCGTTAAATTTAAACCTATTAAATATTCTTTGTAGCATGAATTAAGATATATCTTTATCCGTGCTTTGTACATTACTCTTTTAACTTTTGTGGTATAGGCAACTTAAATTACACAACAGCCATGACACTATTTTTTATCAAAACAGTCTCCTAGCTTATTGTCCTAACTTCACGCACGTACTTCACACTTAAAAAAAATTAAAAAATATGTATTGATACTTAAAATATTTAAAATTATATAAACATAAACTCAATTTAAGATATGCGTTATCAAGTTTATTGTTAGCACCAGGCCGCCAGAACGGTACTGAATTGTTTGTGTTACATTAACAGTATTTGAAAAAGTTTAAATAATTATAAATTATTCAATAGCAATGAAATAGACAGTTATAGCTAATGTTTATATTTATTATTCAATAAAGAATACATTTGTATAAATATTTTTATTGTAACAAGTTTTGTATATTGTTTTTTTGGAAAAATGGAAGATGACTATGATGAATATCGACGCTGGGATGGTGATGTTGATGTAGAGGTTTGTTTTGTATTGTAATATTATAAGGTTTTCATAAGTATTATACCTAGACAAATTATATTGATGCGACTATCTACTTACTTAAGCTACCTACAATTGATGACTTATCTATAATTTTAGGCCAAACTATCGAAGTTTAAAAATTTCGATATTCCTCACCTAAATATAATTTATAATTACAAAAGCATTTAAAAATGTTATTTAAGTCAATATATAATAGTTAAAATATTTACGAAATTAATATAATAAGTACAATATGAATAATATAATATAAATTAATATATTACTTTTTTATTAAAATTTCAATGACATTAATTCCAAAATTGGAATATCCCTCTACTGTCAACATTGTATTCCATGCAGATGTTTTAATTTTTGAACTGTGGTTGTTTGACAGTATCCATTTTATACTGTGCAATTTTATCTTTTTAGCTGCATTTTAAAAACAGCAGTTAAAATTGAAAAAAAAAAAACCTAAAACCATCATGTCCAAACGACCCTGGATATGAGTTCAAATCTAAACAAAATTTAAATATTTTGCCTGTGGATTTTGTGTCCTTAGATATTATGACCGATTACTTTTTCAATAGTTTATATTTAATTTAAGATTAAGTTAAATCTCAATATCTTTTCTATCAACTAGAAAGATGTCCAAGTAGATTATTGAATGTATTGATTATTCAATGGTTTTTTTCTATTTAGTTTTGTATATATTTTGAAGTTTGTACATTTGAGAAAAATAAGTATCCAAGAGTTGCATGTAATTGAAAAGAAATTAGATTATATATTAATAGTATACTTTAAATTAATGCAAGGTAGAAGTTAGATTAATCTGAAATTTGGATTGATAAATATATATTACAAATTTGATTTCTAATCCTGATGTACGGAACCAATCTTTCAATCTAAATATTGAACACAATTATAATGAAAAATAAATCAAATTGTTTAATTTAGAATTTTTTAGTAAATAATAGTGTTTTAGTTGTATAATAATTTTTTTAAATTGTGTATGTATTAATGTAAATTGAATCATTAATATGTTAGTCTTAAACATTGTTAGATTATACTGTACAATTTTGTCAATTAATCAATTGGAATGTGATTAAACCTCATTGTTCCAGATCCAGTGTTCAGTAATATTTTAAAAAGATCATTAATTTAATTTTGAAAAATATTTGAAAATCTGCCAAAAAAGAGTTATTTTAATTATTTGTAGTGGACATCTATATTTTAACAAAATGAAAATTGTTATTTTTTTTTTTATACTTTCACTTTAAAAAAAAATATTGGTCTGAAAATTATCAAGTAGTAGATTTTTAATTTAAACTAACATTTAGAAATAAGGTTAAATTGCTTACTTGGTTTAGATAAAAAATCAATTGAATTTGAATTTCTTACTAAAACTAAACTATGTTGATAATTTTAGTTAACTCTTTTAATTACTTTTATATAATCATAAACAATATTATTATTAGAGAACATTGAATAAAACGTAGGCAATTTAGCGTTTTTTTGTTTTTAAATATTGTAATAGGAACATGCATTGTGATTTGTAAACAGGTACCATTTTTATTTTATAATTAGATAATAGGTATCATTTCTTTATTATTCATCTAAATTTGTCTATTTTTTTAATACAAAATTTAAAACACTCAATAAAGATCTTAGATCTAGATATATTCTCTACTAAAAACCGTTCTTGAATACTTAAATATTTTAGGTAGATGATAATGATGACATACTAGAAAATCCACAAGAAACTTTAACTCAGTGTTTAGAAAAATTTAGTAGTCCAGATTATATTATGGAACCAGGGATATTTTCACAACTTAAAAGGTAATATTTTATACAATAATAATTACTTATTACTATACCATTATATTATATGTTAAATTTAAAATAAGTAATTTTAGTTCATAATTTTATTATAATATACTGATTGAATGTGATGTTGGTTTGTTTTGCTAATAAGTAAACTATTATTTAAATTTTAAATAATTATTATTTTATGTAGATATTTTCAAGTGGGTGGTACTCCTGAACATGTAATAGAATTGTTGTCAAAAAATTATATTGGTGTTGCTCAGATGGCAAATATGGTAGCTGAATGGTTAATTCTTGGGGGTAATTCTGATTTTGATTTCTATTTAAAAATGGTATTATTTATAATACTTATTACTTACATAATATGTAGTTACATTAATAATTATATAATTTAATTGTATTTACCAAAATGTTATGTTCTAAAAATAAAATGTTTATGAAGGTGTTGCAGTAGGTGAAGTTCAATCATTTGTTGAAAATCATCTAAAAGATATGGTACTTAAAACATTTGATCCAAAAAAAGCTGATACGATTTTTAGTGAGGAGGGAGAAGTATGTTATTTTAACTGTATTATTTAAAATTGTATTCATTTATATAATGTGTTGATTTACTAGACTCCAGCTTGGTTAACAGAAATGATTGAACACAAAATTTGGAGGTCATTAATTTACAGATTGGCTGAAGAATATCCTGATTGTTTAATGCTTAACTTTACAATTAAGGTTTTTACTATTGATGAAATAAATACATATATATACTTACCTATTTGTATGGTTTTAATTTTGATTTTATATTCTATAGTTCTATACTTATTTTTTGATTGACAGTTGATATCAGATGCCGGATATCAAGGTGAAATCACAAGTATATCTACCGCATCTCAACAAATTGAAGTCTATTCACGGATATTAAAAAATTTCATTACAGAATCTATAAAAACATCTAGTGAAAATAGACAAAATACAATTCAAGAATGTGCTGTGAGTTAATTGTTATTATTTTTAAATTTCAACTCTGAATCATCATTATGCAATGCACTAATTAATAAAAAAAAAAAAATGAATAATTAAGTTAGTTAATTCAAATTTTGCAAAGTGGATGTCTTTAAATACCTAATTGTTATCATAAAATGAAAAAACAACATGCACAAGAAGATATCGTATGAATAGCATTTGGTAACTAATATTACTATAATATTATACTGTTATGAAACTCCTGAAGTTAAAATTATTGTCACAAAATGTGAATACACTCTTATAAAACTTATTTTGTGATCATTAGTTGCATACGAGAGCAAAACCTGGTCATCATGATTTAAGATATATTTTTATATACTTGATATATTAATACATACCCAGTTTAAGCATGTCTTAAATTGTTCTATTCACTGACTAATGAAAATAGTAGATTGACTACTTTCAAAAGATACTGCAGAATATATACTGTCAAGCTATAATTCAAAGATGCAGACTTACAAAAGAAGATAAATTTAAGACCAGCAGAAGATATATCCATGTCAAATTTAAAATCTAATGTCTGAAATTGTTTAGACATATTTGAAGATACCTAAATAATAAAAGTGGTATTGATAAAGAAATTAAACAGAAAACGACTATTAGGGAACTCAGGATTCAGTTGGTAAATTACTCATAATATAGAAAACATGATTTGTAATCTCAACAAACTTACAAGTTGGGCAAGAAGAAAAATTCAAATTTTAAGTTATTACTTATTCTAAGTTATAATTTTTTCCTCTTTAAAAGTACATACATACATTTTTTTTAATTAGGAATGCCTGATAGCTCATTCATGTAAACCTATTACCTTGATTTTACATAATATTTAAATAGTTGTATAATTATTAATTTACAATAAACAAGAATTTTTAAAAAAATGTCAACATATAAAATAAACAATGTAGTTTTCAAAAACTGTAAAATTGAAACAACAAAAAATGTAGTGAGTGTCAGTTATAGCTTAAAAATATATTTTAATATAGATATTTTAGATTCTGAATGGAGCGAAGAAGCTCATGGTTTTACAAAGATGTTTTTTTTTCTTTGGACAGCTTTTATATCTGCAATTTTCCTACGATATACAATTATAGCACATTTTTGAAAGTAAATTTGAAAAATGGGAAAATTAATACAACATTAAACAAATATTATTAAAGTAAATCTACAAGCTGTTTTGGAGATAATAAAGATAGTCAAATTCTGTTTTTTTTTTTTTTATATATATATGTATATATATTACAAGAATGCAGTCTACAAACATTATAAATATTTGTATTTTAAATATAATTTAAATTTATTATTATTATTTTTTTTTTTAGTAAAAAATTACTTTTTATTTTAATATTTTTAAAAAAAATTAAGATGGCCAGTTTGTAGAATATATTCTAAAATTTGTAAAGTGTCATACATTCATGTAATTCCTTACTTATATCTGTTTAACATTTAGAAAAAGTTGTGAAAAACGACTGAAACAAATCAACATGTTATGCGATAGTGAATTATAGTCTCAATACTAGGTACATGTGACAACGGCTAAAATAGTAATTTTCCCAAAAAAAAAAAAAATAAATAAATAAATTCTTATATAAATATTTGAATTAAAACCTGTGAGTAATATAAATAAAAAAAAAAACAGAATTTGATTATCTTTATTATCTCTGGAGATATTCAAGGGATATATCTCTGTGGGACAGCCTGTATAATGCCTATTTAATTTTTTTACCATGTAGCATATATATTGTTGACAAAAAGGATCACTATCAACTGAACTCCGCTCAGAATCGGTTTTTTTCCTTAGCAATGTTTTGTTTTTGCTTATATAAGTAAATTAATTTATCTATAACAATGACTACACCCGTCTCCATTATCCTAGGAAACTTTTTTTTGTACTTATTATGGTTAATAAATGTTAACATAATTTTTTTTTTTTAGAAAATGGTATGTCATAGCCAACATACATATGTGTTTACATTAGTTGCTCTTCAAGTTTTAGCTAAAGAATCAAATGGAGGAGTAAATATGAAGAGGTTTTCTCAAGAAATAACTCGTTGTGCCCAAGAAAGGTAATATGACCGAAATATTCAAATATTAAGAACTGTATTCAATTTATATTATAATTTACTAGAAATGATGTTACTCCTATTACTATGGCATTAAATGGTGCTGCACCATATGACCAGCCATGTGCAGCATTAAGTTCCATGTTATCTCGGAATGCTTTAAATCCTGCTGATATCAATGTATTACACAAACATTATTCATCATCTGATTCTCCTCCTGTTACATTACTCCGGGTACCTCAATTTCTCGGTAAATTTACTCACTTGTATATTTATATTAAACATTTTGTAAATTTTACTTAATTTATATTATTTAATTTTGCTTATAGAATTATTAGTACAGGCTTTATTTAAACCTGGAATGAAACTAAATCCAGAATACAAGCCTAAGTATATTTATCTTTATGCTTACTCTGCTAGTGTTTATGAAGTCACATCTGGCAAAAAAAGGAAAATCATAAATAAAGAAGATTTAAAATCTACTATGCAAGCAGTTGATAGAGTTCATAATATATGCAATATGAATAAAAGTTCAACAGAGTTAATTGCTGAAGTTGGAACAATTTATCAATGCATCAGGTAATTCATATTTTAATGCTTGGATTGAATTATCAATTAGTAGTACCCAAGTATTGATAACTTAACAAATCTAGATCTAAAATCTTGTTATATTTAATTTAAATAGGTACTATGTAAAATTTTTATTTTAAAAATATCAAAAAGTCCGGCAGGACATATTTCAAAAATTTAAAGTATAGAATTATATTACATTGGAGGATTTCACTGGTCATCTATATTATATTATTATACGATTGTAATTGCCTATAATTTTTGTACAAACTGGAATTATATCAATATAAATTTCAATATAGGTATCCTGCTGTTGCTGTTGGTTTAATATGTTGGGTCGAGAGTACAGTTACAGAACCAAGTTTCTTTAAGTTGTGTACTGAACATACTCCTACACATTTAGCACTTTTAGATGAAGTTGTTACATGCCATCCACAACTACATAATATCATATTAAAATTATTTGTTTCTCTTTTTGAATCCAAACAAGATGAACTGGAAATTTTAGTTCAGGTGAGTTTATAAATAAACTATTTCCTTCCTACCTATTGTTTTACAATAGATTATATTTATTTCCATCAAAAAGTGGTGTGTTTTAATTAAAAAAATAAAATGGAATGAAGAAGGATTAATATTTATTCATTATAATTTCTTTCATGCTTTCTTTGTTAATTTTTTTTTAGTTAGAGATGAAAAAGATGCTGCTCGATCGCATGGTGAACTTGTTATGTTGTGGCTGTGTTGTTCCCGTTATAAAATACATTGAACAGTGTTGGCAACGTGCAGATACTGATATTTCTTTAATACGTTATTTTGTTACTGAAGTAAACAATACATTATAATAATACTAGTTTTTTTTCAGGATTTTAATATTTAATGTATTTTTATAGGCCCTAGAAGCAGTCTCTCCTCCTTATTCATTAGAATTTGTTGATTTATTTTTACCAATTGTCGAAAATGAAGAAATTACTGGTACAATGAGATGTGATGGAGATAATGATCCAGTTTCAGAATTTATTGGTCAGTATTTATTTTAAAAATATTTTAGTTGATTATACAGTGTTCAATTCTTGATAAGATACTTTTAATCTTATAAATGTATTAACTTTTTTTTTCAGAACATTTATGAAACAAGCAGCTCTAAAATCATTATTATTTTGTCACCCAGATTATTTAAGATGAAATTAAAAGTAAGTAGTTAGAGCTGCTTGGTTTCTAAAATTTTCTCAAAAATGTTAATATTTCTGAGATAATGAGTGTTTTAAGAAGGATTGATCATCTTGAATTTTGAGTAGAGTTTTAAATTTTTGTTCAATATATTTTAAGTAATTAACTCATGCTTTAAATTGCATGTTTTAATTTTATAAATTGGTAAATAATCATCATTATGAAAGCATTTAAATATTTCTAAAAAGAAATGTATTTGATTTATTCTTACTTAAATGCACCAAAATTATCAGTAAATATGTAAAATTCTGAATTCGTAACTCTGCTTAGAATCAATTGATTACAAGGATTTATCATTGCCTTCAAATTAGCATTTGTCTAACAATTTTATTTTTATTTTTCAGTACATTGCAAAGGAATGTCAATGTAAAGTTCTAATTAAAATTTATATTTGATGTAAAATTATAAGTCTTAAATATATGAATAAATACAATATAGTTTAATATTTTATCATTTGTGTTAATTGTCTGATTGCATCCTAAATTGTAACATGGTAATTCTGTATTAGTTGCATAGTCTGATGGGGTTCAAATTAATGTGCTTTTAATGTTAATAACAAAAATATATGTTATAGCCAAAAGAGAGTAAAAGCTTTCAAAAAGATAAGATTCAAAAGTTATTATTATGTGCATCAATAATTTATCACATTTCCATATCTGGGCTCTAGTTAAATGATTTGTAATAAAACAAAATATATATTTTTTTTTATTTAACTAATTACCAATATTCGCCAATGAGTAAAAGATGTATCTACTTTTCATGTGAAATTATTGAATGGAACATAATATTGTTTATAATGTACATGATGTACAATTTTAGTACTACTATTGTGTACCACTCTGCCCTGAACTCTACAAATCGACAAGAGGGCTCTGTCCATATTACTAAAGTTAAGGCTTTTGATCATAGAAAGGGTAGGTGCTTATAAATAAGTTTAATCACAATTGATAAGTAAAGATTTTTAAATATATTCAATATTAAATTATATAATATATAAAAGATAATTATTTAAATTAATACAATTAGATATCACTTAAGTTACTGTTACCAATAAATGTATGTCTAATTATATTATTTGGTATATTTACAATTTGTTTAAATAAATATCATGAATCCTCAGCATGTTTGACTCTTGACAGTGCTACATAAGACTGCTTAGTTTTATCATCGTACCACCCAATCGGACCAATTTCACAATCAGCGCATATAAGATATTTAAGTCCAGATTCAATAGGCTTTGAGAATCCAATATTATCAAACATGTACATATCTGGTACCATCCAGTAATCTGATAACAATTCACATTCAATAGACTCGCAATTTTTTTTTTGAGACATATGTGGAAGATTGAACTACAAAATAAATTATTAATTAACAATAAATAATTAGAAAATATGATGAACAATTACCTCAATATTCATATGTTTTCCTAATGTAGATGGCAAAATTTTAGAAGGGCATTTAGTGCAATACACAGAGTGCTTGTTTTTTTCTTCGGCAATCAAATGGTCATAGATATTATTTTTACAATTGTCTATTTTCTCTTCATTCATTTTAATGAATAAGTTATTAATTAAAGTAAACAAACAAAATTAGTAAATAAGTTACAAATTAAAAAATAAGCATTCAAAACTTTTCAAAGTTGAATGTTTAAAATGATTTACTTTTTACTTTTTGAGTTAACCGAAATCTGATTTATTTATTAAGCAGGTTGCGGCTCTAATATAATTCATAGATTATTATGTACTTGTCTAGTATCAATGAAATTATTCAATGCTTTATCACAGATTATAACACAATTTAAAGAGTTTTGATAATGACAATGATAAAAAGTACAGTGTTGTAACCTTAGATCTAACGTTTCTAACTTAAATTACGCTAACAATTTAAACTTTTTACAAAACCAATGATACCTTTAGATGATAATGATAGGAAATTAGTAAAGGTGAATTATTATGATTAAATATTTAGCAGTAATAATATCAATATTATATTTTATTAGTTCAATAATAATTAATAGAGATCAAAGGACAAAGTTTCAAGTTGTACGATCATTTTAGCAGCTTAGATATTAATAATAAAATGTACTAAATCTTATTGGTTTTAATTATTTATTCATAATAATTAGAGTTCTAGAGTCAAGGGCATGTATTTTACAAATATATTTTATAATATTTTAAATTTAATTTGTTTTCATTACCTATAAATATTATTTTTTTTAAAAATGGGTAACCGATCATCATTGCTTCTACGTAAAGAAGAAATTGCTCAAATTAGAAGTGAAACTGGATGTAAGTAATTGAGATGAGTTTATTATATTTTATATGCTTTGCATTTGTGTGGTTTTTAAAAATAATCTGTTTTTCAATGTGAAATAATAATTTATGGTATCATTATTTTAAGTATATATCTAGTTTACTGGTCACTATTTTTTTTGACAATTTTAAACCAGTTAACCAGTTAAACAGTTAAAAGTTAAAATTAAAAAATGTTCTAAAAATAAGTTAGTTTTCATATCAGTTTAACAAACTTATTTACACCCTCAGATTTGTTACCCAGGGGTTAAAATTCCACCTAAAGTAACACCAAATTTTATCCACCTTATAATTTTAACTTCTTAAACATTTTGAAAATTTTTATTTTTTTTATACATCAACTGTCATTAATTATTGTCAGATATTATTATACTTTTCACTTGAATCCATTTTCTTAAATAGAATTGTATCCTTCCTAATTGATTAATTTCATTCTCAAGTCTATTCTATTCAGACATCTTATTTGTGTCAGTGACTAATGTGCAGTTATTGTTTTTTCAGTTATTTTATATATTTCATTTTTAGTAGATTTTGTTGATAGTTATTTAATCAGTTTATTGATTGCATAATTACCTAAATTACTAAAAAATGTCTATAATTAACTTGTTTAATAGGTATAAGTGTAAAATGCTTTAAAATAATATTTTTTGAAAAATGTATTTATTTGATTTTATTAATCCTGATTTGATTTATTTTAATGTTCAATATCTGTTTATACAAAATTTGTTTCTTACATTTAATAACCAGTCAATACTAGTATTATTTAATTTTTTCCCCTATGTTGTAATATAAAATCATAGTTGTCCTTTAGTACATACAATATTAAAAACTTAATTAACTTTCACCTGTTACTGTTTGACGAATATTTAGAATAATATTGTAAAATTAAATTATAATTTATTTGTGCAAACTATATTTTACAGTCACTGCAAACCAAATAGAACGTCTGTATAGTAGGTTTACTAGCTTGGACCGAGGCGATTTGGGTACACTCAGTAGAGAAGACTTACTTCGTATACCAGAGTTGGCCATAAATCCTTTGGGAGAAAGAATAGTCGATTTGTTTCATACAGACTCTGGGAATAATAGTGGTCGTATTAATTTCTTGCAGTTTATGAGAGTGCTAGCAAAATTTAGACCAATTCGACCTAGTAAAGAGATCAAACAAAACAATAGGATGGAAAAAGTAAAATGTAATTAACATTTATTTATAATGAACTATTATTTTTTAAATATATTATTTAATAATTATATAATTTTAGTTGCTTTTGATATGTATGATGTTGATAACGATGGTTTGATATCCAAGGATGAGCTTTTGGTTATTTTACACATGATGGTTGGTGCCAATATCAGGTATGTATAACATAATATAGATATGTAATATTTTCTCTTTCTGATTGTACAATTCAATTTTAGCGAAGAACAGTTATCTATAATTGCTGACAAAACCATTTCCGAGGCAGATGTAGATGAAGATGGTTTAATTTCATTTGAAGAATTCAGCAAAACATTTGAAAAGTCTGATATCGAACACAAAATGTCTATCAGATTTTTAAACTAATTAAATTTGTTTATTTTTATAAATTATTATTATACTGGACAGTAGTCAGGGAATTTAATATTTTATCCATATATGATTCTAATTATTTTGTATTGTTTTATTACTAATAGAATAAATTTATATAAAAAGTAGTTGAATATAATATAATAATACACATATAGTTCATATATGTTTATAGTATGTATAAATAGAAGTACACATACATTTTATAACTTTTAAAAATTCAATTTTTAATTAAAAATGTTGGCTTTATCATTGTACAAATGCTAACAGTGAATATGTGATTGATCTTAGTTTAAAAATATTTTAATTCATCATCTAATTTAGAGTGATATATATAACAGAATTTTAAATAGCAATGAATTTATATATTTTAATATTTTAAGCATTCGACGAAACAGCCAACTTCTTCAAATGTTCCATAAATAGTTGCAAGCTTACATCATCTGTCAAAACTGGAGCGCCTCCATCCTAAAATGTCATATAAGTGATGATAACTATCAATTAATCCTTATTTATTTAAATATAAAATAATAATTTTAATACTTACGCCACCGTAAGCATACATATTATTATGTGTTTGAGACGGATTTACTTTACACAACAAAAATCTAGCCTAAAAATAAAAAATGTACAAATTATTTTTAATATATATATATATATATATAAAATACAATTATAACTTATAGTAAACTAACCTGGCTGCCACCTTGTTCAGTGTCAATATACCGTGGCATTGGAAAACGAGTTTTAAGAATTTCTTGAGCATCATCAACAGGTGCTTGAAGCAGCTGTTTGAAATTACTATACTCCGGTCTGTTCTGATAATCCATTGCTCTCCATTGAGCAATAGTCTAAAATATATTATGTATCAATTAATGTCATTATATAAGATATTTTATATTATAATTAACTAATAATAATAAAATTAACTGACTTCTCCATGGAATATTAAAATATGGAAAAATGTATCCATCAATAAAATTTTATCTGGTTGAATACTACTGGTATCCAAAAGTACAGGTTCTGGCCTTCCATTGAAACTATAGCTATATAGAATAGGCTGTATCATGATTAAACTTTGTGTGACATCTTCCCGCATTAACATGTGTCTAGAAATGAAATATATATATATATTTTTATTTTTTTAAATTTTGATTTGTGTATAATCAATTTTCACCTGTAATATGAAGTTTCATCAGGACTATTATTAAAAACTTGTAAAAATTGGGACCGTCTTAAGTGATACATAAACTGAGGATACAAACTGAAGTTTTCTAGCAATCGAAAACTTTGTGGATTATCCTTTTGATAATCACCAAACTTCTGACACTAAATTTAAACAATTAATGAATTTTTATTAAAAAATATAAATATATTTATACATTACCAAGCGTATAAGAGTACGATCAGCCCATCGCATAACATCTGGACTATCTTCAGTTTCTGCACGATTCACAACCATACGAGCCATTAAAACTGCAGATGCTTCTTGATCAAAGCTAGCATTTACATGCATCATATTCTGAACAGGATCTGCCCAACTAAAGAATAAAATCCACAAAAACAAAAATGTATTAAAATTACATACAAAAACAAAATAAAATATTACATACTTTCTTGCTAATGTTGTGACTCGAATACGCTTATAGCCACTGGAATGTTGATATTGTGTAATAAACTGTATACAGCCACGTCCTCCTTGTGGTATTGGTGATCCGTGCTAAAAATTAATACAATTGTAACTAATGAAACATTGACTGATCCATCTACAATAATTTTCTTAATAATCAAATTCTACTAAGTTCTTAAATATTATTTTATATAGTTTATAGAAAGTGTATAATAAAAAGAAACTCAATTCTGAAATTAACCGGTATAAAATGACTAAGAAATATATTTTATCAACTATTTTTAATTTATTTACTTGGTTAACAATTTCAAAGAAAAATGCACATGTCGTATTGGGCATGATGCTGCACATTTTCCATTGACAAGTGCCACCTAATCCTAAATCACAATCGGAAACACACGGGTTCTTGATATTTAATGAAACACATGGACCAATAGCTCCCATTACTAAATAAAAATAAATTTTTAAATTATGAATTTCAAAACTCAATTTAATAACATAATATACAATGCAACTAATTACTTTTTATTTCCCTGGAAGTTTTTATTTCTAAATTAGCGTTGAAAGCCATTTTTAAATTATTTTCATGATCACGTGCTAGTACCCTTTGGAATGTTTGTTTAAAAAGAGATGAATTGAAAGAATCACCCATCACCATATGACCTCTGAAAATTAAAAAATTAACTCAAATTCTAGATTATAATTCTTTAAGCAAATAACAAACCCTGTTGAATTACAACATTGCTTCATTTCCATTAAACCAGTTTGATCCAATGCACAAGCGTAAATATCAATTGTATGTCCATTTGTAGCAGCACGGACTGCTAAGTTATCATAATGTTTAGTGGCTTTTTTCATGTAAGGAGCATTATCTTTCATAATTTGATCATGAGAACGAATTGTATCAGATAACTTTTCATTGACAACATGACCAGGACCTTGGGAACACGCTCCACCGACAAATAACATAATACGAGCACCAGAATACGGATAAGAGGACTGTAAAGGAAATATAATTTTGAATTTGAAGAAAATGGTTATTTGTTGTTTGTCTACTACCTCTAGTAAGCTAACAGCTATTGATAATGCCATTCCTGTGCTTCTTAATGGTCTCATACCTTGAGAAACAGGCCATGGATCTTTTAAAAGTTCGTTTAATAAATCTGACATGTTCACATCACAATTTTGAACTGGTTGTATAAATCTATACATATATTAGAAAAACCTCAGTCAATACACATGGAAACCACCAAAATAATGTAACTAAAAAATACCAACCTATTAACAGATGTATTTATTTGTTGTTGTTGTTGCTGTTGCGGTGCATTCAATTGTGAATTTGAATTAGCATATTTACCAATTCCTAAAATATCTTGAATTTGTTTAGGTGGTAAATCTTTGGTACCTCTAAATACGTACGATTTTGAAATACCTTCACAACCTAATTCATGTACCTAAAAACAAGTATATGTTTATTACTTTTAAACAAAATAAAAATATAATGTATATCTATTTTTACCTGAACAATATTTCCAAATGTGATTAATCCAAGAAGTGCATTGGGTGGTAGTAAACTAAGAGACATTTGTAAAGAATCTTTGAGTGCCCCAAGTTCTTCATCATCCATACACGTATCCACAACAAATAAAAATATGGGTGGCATAGTTTTAGCTCTCTAAATTAAGTAGGTATAATACAAATGTATATATCATTGAAACTATTATTATAATCATTTTTACCAATCTTACCGTTATAGAGTATTCAATGGTAGAAAAAGCTGGAATAAGTTCAGCTGGTTGATGTTGTTCTGAAATTGCTCCATATTGAGGAGGAAACTAAAACAAAGACCAATTTATAAAAAGTACCAATTAAGACAAAAGTTATAACTTACTGAATTACATTGAAAACAAAAATTGCATATCCACATTTTACCTCTATAGTCCACCTGACATAGAGGATTTAAAATTGCACGACAAGTATTTCGAGTGCAAAGTACAGGATCATATTGTATTGGAGGTAAATCTAATCATATATGAAAAATATCAATAACTAAATCACTATCTTTTATATAATAAATTCTAAACTAACCAAGCCTTTCTTTTAATGGCTGATATAAACAACCAACTGGCACAACCAAACGAGTAGCTTCTAATCTACTGGCCGGCCATACATTCCATGACAAACGGACACCATCACGCTCTTCATTTTGCTCAATAAATTCCTCATACGTCGACATGTTTTCTGAAATATAATGATTTATAAAAAATGTAATGTTTTAATAATTAGACAAGTATACAATATTTGTTAGTAATAAATAATAATTTAGAAGTGTACACATTAATTACTATCTTTATTTAAACAGACACATTTGCTTAAATTAAATGGAACAAATACGAGTCTTTAATGATTCTTAAATGGTATAAACTGTATACACTTTTAAAGGGGTAGATTTAAACTTACTTTAAAGACACGTCGATTGTACGAAATGGTAACTATTTACTCTCAAAGTTTCATATACTAAATGTATTATTATTGAGGAACTTTTTTCGAAATGGAAGAACACGTCACTGGTAAATGGTAAGCTACGATAAGAGACCACAGTATAACATAGAACTACAGCTGGTATTTAAAATGCATACAAAAATGATAGTAATAACCTTATCAACCACGAATAAAATAATCTTTAAAAAGCAAGGTGCTAAGACCGTGGTGCCAATTTTTATAATTTCGGTGGTTATTACATTGCGTTATAGAAATAAATAATAATTATTTCTATCATGGTGGTTAGAAAGTAAAAGGAGCACTAAGCGATACTTTTTTCAAAATTGGGATTAAAATTTTAACTTGTATTAAATTTGTATGATATTAAGAGCACTTAAAAACTTCAGAAACAAAAATGTTTGTACATAAACAAATCATATTATTTTCTACTGAAGAGAACAAGTTGTATTATGTAGGTAGTTAAATGTTTTTAATAATAAATTATAACTAAATAATAAAGATATGTCTTTAAAAATATGTATAATATAGAATTCTTAATTTACTTCCCTGAACTACCAAAACTCGGTACATTGTATTCATAATTATGATTATCATAGGTACAAGAAATCTTTCAAAATTAGTGGTAATTGGAGTTTGAAGGTTACGGCGGTTACGCACTTAAATTTATTCCTTCTAACCATCGTTGTATTATTCTATAAACCACGAATATATATACTATAAATGTACCTTGCACCACAGAGATGGTTATCCGACGATCTATATTGGACAACAATTTTGAGCGACACCCTTAGACCTAATCCAATACCTACTTTATAGAGTACCACCTAAACTCTATTATTTGGACATGGCTGATTACTGTCAAAAACGTACCTTTCCTTTTTCCGCCAATTTACCTTTCCACCCAATGAAAAAATTTAGTCTGATATTTGAATATTAATGGACAATTGTATACATTAGTATTATTAATTGGACAAAAAAATAATAAAATTTTTCCTATTTATGTATGATACAAACTGTGTTTATTATATATTGAATACAAGGTAAAAGATAGTTGTTGTTACTCATAAAGATTGTCTTACCACAATTTGCATAAAAAATATCAAAAATAAACTTTTTTTATTATTGTACAAGGTTAAACTTACTTTTATTATTATTTTTCCGTCATAAAAATATCTATATCGTAATAATATCTTATAATTATTGTAAGTAAGAATAAACAATATGACATTTATATTTTTATACTTTTAATTTTATTTTATTTAATCTATATACAACAATTTTTAATATTTTTTGTGAACATTTTGAAATTGTATAATACAATAATAATAATTTATAATACAGTCGTCCATTAATATTGAAATATTAAACTAAATTTTTTCATTTGGCGGAGAAGGGAAAGTTACGATTTTGACGAAAACGATTAACTTCCTATTACTCTATGCCTTACACCACACCTTATACTAATAAACTGGCCTTTTGTACACGCATAGCGGTCAGAGATGAAAATCTCTACTCTTATGTACTCTTATTACTGTTAGTAATAATATTTTTAATTATTAGATTCGAGATACCAATTATAAGTTCAAAATTCGTTAATTATTTTCTGGTTTTTCAGTCATGAATACATCTAAAAAAACAATCACTAATTTCAATTAGATAAAGAAATGGTAAACCAAATATATTATGTACCAGGCACTTTTCTAATTCATTATTTGCAATATTAAATTTTTAGGCTAAATCTAAGATTTGAATTTTACATTACCAAGATTTCTAATTTTGAATAAATAAATATAATACAATATGTAATGTTTATTAGATTTGTATTAAATACATTATTTCATTTATTTTTGACTGCAATATGCACACATCAATCGACGCACAGCACACCTGTATAAAATAAGTATGGTTGACGATTGGAGGATCGAGAAATACAATGCAACTCGGTGCGCAGCAACTACTACTGCGAAAGTGCGAACGGATTTTCAAAATAAACGTTATCTAAGTTTAATTTTGAGGTTTTTCCATTTGTATTCTGATTTTACTAACCGGCATAGTGAATTCTTTCTTCTTAAAATTAACACGTTTTTTTTTCTTTAATAATAAATTCAGAATTAGAAAATCTTTTGAAAAAAATTCTCCCTTTATACAAATGAGGCAAAACATTTCACATCATAGTCAATTCTTGTTAATTATTAATTTGTGCACCGCCTATTTTTAACACCGCACAAGGCACGAATGCCACCGATTCCCCGCATTATAACAAAACAAAAAGTTCTAGGATAATGGGGACGGGTGCAGCCACTGTTGTAAGTGGGAAATTGAGAAGGTAGAATACAACAGGAAATTTAATGTATATCTGTAATCAATGATAAACACTTGCTAACAAAAAAACGATTCCGAATGAAGTTTAGTTGATAGTGATTTTTTGTCGACAATAAATATGTCATTTTGTAGTAAAATAATTAGATAGGCATTATATATTTTCTTAAATAATATTTGTTTAATATTGATCCGATTTTTCTATGTTGTTTCACATTTGCTGGGAAAACCGAAAAATGACCTCCCTAAAGAACATTCTTAGTCAGATTTCTTTACAGAAAAAGTGCTATCATTGTAAATTGGAGCGTAATTGTTGGCAGAAAAGTGGTTCATAAAAGAAGGCAAAAAGGGCGTAATATGTTTTTAACTAATACTTAAATTTCGTACATTTTCCCGTGTTTTTGATTTTTCAAATTTGACGAGAAAACTCTTGAGAAAATTAAAAAACGACCTCCTAAAAGTACTTTTCCAGTGCGATTTTCTTTCAGAAAAGGTGTTAGACTTTAAAATCGGAGTAAGATCTCTGGTAGAAGTTGTCCACAGAAAATAAAAAAAATGAACATCTTTGTAAATCAATAGGTTTCTTCGTTCCACTCAGAATCAAAAATCGATTAAATTATTAAACATTCTATTGAATGTTATTATAGACTTTCTCTCTTTATTCCTTATTTAGATTCAATAATATCATTTGTTTCACTAAGATTTTCAAGTGCAAATAAAACAGCATTTTCAACATGTCCACTACCTCTGATAAATATTAAAAAGTACATAATTAAGTTTAAAAAAAGAAAAAAATTAAATTTTTTAGTGAACAAATAGTTGTACAATTTATTATATCTCTGAATATTATCATGCTATGTTTGAAATACTTAAAAAAATGTTGTCACTGCCTTCAACTATGTGTACAATAGAAAGATCGTTCAGTAAATTAAGAAGAGTAAAAACGTGGATTCGATTGAATGCAGGTGAAGATTGTTTAAATGGTTTATGTATGATGAGTATTCATCGTAAAAAGGTAAACTTATACGAGTATAGTTTCAATCAGGAAACTAGTCATTAATATGTTTAGAATGAAACAAAGAAGTTTTCAATTTTTATTTACTGATACCTTTTGATTTACTTTACAATAAATTTACATTAGTACTAAATAAATTTATAATTATACACTATAGTTTTTAAATTTGAATAATTAATAACTTATAAATATTAAACCTTTATTTAGTATTTAGCATTTTTTTTCGCTCTCTCTCACTGAAATTTCACTTATGTGCGATTATTATTTATGTGATATGTATATGATATAAGGTATTATACATTTATGCTAGATTAGTACTTCTCGGTGCGAGCCCAACTGTATAACAACATTATGTTATTAATAATAATAATTTATTATACATAGACAGGGAACAGTTTGCCAGCTACCTCCAACATGAATGAACATTAACAGCTATCCTACAGGTAGTCTATAATTAGGATAGAATATATAATATTAGTCGTAAACCAAATAAGTCATTTTAATTCTTATTGATAAATACTTCCTACCCAATGCTCACTCAGCTACGGGAAACTTTTTCACAAGACTCAGAAAATCCTCTCTGAATAACTTATATCATAACATTGGTCCCTCTGATCATATAAAATACATACATTCACCAATACATTCCATCCAAACAAAATTTTGCATTCAAATATTAATAGGATAACTGCATACATGTAATCATTTGCTTATCAATTGAATAATGCCATAAATAAACTAACTTAGAATAAGGAGTTGGATAGGGTTGGTCATAGTCGTCTTATTTGTATAATAGGTTATATGCATCCAAGACAACATAAAATACAAACAATATAATTTAAAAATTTTATAATGGTGTAATAAACAGATTTCAGTTTGATTTTATTATCTGTATTTTAAATTAATTATAATTGTGTAGATTATTATTAAGTATAATACTGTAATATATCAAATATAGGTAAATGACTTATAATGGTATATGAATATACAATTTAATATAGTTGTTTTAAATTTTGATATTAAAATACTTTGATTCAGTATCCTTACAGCAGTGCTTCTCAACATTTTTTCTTATGGGACCCCCTAAATTTGATGTAAAATTGTCAAGGCCTCTTTAATCAAAATCATTAATTATTTTTTCTTAATTATATACTAAATTAATGTTTTTTGATATACTTTTGAAAATCTTTATGATAGTATTAAACTATAAATATCTATAAATACAAATTGGTAATAAATATAAAATTAAATAAAAATATTCAGTACAAATGTTGATAATTAATAATGTGACGGGTGTCTACTTTTGCATAATATTTATGTCTGGTTAGTTAGCTTCTAAAGAATTGTGAAAGGCATAAAGTTTGTTTTTTATTATTTGTGGTTATGAAAATGGTGTTTCACAGAATTATGTCAATGCAAACTGAATTAATATAAGTAAATCCGCTTTTGAAATTAATGGATATTGTTGCTGTCGTTTTAATCAAAATTCAGTTCTGTCTCATTAAATTTTGTTTCAAGAGTCAAGTCTTCTCTAATTTCAAAAAATTGTTCTTTTTTTCAATAAATAGAAAATGTAATTTTTACCCAATTATATTTATTTAAACTGATCTTTATAACCGACTACATTTAATTTTGAGACAAAAATAATAAAATAGTTTAAATAAAATAAATATTTCTTGACCCTCAGTTGAGAATCACTGCCTTACAGGATCTTACCAGTCCTATAGCTAAATCGCTAAAATACTTTAATTGTTTTTACATTATGCACCTTTATTAATTATATAATTTTAATAAATTGTTTATTTATTACTTTTTTTTCATTTGTTTACAAAATAAAACCTCAGTCTGAATTATCCAGTCTAAACAATTTACTCTTAATTTTTTGTTGAGTTTTATCATCCAAAGTACAAAATTGGTTAGTTCTGTATGACACAAATATACAAATAGTAAATGCTATTATTTAAATATTTCAAAAATCGACTTACAAAAATTGTCTTATGGTTTAATTATTTTATAATTTTAAATAACACACATTTGACTAATATTGACTCATAAAAACTTAAAGAAATATACAGATGGTTTTTAAATAATAATTAAAAAATAGAAAATACACATAAATACACAGACAATATTTAGTATTTACAAAATATAATTTTCTTAAAACATGGGCCCTGAAAACCTATTAAAAATTAAACAAAGCACGCAAATCATATTAACCATAAAAAATATATTTTAATCAATCAAAAAAATTCAAACCAATTAATTTTATAAATAATAATCAATAAAATTAGTGAATATAAGTACAGCATAAATAGAGTACAAATAAAAAATTGGTATTAACAAGACTATAATGCACTGAATTTATTGAAAGGAAAGTTGTTGTTGAGGTAACAGTAACCACCTACAACTGCTAATCCAGCAACAAGTCCACTGATTATTATTAATGAATTCTTAAACAAAACACAAATTTAAATATAACTACTATGCACTTCACTTTTCCTTATACACAATTTTTATAATGAAGTAAAATAATAAAATGTATTGAATTTTTGTTTTAAAAATATTTAAATACATTTAAACAATATTTACCAATTTGTTTGTGTCCTTTGCTGGTTTTCCACTAGCATCATTTTGTCCCAACATTTTTTTATACAATTCTCTTTCTTGTGCTCTTTCTTTCACTAATGCTGCTTCAACACTACTTAGTAGATTCTGAACAGTTTTATCATTAGGATTTATTTTCAATGCTTTTTGTAACTCACGTGCTGCAGCTGCATTTTGTCCTTTTAGAGCTAATACTTTACCCTTACGCATAATTCCTTTTTCGTTATTAGGTTCAACATTTAATACATTTTCAAGAGTTTCTAATGCTAAACCTAAATTATTCATAGAAATGTGTACAGCTGCCATATTATTTAACGTTTTGATACGTTCTCTTAGAATATTACTTTCATCTGTATCAGAAACTATCTGTAAATAAAAAAAATAGAGTAAAATTGTTTGACTAATTCATTATATTTTTCCAAATAAATATTTAAGAAATATATTCTAAAAAATTCTAAGATTTATTAATGTTTGCTAATGCCATAAAATAACAAAATGGTAGTGGTTCAATTTAGATAATGTGAATTTAATTACCTAAATAAATGTTAAAAATATAATAATAAATAATGTTTTTGACTTATATAGTCTTAATATATAAAATAGTTTGCTATCCAAAATTGAATACAAATATGATGGATAATTATTGAATTAATTTCAGTAAAATAATCCCTGGGCGTGCGGAGAAGAAATGTTTAGTATTTTATTTGAAAGATGTAAAAGATATAAAAAGTAGAACTACGGAAGGTAATAATTAATAACTGAGAATGTATAAAGACCAACATACTTTTTATGATAGGTGGGCCACTGTTGTAGATGGAAGTTGGAAAAGTAGGATATAGAGGGGAATTCAATGTATATCTGTATCAAATGATTAATCATTGCTAACGAAAAACGATTCTGAGCAGAGTTCAATTATATAAGGTATAAAAGGCCATAATATTTAAAATTTTTGTCAAAATTTGATATTAAAATTTTTACACAAAAAGAGTATAAATCTAGTTTAGCAACTTCTTGACATTTTGCATTTTTTTTGTCTGAGCAAGTGACCTTAAAGGGACTTTAGATACACACAAAATGTATTTTATGTGGTTTTGCTAACAAATTAAAAGAAATTTTGAATTTTTTTTTTTTACATATTAAAGCAATAAATAAATGTAAAATATTGGAAAAAAATTATCCATTATTGGTATTTTGAACTTATGATCTCTAGGATGACAACAGGTACAGATTAGCATTAGACTATGATCGATATACTAAATAACTTTGCAATATTGAGAGTTATTTAATATAACGTAATATCCAAACTTCAAAACTAATGATTTTCAAAAAAAATTTTAACACCATCATTTTTAACACGTTTTAATACATATGTTTCAGAAAATAATACTACATTAAACTCAATTTTTTCATGTTGACTACTAAGTTCAACTTATAATAAACTAATCTCCTATTCAGTTTTCAAAATATTCCTGTTTGTTCTAATAATTTTATCCACAGAGTACTTTCTGAATAAAAATTGCATACAAAACTCCAAATTAAAATGTCTATAAATGTCTATAAATGGCTCAAATGTTTTAAAAATTTTACCATTTTTAGAAGAGGCAAATATGTTTTTTAACCAAATTTCAAATCTCCACTAATATTATTATTTATAAATACAACAAAAAATCAAATTGAAAATAATAAACGAATTATTATCATATATTTTCTTGTTTTCTCTGTTTTTTTATTCACAATTATTATTAATAACTGCTTGAAAAAACAAAAATATGACCTTTTAAAGTACTAACTAAATTTAATTATACAAATTTACTTTTGAAAAAGGTGCTACACTTGAAAACTGAATCAACATTTCTGGTACAAATTTTGTACCCAATATAAAAAATAAATAAATAAACATTGTAAAACCAATACATTCTTTGCTTCGCTCAAAATTTGAAATAGGAAAATTCAGTAAAACTGAGTGGTTCCCAGCTTATCAAGTTAATAATTGCTTTGCAAGCTCATCATAATAATTTAACTCGAAAAACCTTTGATTTGCTGTGAAAAACTACATATTGGTCACAGGAATAAATTGAAAATGTCTACTTAAAAAAATAACAAAAAAAATGTATCAAATCATGATAACTTTTACTTTGAGACAACAAAATGCATTTAAACGGTAAGTGGATTAATATTTTTGATAGTTATTGCAACCCAATATAGTTGATACTTATTAGTGTAGGAGTTTTAAACGTAAGTAACTATAATTATGTAAAACATTATCATACTTTTTCTCCGGGTCCACCAAAATATTGAAGAGCTTTACGATACAAATGCAAAGCCATAGAGTATTCATTGCGAGCATACCACCAATTTCCTTTATCCTTTTTTTTTTGTCTAAAATATAATTAATAATTTAATTTAAATAACAAAGAATTAATACAACTAAGTGTCATTATAAATTGTTTAAAGTAATCTACTTGTACTTGGTTTAAAGAATATCAAATGATTAATTATTGTTATTATTATTATTTACTGATGCAGGTCTCGTATTTCCAAAAACTATTAATTAAAATCTAGTATAAATTTATAAAATTTAAATTAGATAAAAATACTTGCAAATTCAAGATAAGAACAAAATCTAACCCAAAAAGTTATGAAAACTAAAAAAAACTTACTGAACTTATACCTATTAAGAACTAATAGATTTACATATTATGACAAATATTATTTAAGTAATGGTTTTATAAATTAAAACATTTTTTAATTTGAAAGTAACAAGAATACAAATATACAAACCCAATTTTTAGTCTTTCAGTTGAAGTAAGTTCATCTGGAACTATTTCAGGTTTTATAGCTACTAGTTCCACAGTATAAACTAATTTAGCTCCACTTGGAACTTTAGGTATCAATCCTTTTTCACCATAACCAAACCTTGATGCTATTTGTAATTCAGCTATTTCCCCTTCATTCATTAGGCTTAAAGCTAAATGAACACCTTGTATAACCTAAAATTAATGAATTTTATTATTTATACATATTTATTAATCATTTCAAGTATAATACTTCACAGTCTCCAAGAGTAATTTCTAAATTTTCTTCTTCTTCAATGATATCATTGTTTTCTTGGAGACGGCCAACTAAATTTATCACAATTTGTTCTCCTTTTGTTGGACGTTCATCTAATGTACCAGGTTTGATAATTTTTTTCATTAAATCACCAGAACCTAAAATATCTTGATAAGATTGTTCTGGTTTATCTTCAATAACAGGTAAAGAATGTTGATCTTCTTTTATAAATTGAGGTGGATCATCTTCATGTACAAACTGAGAAATTTCATTGTTACTATTTTGTTCACTATCCACCAGATCAATATTCAAAGCTGTTGCAGGAGGTTCTGAAAAATTTCCTTGCTCACCATTTATAAAGTCAGAAATGTCAGTTGTTTCTTTTTCTGGAATGGTCATTTTCAATTTTGAACTTATTTCCATGGTTTTTTTCTCAAATTAATAAATACTTCTAATTTATAATTTTAAATAGTTAACTAAAAAAATTGTTGCTTTAACAATAGCTATTATTCAATAATAAAACATTAGAAATAATACAGTCAATAACTTATGAATTTACTACTTGGCTAAAATATTTGTTAAAATGAAAATTTTATATTAACAATTATTAATATGAATAAAACTAAAAGTTGATATTAATATGATTATTAATTAATAAATATAATACAATATTATATAATCTGTGTACATATTGAATTGATAATTGGTATTCTCATTTCTTGAAAAAACCTGATAACATAAAATTTCAATATCATTATCACGAAAGAAAATCATAACCTAAATTACAATATCTAGTTATCATATTATGGCGTGATCACAGATGGTGATGATATGACTGCATTGTCGGTCAGTGACTGTCGACTGACATTATTTTAAGAAGTCTAAGAAGATCCATAGATCTATCGATCTATGACTTATGAGAAGATCGTGGTGACTGAGCACCATGGTTAAGAAGATATTTTGGTTAGACATAAGTATTACAAGAACTTATTTCCAATGCTCTTTATTGTGTAACCAACACTTATATTATTCACTCTATTTTCCTGTTTATTGTCTTGTTTAATACTATTTATATCAATTTTAAATACATTAGAGAACTACTTTTATACTTTAATAACCTAGTTAAAGACAAACCACATAAACTTCAAGCAACTAGTTTGTGCTGTTAAGAAACTTCCACTAAGACAATTTTGTTCAAAATGTTTCCCGTTGAGGTATTAAAACTTAATGTGTTTAATAACCCAGAACTTATTGTAGTGAAACTATTAAATAAATAGTTCAACATTTCAGAAATTCAAGTCTATGAGGTGGAAAATTAAAAATTTGTTTTTTAAATAACCCAAAACTTTGTTGTAGTCAACAAATAAATAGTTGTATATGCTTTTAGATAATTTTGAAAATTCAAACTCGTTTAAGGTTGGAAAGTAAGTCAATAAGGAAAAGAAACTAGATGATTAACAAATTAAGAAGTTAACAATAAATAATTTTTGGTTTTTTATATGGGTATAAAACTGAATGTCATGTAGATAGCTAATTTTAAAAGAGCGAAGAACATACACCAATAAAATAAACAATGAATATCTCAATTGTTATTTAAGTAATTTTATTTATTGCAATATATTTGTATAGTTTAATTATTATATATTTAAAATCAAAAATAAAACAAATAATATGAAATAGTATTAACTTAAACAAAAAGAGACTATTATTATTTGTCAAAAAAATAGAAAATTAATTATTTTAATTAAAGATATTAATTAAATAAAAATGATATTAAAAGTATTGTTATATTTATACACTGATAAAAAAAAAAATATATATATTTATATTAAATTTCTAAAAAATAAACTAAATGCTAAAATAATTTCTAGGATAGTATAAATAATAATTTAAAAATATATACTCTTAATTTGTATAAATGTAAAAAGTAATATTTCTTAATAAAAAAAACCACAAGTTTATAATAAATATTTATTAATTTATTCAACTATTTAGTATATACCATTATTTGAATTTTAATATATAACTGTTTTGGCAAATTTACTTTATAATAGTTGATTTAATCAATTTATCAAATTTTGGCAACAAAATAACATTTAAATCTTTATTTAATATTATGATGTAAACAAATTTAAATGTTTACCATTGGTTATTGCCTTGTATGTTAATTCCTTTATATTTGGCATTTAATTTAATTAAAACACACATTTAAAAATATTGTATTAAACTAAATAGTAAATATAGCGACAGTTTAAACAGATTCAGTGGGACTTTGGAATTCACTCAATGCTTTAATTGGATTTTGAACTTTCTTTTGAGAGCCTTTTCGTACTTTGGCTCTAACTTCTTCTGGTTTTTCTGGCCTCACAAGTGGTTTCTTTTCAGGAGCTTTCATTTTCCACACAACCAACTAGGATAAAAATTTAACCAATTTCATACAAAAAATTGTGCCTGTTTTTGCTATGACAAAAATTACTTTTTGAAGTTCGACTCCTTGTCTAGGATACTTAGTACTAGCCACATACGAAGATTTAACAGTCAAAACAACAGCATTCATTAAATTTTTAGCAGCTTGAATTAGAGATGTGGCACTGTCCAGCTAAAAGATAGATAATATAAATGAAACATCAAAGCATTAAAAAAAAAATGAAAATAAAAATCATACTCCAGAAACAATAAGCTCGCCACTGATATTTTGTACATCAGCTTTAACTTTAGAAGTTATGTTTAATTGATGACAATATAAAGCAATTCTTTGTAAATATGCTAACAAATCTTTTTTAGTTGATGATTCTGGACATTGATCAGCAATTTGTCTAGTTAATTTATCTAACTTAGTACCAGCTTCTGAAATTTTTTTTGCAGCATTTATAACATCCATGGTAGTTTTTAGTGGACCTCGACCACTAAAATATGAGCAAAATTAATAATTTTAATATTAAATTTAATTAATTTAAAAAAAAAAAAAAAATGTATGGTTTATAAAGTTAAAGATAAATAACAAAAAGAAATTTATCAAGGGAACAATATAACAACCAAAATACTGTAGATATATAAAATAATTAAACATCCAACTTTCATATAAGATGACTTACATTATTAATATTCTATTTTCTATCTATATTCAGAACTTTCAAACTTTCTACAGATGTCCATTTCTTCTTTTTTTCACTTAATGATTCATACAAAATATTTTAATAATACTATGTAATATATGTTATATTAAATTTTATTTTAGTTTACATTCTTATTCTGATTAATTCTAAGTTTATTATTGTACATTGTTTAATGTTTAGCATAATACAATTTAATCACCTCTACTATTGACAATTGTCCGTTTTATTCATTTGAATAAATTACTATTATTATTATTATTGAAAAATAAGCAGTGCATAATTTTATTCAAAATTGTATAGTTTAAACAAAATATATTTTGTTGTAACCCAATTAATCATTTAATAAAATATTGCCTCAATTAGTGGTCAGATTTCTTTTAAAAATTGAGCATAGAGGTGTTTTATTTCGGGTCATAGTTTTGTTATAGAAATCAAAACCTACGCTTACCATAATTTTGGATATACCCCGGGCTGTATTAAGTTATTGGGGTCACTTGAAATGTATTGCCCTAAAAGCAGTATAATACCAAAACTACAAATAATAGCTTGTTATACTAATAATAATATTGGCTTAATTAATATTTTTTCAAAGTGAACTACTAAACTAAACTGAACTGATTAAAAATACAGAAATATTAACAATTGTATACCGTGTGAAATCAGTCATTTCCATCATAATCATACACATATGTTTGGCAAGAACAATTATATCATTTCCTGTATCATCCCATTTAGCGACTTCACGGTCAAACTTCAACTTTTCACTTCTAAAGAATTCAACTTGTTGAGCGATCTTCTGTTTATCTTCTTCGGTCATTTTTCTCATGGCTTCCTAAAAACGATCAATATTAAAATTAAACAAATTAAAAACTATAAAATATTTATAAAACAATAAAATAATATTAAATATAATGAATTCTAAATACGTACACGCGCAGTTGTAATTCCACTAATATCTGGGTATTCATCTAAAGGTTCTCCAGTATGAGCGCTTGCTATAAAATAATTTATAGTATTTAATTTTATTTATTTAAGAATAGTAAATGAAATATCAACATCAAGTATTCACATTAACTATGATTTAATTAAATTTAAACTTTACTTAAACTCACATCTACTACGAGTCTCAACTGTATAATGTTCATCAAACTCTATATCTTCAGGATCTAATTCTTCATCTGTCTGCAATATTTACTCAATTATTTATTTATAAAAATGTTTAATAAATGAATAAATTATAACAAAAATCATACTCTATTCATAAGAACAGCTCGACGTATCTCTCTTACACCATCATATACAAGTCTAGAAGCATCAATAAAATCATTTTCATCTACTTCTTTAGGAGGATTTGTTGACAAAGCATCTACAGCTAACTCGACACGTTGTGCAAAATTGGGCATAACTAAAACAAACAAAAATAATATATATAAATACTATTTTTATAATTAAATATAAAAACTAACAAATTTTCGAAACCCTTTTGATTTTAGATTGTATAGAAATATCAATATACAAAGCAAATACTGTTAAAAATTACAATCTTTCTAAACTATTTGTTCTAATAAAAATGACATAACTTAAAACAAAAACTAAATTAAATTGTCATATGGGCTTTGTTTATTGTATTATTATTATTGGTGTGTTCATAGTAAATTTGGTTGTTTTTAAATAAATGTTGCCTTTACCTTGATCACGTAATACTTTAATCGCTTCTAAAACACGTTCTGTGTAAATACCCGGTTCATAGTTATCCATTTCTGCAGCCACTACATTACAAACTCTAGCTGACCGACCCCTTATTGCTCCAGCAGTTCTGTCTAATGGATCAGCCGATCCTTCTTGAAGTGCGAGGACACATTTATTTACATCTTCCAAAATATGACTCTCTAATATTTAATAATAGTTACATTCTTATACATAATTATAATAAATAAATATTTAAAAAATTATCAATACCAGATACAGCTAAAAAGTCATCTATTGTTGTTATATCATCTACAGCTTCAGTTAATAACCTGACTTGAGCTTGCCACGCATCTCTAAAAACATCCATATTATCAAGTGCCAATTTTGAACGAGGCCGAACAGCTAAAACTCTAGCTGCATTTATAACTTGGGGACATAAATTTTCAATTTGTGCAGCAGCAGTTCGTACCATTTTTACACCATCTTCATTATTAGACATACTACAGGCGAGATTAGCAACCTGAAATGTATATCAAAGAAATGAATTATGGTTCAATTTAACCAAAAATATTTAAGTTACCTCTACAAGTTTATTAGCGTGTTCAGTAAATACAAGAGCACATTCTTCCACTTCTTTTTCATCACCTGAATGTGCTGCTTCAATCAATACAAGTAATGGAACACTAGTCTCTAGGAAACTGTAAATTATAATAACAAATTAGTCTAATTAACTGTAAAACATTTATTTTATTTTACCTATCAGAGACATGATCTACAACAGCTTTTCGTAGTTGTCGTCGTAAATCTCTGGTTTTACGGCACATATGATCAATAGCACGTTCTAATCCTTCACTAGTTTCTTTCACACTCATCTATTAAATATACAAATGTATAATACATGAACACAACAGGTACAAATGGTTAATTATAGAATTAATCCTAAATTGTAAAAAATAACATGCCTTACAGTATTATTTTTATTCATGCAAAATCGAAAAAAAGAATTTAACATTATTAGTGAATTCGAATAGAACAACAACACAACATATTAGATTAAATATAAACCTCGATTATATTTTGTAATGTAGCAAATTACAGATTCAATGATTAAAGCATTAAAAGGAAATTGAATCATGAAGGTAACATAGGTGTGGTAATTGATTTCAATTTGTACAAAACTACTTACCTAAATTAGGATATTTCAATTGTTAGAAATGTAGCTAAAGTTTTAAAATTATAAGAACTAATAGACACACAAAATAAATAAATAAAGGACATTACTTACTAAATAAGTAGGTTATAAAAAATAAAATTGGTTTAATTTTCCAGAAAATAGAGACTATATAAGCCTTATATAAGACACAAACTCAATTAGTATCAAAGATGTGCCTTTTAGGAATTTCAACTTTTTACCACAATCCTACTCACCCACACATTTCTGAAGCATTTAACAATCCTAAAAGACGCACAAATATAGGGTATTGAAATTATGAATATGAATACAAGTGATTATAATGGAAGAAGAATCAATATACTTAAAGTGACTGCTTGAAATTTGAAATAAACAATATGTAAATTAATTTTTAAATGGTGTTGGCCAACATCCACTAATAATCTGTTACTGTTATGTACCAATGATCATAAAAAAAATGTTCTCCGAAAAATTTAAAAATATTTGGTACAATTTGGAAAAATTCAAAACACTTGTTCAAACTTTAAATAGCTGTATCTCAAGCAATTTATTGAAACGAAACCAAATACTCACATTTGAATCTAGGGCCAACATAAAGGCATTGCTACTTATCATTTAAACAAATGTGTTATCTTTAAATACTTCCCCACCTATTTCTAAAAAAATTAAATAAAATAATATTCATAATTAACAATAATATAATCTTTTTAATGTTTGTCACAAACTTTAATTTTAAATTATTGAAAAAAATATACATATTTTATAATTTTGTTTTGGTTTTAAAGCTGTAAATAAGTTATTAACACTATTTTAGAACATGTTTTGTAGTAAACAGTTCTGTGTAGACATAAGAGCCAATAACAATAGCCTTCATTTTATAAGAATATTCTTAAAACTTTGTATAGAAACAATATGTTTTAATGCTATTTGAACCTTTGGAAAATTAAGGTTAAAGTTTGATTTGATTAATGCTTTAGGTAAACTGTAAGTTGATAATTTTTCAGTAATTTTATCTTTTTATAATTTTATATGTAAAACATAGAAATACATTTCAAAATTTGGCAACCCCCAAAAATGTTACCCTCGGGGTAATCCCGTAATATAACATTGATCAAAATCCATCAAATAAAACATTTGGTGGTATCCCCTCAGCATGATCACACTATGTATATTGATTGTATCTATTATCATTGCTAATAAATATAGTATTATAATACAAAGTTATAATCCATTCTACTACTTAACTCACAATCACCTTTCAGCTACCTAACCTATTTTGACCTCAACAATAATTTAATATACACTGTTGAATACACACAGGTTTATAGAATATTTAATTATCACTCAAAACATGCCAAATAAATTGCAAAGATGTTTAATTAGAATTCAGTGCGTATAAAATAAATACAATTGACACAATTTCAACTTTGCTACATAACCAAAAATATTGAAGACATTATACTTATTTAATTAAAAATATATAAGTACAACTATAATTAATTTCAATATATTATTAATTAAAGTTAATTTAAATGTTTAAAAAATATTTAGGTAGCAAAATTGTTTAAATACACTACTAAGGAGATTATTGATTTGTGATTGATTTAAATCAAAAGGATGTTGAATGTAGATTTATCATCTCTATCTATTTAACTGGTATTATGACAAAAATGTGTCTATACTTCCAATATTTTTCAGGCCTAATAGGTTGAAAAACTTGATTTTGATGTCCAAAAAAAAAAAAAAAACCATTAAAAGTTGTACAATAAAAAAAAATTTTTTTCTGATTTTATTACTGCAAATATTTTAAACAAAATATTGCCAGATTGATGAATTCAAAAAAACGTAGACATTTAATACAACTTCTCATGTTTATTCTGGCATCAAAAAAAAAAGTATATGATTAAGATGCTCGATTTTTGTGTACTATTGAAAGTACACAAACTCTTTTTTTGAACTAGATTTCCAGTAAGATAGATAGAGATAGATAGATAGAGATGGCAAACTTATGTTCAATATCCTCTTAAGGTGGTGAAGGTTTCTTTAAAAGTAAAATTACACACAACAGTGATTAATGGGTACACAATATAGATTTGTATTGAAGTAATCTATTTCTAAAATGTAGTGATTTTAGTGCAAGGACGAGCATTTTTTAACATGAACCATACCCTTTTTCCGACCCTTTGGAGTTGCAGTTGCTGCAAACACCAACATAAAAATAATAATCCTTAATGGAATGTTGAATTAATTATATTAAACATAAATTTAAGTAAAATACAAGCTTAAGAATTTTTTCTTGTAGAATAACTACTTACATTGGACATATATTCAGAAAGTAAATCTTGTAAAGCTTGACGAACAGCATTACATTCGGCAACGATTCGTTCTCTACGTTCATCACGTGTACATGAAGAATCAGCCATCAATGCAGCTCCACTAATAATACTTTCAAGTCTTTCTTCTAAAGAAGGTCGAGTGCGAACTTCATTATAAACATGGGGATCCATAACCATTCTTTCCTAAAACAAAGTAAAACTAATGTATTGTATGTGCTCTTAAAAAATTTAATTTTAATTTTTTCACTCTTTAACATTTTCAAAATATATTATTCTAAAAATTTGATTGTATCATAGATTCATATCCTATTAATAGTTTCTTAGTTAAAGCTGTACAGAAATTAGACATGAAAACAGCCAATTTTCAACAGAATAACAAGTTACACGATAAGGAATATCGATCAGTAAAGTAATTCTTTATCTTTTATTGAATATTAATTGTTTTCACGCCTAATTTCTATAAAAAACTATTAATCGGATATGAATGTAATATTTAGTGATTAAGGGATGAAAATCAAAATTTTATTTTTCTATACATATGTCCTCTTACAAAATCTGATTGAAACAAAAAACAAATATTGACAATTGATGCATAACACTGTAGAGCACCCTGTATATGTATGCAAAGTTTACATATGTATAGATATACTTTTCACTGAAAAGTCAAACAATGTCATACATTTATTTTGCTATACATTGTTAAATGGATAAAAAATATTCAATACATTTTGTATCAGATACATCAATAATATACCTTAACTTAACTAAATATCAAAATAAATTTATTCATTAAATTTTACATGTATTATGTCAAAGAAAAAAGAATTTCTAAAAAGGTTTCTGCAATTAGCAAAATACCATTTTAAAGGCAGATCAAAAATAATTTTAATAACTAAGTGAATGCTTTCAAATAGTGTATAGTATTTGAAAAAGTATGATGTAACTATATTTTTCTTATGTTAAAAATCAAAGAAAATAGTTTTGTGAGCTAAAAGGTTGATGGAAATGACAATCAATCATTTCAAGAGTATTGAATTGATATTAACAAGAAAAACAATATTTTAAAATTTTTAAGTTTTGGCAGATTATTTTAATTTTAATTTCAGTTAAATATTAATATTGAATTCTAGAAATGAATTTTTTATAAATTAATAATTTTTATTTACGTCAAAGTCATCCAGTGCAGCAGCCAATTCACCAGGGCCATCATAAATTTGATTACCATTATCATTCATTGCTGCAGAACGACCTTGAGCCACATCACTAATAGTATTTACAGCTTCACAAACTTGTTTCAAAACAAAATCACGATTTGCTTTAGCAGCAGCAAGTTCAGGATGTCTCACATAAACCTATAGAATATTCTTATACTGTTCTATGCATAATGTTGGTTAATTATTATTTATTATTTTTACTTTAGAAGCAGTTAATAACATTGTAGAATGTTTTTTTAAAATAGCACGAGCAGCAGCAAGATCATCACGTAATTGAGGATCCTTTAGTTCTTGTTGACGTTTGGCGGCTTGGCTCATAAGTTCACTAGCACTTCGACCAAAAACTTTAATATTATCAAGGAGTTCAGCTTGACTTGAAGCATTTTTAACTTTTTCTAAATCATCTTCGACCTAAAATTTCAATATTAGATTTTAAACATATTTACCTCAAGCAATTTATAGAATAATTATACAAACAAACAATAAAATGAATTAGAATAAATAATACTTACAACTCGTAAAGATTTTAATAATAAATGTACATCAACCATATCAGCAAGTATAAGTAGACGTGTTACAGCTGATAGTAAATTTCTTGCAGCTCTCACCATATTACTACGTTTAGCTGAAGCACATGGGTCTTCAGCGAACTCCCTTGCAGCAATACTCATAGCGTCACCTAAAAAATGTAAGTACCTAGGTCACTAAAATTTGTTACATTAAATTATATTGGGCATAAATAAACAATATATTTATAATATAAAACTATATTATGACATTTAATTACTTTTTATTAGAATTTCCCATAAATATGCAATTTTTAAGGGACCCAGAGCAATTTCTACCCACCCTACCACTATACACACACAAAAATAGCCATGTAAGTTAAATATCTGTATTAGAAAAGCATGATATTCGACTTTAATACACAAGTATTAATAATATATTTTATTAATTAACTCACCAGTTTTTCGAACTTCTTCAACCGCAGCTAACATTTCTTGTTTTATATCAGGATTTTCATAAGCAATTTGCTCACCAACTTCGATAAAATTCTCTGTAGCTTTTTCTACAGCAGCAACAAGGACATGAGCTCTTTTAGAACGCCCTTTTTTCTTACGCGATGTGCCTTTTGTGTTCACCAAAGTAGTTACCTGGAATGATTTTAAAATTTTAACAAAATAATCTTTAAAAAACTAAATAAATTAAAAATCTTACTTGCAAAACTAAAGGTTCTAAAGTCTTTTCTACAGACATAGTACGTATCTCTAGATTTTTAGGGTCCCATTTTAGGGTAATAGGACCAAACTGATCAGTCATTTTGTATTATTTACTTTTTGATCACAGTATAAATATTTAATTATGTTCAATAATATTTGTAAGTAAAATTTACACACATAAAGAAAGTCAACACCGGAGTTATGATTAATAGTAATATCACAATTCACTAATGACAAATTCACTTAGTCACAAACACAACACCGTGTAGGAAATCGAAGTAGGAAATTAGTTTTGGTATGATGATATCATCAAATACCATAGCTATAACATTCATAACACAAACACAATAACATAATACAAAATACGGATAATAAAATGTTTACTTCTTCAGGGATGATAAGTGGACATACCCATACAAACGGTGAGTCATAACAAATCATCGTTGACGTCCATTTTGGATAACAATTCCAAAGACTCTCTAGACTTTTCGACGGAAAGTACTTAATGGTGGGCATTCAAGAACCGCAACGATTTTAGCGGTGTTTTTTTAAACTATACATTATACTCTGTGATAGTACGTGCAGATCATGATCATATATACAAATTCCGAAAAAAGTAAATACTTTCTGAGATAATGAGTGTACCCACTAAAATGGATTCCCCTGGTGTATTATATTTTTATTTAAGTAGTGTCAGACTAGTCAGTGGTATAATAAACTTCTACCACGATTTTTTCATTTATATTTGTCATCACTTTTGTCCTTATTAATATTCTTCATGAAAATGTAATTCACAAACCGCTTGCCTTTTAATTACAAAATCCTTTCTTGATATACAATCCAACAAATACACCGCCTAACCAACGCCATAGCCTACTCATTTGAAAATAAGAATTACTGTTCCGCTGTTTTTATTAGATATTACTCAAGCCTTTGACAAGGTTTGGCATACCTGACTAATTTAAATTAAAAACACTTCTCCCACCCCCCCCCTATTTCATATTCTTTAAACCTTACCTAGAAAAACTGCCATTTCGTTACCAAAGTAGGCTTCGAACTCTCCAACTTATCCCCTATCCTAGCTGGTGTCCCCCAAGGTGCTTTTTCATCTCCCATGTTATATAACATATATGCAGTAGACCAACCAACATCAATTCACACCTCTGTAGCGCCGAGTTCGCAGACAACAAAATCATATTTGCTTCCACTCAGACCCAATTATTGCCGGTCAGTACTTACAAAATCACCTTGAGGATATGGAAGAATGGTACTCGAAATGGAAGTTTAAAGTTAACAATGAAAAATGCTCCCATATTACTTTTACGTTAAAAAAAGGCACTGTTCCTCCGTTATCGCTATCCAATAAAATCCATCGGCCTCTAATGTCTGTTACTTAGGATTAATACTAGACAAACGTCTTACCTGGGCCGAATGTGTAAAACAAAAAAATCTTTTGTTGAATTCAAGACGTAAATCTCATTATCTTCTAGGCAAACACTCCAAAATTACTCTAAAAAATAAACTACTGTTATACAACTCTTCTAAAACCAATTCGGTCTTACGGGATTCAATTATGGGGCACAGCAAAAAAATCGAATATCTATAAAATACAAACTTTTCAATCCATTACACAACGAATCATCACCAAAACTCCCTTCTACGTCTCCAACCAATCCTTACATACTGATTGAAGGTTCCAACTATCTCCGAAGTAGCCACTTTATCTTACAAAATCTTTCGTGCACTCCTCGCAAATCATCCAAATCCCCTAATACTTGCCCTTAATTCTGATATTAATCCCCCGAGAAGACTAAAGAGAAACTAGTGTCGAGATTTAGCTTAAAGTAGAAAAAAAAAAAAATTAATCAAGCCAAAAGTGTTATCGCTGGGAGCTTCTTTAAGTCAAGTCACTCATGTCATCTTTAAAAATATCAAACATGTACACTGTAAAAAAATTTTTACAGATTGTATATTTTCTAATAAATATTAGAAAAAAAAATAAATATTTTTTTAGTAAATACGGCCTAAATTATCATGTAATTCATATTATTGTAGTGATAATGATGACTGTGCAATATCACCGTATGTTATAATTTTTTAAAAGCAGGAAAACCACAAAAAGTTAGATATGACAATAATAACAATATATATATCTACTATCTAGTAATAAATTAAAAATTAAATCAAAATTATATTTATCTTCCTCATAAACAGAAACCACTTTTGAGACTCCATCATAATAATTTGCATGGAATTTTGGGAAACGGTTGACCCCCCCTCACGTGCATGCACCTGGTAATATATCTTTAAAAATGTAACCATTTATTATCTATAACTAAAAAATCACCAAGTATATGTACAAAGTATATCTTTGATGTGTTAAAGTAGGCCATCTGACCGCAGACCGCGGGAAATATTTGTTGAATCTGGCGCCGCACAGCCCAATGAGACAGGACTATAAGAGCTATAAAGCAGTGTTCACCAACGTGAAATAACTATGGTCTAGTCCAAAGGGGGTATAGTAAAAATAAATTTTATCCAAAAATGCAACTGGTCATATTCTGTAATGAAATTAAATTGTTTTTATTTAAATAGCTTCAAAAAAAAAATTTATAAATTATTATTTACACTTAATTAGGAATTTTGTAGGATCTAAGGTAGCAATTCATAAACTTTTTACCATTGTGGCACATTATTATTATTTAATATAGGTCACGGCACACTATATGGATGAATATTGTCTACTTTCTAAATATAAGCGATTTAAGACTAGGAAACAAACAATGAATTAAATGATACGTATAAATTGATATTGAAAATTTATTTTAGTTCCAAAAATTGTTTTTAATAAAATTGTATAGTAATTTTATGATGGTTTTTAAAAGAAAATGTTTAAGTTGACACACCCTTTGAGAAACATTGGTCTAAGAGAACATACGGAACTGAAGTTATAAGTCAGTAACATGTCTCAATGTACCAGAACATATGGCAAGCCTATGCTAATGTCAAATAGCCTTTAAACCATTGATATGTAGGGATACACAGTCCTGGTTAAGACATTAACCAGGATCAATGATCAAAATAACATTGAATTAAAAACAAAAATCAAATTTTATAAATGTTTACTAAATTATAATAAATTCATATAATAAAATAAAAAATCACTAGCCACCTGACAATAAAAATTTGAAATAAATATATTTATTGTAATTAAATACATAAACATCAAAACTAAAGAAAAAAACAAATTTGATCAGTTATTATCATTAAACTTATTAATTATTAAAACTATCATTTTAGTTAGAATATTTTAAGATCACTTATTTGTGAAGTAATTATATGCATACTAGAAACATTAAAGATCTACTCTACAATAGCAAATGCAAATAAGAAAATTTCACATGTTTAATGGAAATTAAAATTATAAAATAATGAGTATACTTTTTTGAGAATCTTTTTTAATTATTTGAATTTTAAAAAAATGTCGATAATTTCTTAAAATTAGAAAATGAATTATTCAATGATTGCTGAAGAAACCATTTGATTAACACCACAAGATCCATCACCTCTGTAGAGTAGGTAATAGCCCTAAAACAAAATGTAGTTAGTTATATAAATTATAATAATTCATCATTAATTTTCCTTCATATTATGTTAGTTAAATAAAACAATGAAGACGTGACACAGTGGTTAACAAAACAATACAATAAACATATTTCACAATATTTAAAATTTTGGACCATTTCTATAAATATACTAAAGCTTTAATTAATTATTTCTAAGTTATTATGGGCATTATCTTTTAAAAGCCCATTACCTGCATTCCCCATTTGTCACCCCAACTGTTTTTAATGGTCCAAAATGGTAAAGTTGCATTTAAATAAGGATATTCTGAAAAACAAAAAAATATATATTTTAAATAAATCTGTATTCAACTTACTTGTTCACCCCATCCAGGTCCCCAACTATTTTTAATTAACCAATATGGTAAATTTTTGTGAGTATATTTGGTTTCTAAAACAAATTAAATTAGTTAAACAGTGTTTTAATCTTTCATTAAGCTTATATATGCATTTTATACAACAATAATTGTCATTATGTTAATAAAACTCTAACTGTTATAGTTTTATTAATACAACTTTTATCCACGTGGTCTGGTTAATACTGGAGTTAAGAATAAAATAATAATAGTGAATAGGACATTTTATATCGGTAATTGATCAGTATATATTCTGCATGCAAATATGTTTAAAACATGTTTAGTTATAAATGACTGGAAATTATAGATCTTTCAAGGAAGTATTTTTGTGTAGCAATATTAATTTTCAAAATGTTTGAGAAACCAGTTTTCATTTGAATTTCAAAAATTGACTCCTAATTAATTTTAACTTAAAAAATATGAAAACTTAAAATTTTAAATATAGAACATCAATCATTATGGTTTTTTAAAATAAAAGTATTATGCGATTAAACATTTTTTTTCTCTTGTTATTAGAAACAAATAATTATTATACACATAATGCGATCTTACTATGAATTCCGTATCCAATAATTGCTACACCATGGTCCAATGATTTGGGGCTGCATAGTGCATGTATTGGATGTGATACTCCTCCCATGTAAAACTAAAATAAAATAGTAATTTAATGAAATATACTAAATAATTATTCAATTTTGGTCACAGATTACATATAACTAATATAAGTGTTTTCTAAATATAAAAACTCATACCTCAAAATCTAGAAATTCTTTTTAGAAACTATAAATTAGGTACTTAATGAAAAATGTCAAATAATACAAAAAATTGCATAGCATACCTGCATAGCATTAGCATTAACTCCAACTGACAGAGGTCCATGTGCAACTAAAAACTTGGCTATATCTCCTTCATCTGTTGATACATTTACAGCCTTCGATATTGATACTTTCAATTTACTTTTATTTAATTGACATCCTTTTCGGTCTTCATGACCTTCATAAGGATAGGCAGATTCTGTCTCTAAACCTCCTAAATTTTCAATAGCTTCAAACGCTTGAGTCATAAGACCTCCACCACATCCATTATCCATAGCATCACAGTCAATCAGCTCTAATAATTATAAAGTAAATAAACAAAAAAAATAATAGCATTTTTATAATCTATTAAATTACCTTGTTCTGAAAGAGATAGAAGTTTTCCAGATTTTAAAGCATTTTGTCCTTCAATATTGGCAATTGCTGAAAATGCCCAACATGATCCACAACTTCCCTAGGATTAAATGTATAAATAATTTAAATTCAATTTATTTATTTTACTTCAATTATTTTAATAATAAAATCTCAGTATAATATAGCTGTGCAAAGTTTTAATATAAATGTAATCTAAAACCAAACATACAATATTAATTTATTGTAAATTATAACATGCTATTTTAATTACATAAAGTAATTTAGGAGAAAAATATTTTAGTAATTGAGTTTTACAATAACAATAACTCAAGGAATCCAGAGCATAATTACATAATTTTAAATACCAATAACAAATACCTGATTTTTTACTGGTGTAACTACGCTGTGATCTCTCCAATCAAACTCAGTTGGAATTGCGATATCATGAGGAATTTCTGCCATGGGTAAAATTTTATTTTTTGCCGATGATGGATTTAGCCCCAAGTATTTTTCTTGAAATTCATTTTCTATCAAAATGTTATAATTTATTTAAAAATAATATTAAATTTGAATTATATAATTTAAAAAAGTACATTAAAATTTAAAAAATCAACCAAATTAATAAAATTTGTTTTTTTTTTTTACTTTTTAGATTCCAAACAGAACAAATTTGTTTTAAATGATTAACTACATTTTTTGTTGACTAATACATTTTGTATTGAAGTTCTTTAAAAATGACTTGTAGCTTTTTTTTTTAAAAATTATAATTTACAACAATAATAAGTTGAATACACAAGTAAAGAATTTAAAAGAAGTGATTTTTAAAAAAAATTACTTTTAGGGTGTTTTCCCCCCCAACTATATTTCTTTATTCTTGGGTATATGTTTGCCTTCTAATTACTATTGTATTCCCACTGTGTTACCTACACCATTTTTCTTTTCATTTCATTCATTAACATTCTTCCTCTAATTTTTTTACTATTTCTTACTTATTCATTATTTTTGTTAACTTTCTCTCCTAAACACCATAACACTTATACTGCAATTCCAAACTGTTAACAAGTATTACTTCACAATCTTTAAATTTTTTCAAAATATATATTCTGCATATCAAATAATCCATATGTGGGATGTTCTCTTTACCTTTAAAAATTATTTTAGGCTAATCACTCTTCAAAATAATAGCTTTTATAATTTCTCATTTATATTCTACCACATATCAAAACACTGTATCTCCAGCATTTTTTCTATTTACAAATATTATATTATTTTATAATCAATTAGGTAAATATTAGTTAAATAAATGAAAATTTACTGTCAAACATAGAATTTAAATATAATAAATTATATTATATTATTACTTGTAAGATCTGCAAATTGTGTAGCACCATAAATAGCAGTTCCTTGTTCATGATTTTGTAACAACTTTATTTTCTTCATATTAGCAGCATAAATGCGGAATCTTCTATTCTTTTCTTCAAGACTTGAATATATTTTACTATGTGTATTTATAAAATTTTCAAAATCTTTTTTTAATTCAAATCTTTCTTCTGCATCATAATTTTGTTTGTTTAATTTATTCTGATCAAATTTAAAAATAATATTATAAATTAATGAATTATTTAAATATCTAATTTCTATGAGAATAATTATTGGTGATACTTCATTATGAGATCAATCTTGTCCATAGAGCATAAAAATACCTTTGGGCTAAACAAAATTCCCTAATATATATATATATATAAAGATGGTGCATAATGATTAATTTTATAGACTACAATTTACTATGGTTTAATTGCAATTTATCAATAAATAGTTGACACAGGCTTAATATTGAAAGAATTTTATTCTTCTGTCATCGAAAAAAAAAAGGTTACTACATCATTTTTATGAGAATGCAATTTACTTCATGAATCTATAAAAATTAGTGCACATGACAAATATGGTAATGTAATGCAATAAAAAAGTATATGTAATCAACACAGTAAATTTCAACCTATTTTTCCTTGTTACCATAAAAGGTGTCAAACCTCAGTTGACTGGATCAGGAAATACTTTTTTTTCTATAATAGTAATATAAATAGTTAAATGTATTTCAAATTAGCGTAACATTTTAAGAGTTTTTTTTTTTTATTAAAAGTTCCATTAAAGATAACTGAAGAGATCTCGTCGGAAGATGAAGAATAATTAACAAAAAATACTAAACTTTAATTAGGAATCATTATAGCATTATTATCTTAAGATAAATGTAAATATTAAACCATATTTTTAATCTATTGTACTTGTAATAGCACCTAATGTGCTGAAACATTTTAAAATAATAAATAAAAAAAAAAAGACAATAGATTTCTTGACAGAAAGATTGTTTGGTACTGTACCTAACTGAATGATATTTACATATTGGTTACATATAAACTTGAACCTAGTATACTTGGTTTTAAACAATCTAAGCATAAAATGTTAAAAATGTATTAGATCGCATATTAAGTTAGAAACTAACAAGTAGATCACATAATGAAGTAACTCCATATTATTTTATGTCTATAATGGCTAAAAGTTTATCAATTAAATAACTGTGTTTGTATGGTTCACAGACATATATAGTTAAATAAGTTATTAATAACTACTATTTTAATTAATATTTATTATTCGGGATGAATTAATTTAACTTACCAAATTTGATTCAACAACATTTATTCTGTAAGGTGAATTGCAATTAATTTTTGAAGTATTTTTTGTATTTAACCATGTTTGTTCCCATACATTAACATTACAAATTCTACATTTCTGGAAAATAACAGTTAATATTAAATATTAGTAATTAATTAATTATACAAACTTGAAATTTAAGAGTATTTACATAATGAAAATGAGTAAAACCATCTTTTTGGTATTTAAACAATCAGCAATATTTATTACCTAGTTTTAATTATTTATACACACACATTATTTTTAGTCTTGAAATATTATGCACAATATTCATTAAACTTGAATTAGAATGTGGTTCATATATTTGTTGATTCAATGAGAAATTAAATATAATTTATAGTTTATAAAATAAATAATAATACAAAATAAATGTTTGGTTTATATTCATAATATGTTCTAGGTCTACAAATTCACATAGAATATACTACAAAATGTCACCATAACTTATAAAAATGAATGTACATAATATAGATTTGATAATAAAATAAAAATATTGCAAAAAATAAAATCATGTTTTTATTCTTTTTTTATTAAACAATGGTAACAATTTTAATTTGAATCGAATATTAATAATATTTTCAAATCAAGATTTATATTAAGATTTAAGTTAATTTTTAAAATATTTTAAAGAATATTAGTTTTTCCAACAAAAATAAAAATATATGTATAGTGAATATAATAATTTAACATCTCTTAATACAAGTAAGATTTTAAAATAAGACAATAGTTTTTAGTTTTTTTTAAGAATTTAGTTAAATTAAATTACCTTCCCATCAACTTGACTTGTAGAATTCTCACATATTTCTAATTCTATATTGTACAAAATTCCAGCCACAATCTAATAAGTAAATTATAATTTTTTAGGTTTATATTTTATTATAAAAATATAAATTTAAACATATAAAAAAAAAAAATACTTGTTTAGATGCATTTATTATTTTTGATAATATATGTGATACTCCAGATCCCTCTTGTTGATCAACAGATGATAAAGCATAATCTACTATATCTTTTACTTTATTATCATTCAAATCCAAATTTATTTTTGAACCAACCATTGTGTCTTCATGTATATCCTAAAAAGAATATTATTATATACGATATATTATAATTTATTTTAAATTATTACTCTTTTTCTTTTAGTTGCTGCAACATTTGAAAAAGATTCAAGTTCAGAAGGTTTAGTACAAGCTACTTTAGTAACATTTTTATTATTCAACCACGATTGTTCCCATATAGTTATGTCACATGAACGGCAATTCTAGAAAACCAAATAGTTACACAAAATTTTAATTAAAAGTAAAATAAACAAACTTTATGATCCATAACAATGTCCTTATTTTTTTTAGTTGAATCTTTTTCACACACAATTAGATCTATCTTATAATTTATTCCTGCAACAACCTGAAATAATATAATAAATATAAATATTACTGTTGAAGTATATTAATATTAGTCATACTTGAGATTTTGCAGAAACAACTCTAATTAATCCCAAAGATCTTTTAGACATTGTTTGTTGTGTAATAGAATCTAATGAAAATTGAGCCAGTTTTTTGATATTTTCATTGTCGACATCAATTGGCTGGTAACCTCCTAAAGGTGATGGCTATAAAAATAAAATAAACCAAATTACAAATAAACAATAATAATATCTTTTATAATATGCTCTTATATTTTTTATTTATGTTTTAAACATGTAAGATAAATTGACTACTCAAATCTTTCCGTGTGATACTGTGTTTGGCCTGGTAAATAAGTAAGCACAAATTTTTAAATTTTTAAAATAATTTTGGTTGCAAGCATCAAATTTATCAAAAATAGATTTTATAAATTTGATTTTTTTGCAATCTAAATACTCATTTATTCAAAAGAAAACAAAGATACAAAAAAAAAAAAAAGAAATACAAGGATATAAGAAAAAAAAAAACAAAAAGAAATAAAAATTGATGCTTATTTTGGCTTGTAGAAAATGAATTAAATTGCTTAAATTCTTGGGTAGCTTTTATCATCCAAAATGTCAACAATTTAATTTTCTATAAGCTAAATAATCATTAATTTTTTTTTAATATTAATGTCAGAACATAGTTTTTTTTTTTTAGAAATTAATTTTAAATGTTTTATGATAAATTTGATGCTTACAATCTATAAAAATTATATTTTAAAGATCAAAAAATTAAAAAGACATCTTTGTGACTCGGTCAAAAAAAATAATAATGATAAAATAAAATATTGCACAAATGAATGTACTAAATTTTCACCTAAGTTATGTTTGTTTAAAGATCATGAACAAAGGACTTGATAAAAAACCATTTTTATAATATTAAATATGTATTTTATTTTGGGGTTTCCACTTCAACTTTATATCTTCAAAACATATTCTCAATGAATCAGTTTTTTTTTTTTAATTTGGGACCATTACCAATTTAAAAGTTAATTAATGTTTCCAAACTACCTTAAGCTGATATTAAATTAAGGAAAATCAGTACTGAACTAAATTATTGTTATACGTTTTTCTTATTTTATGTACACTATAACAAACATGAAATCAAAACAAATAACTAAATATAAATAACATAGTATAAATAGCCAAAAAATTACCATTTGAATAATGTTATACTTGTTTTCTTTTACACATTTTGTATTTCTATCAAGGATTTTATTTAAAAGCAAATATTAAGAGCTTTAATCAATTAACAAATGTGACCTATAATGATACTATCAGCTAATTGATTAAAAAAGCCTTTAAACCTTATTATTATAATCTTTAAAAATAACTTTTCACCTTCTACAATTATATGTATATTTTTATAATAAAAGATATGGATAAATACATAGATGTAGATCTTTGGCTATATGAATACCAAAGTGGATGGTGTCCATTCGATTATTAAAAAAAAGCTGAAACTGGGGACGGGTGTAACTATTGCAGGGATGTCATTTAAGATATTGCAGGGTATGCTTATGTATACCTAAAATTTATCAACATTGCATTTCGGCATAACAAAGTTTTCTGCGATGGAAAATTTTTTTTTAAATTGGTCTTTAACATTAGTACTGTGGCTATAAGCTATAGTAGGTGTAAAACACTTTTTTTTATAATAAATCTATAGTAAAATATATATTGGCCTGCTGAACATTTTTGAAAAAAAAATAAAAATAAATACTACATTACAATCAATTCTTTTTTTTTACCACTAAGTACAACTTATAATGAACCTCTTGTCAAATTTTCAAGTATTTCTGTTTAGTTTAACAATGTAATCCAAAAAGTACCTATGAAATAAAAATTATGTAAAACTCGGCAAATTAAAATGTTTAATATAAACATTTTAACTCAAAAATTTAAAAACAATTATTTTCGTAAATTTTCTCATTTTTTCAACATATTTTTCGGTTTTGCACAATTTAACAGTGGCTATATATCAAAAAGAACAAAATCGATCTCTTGTAAATTTTCGAGCAAAGCAAGATTTCTGATAGAAAAATTGTTCAGACACAAAAAAAAAACACATCATAGAAAAACCAATAAATTTCAATTATTATTATATATTTATTTTTACATTTTTACATATTTATTCTTTTAATATTTTATGTTAAGACCAGTACAATGTCCAATTTTTATTTATTACTTTGAAATTTAGTGTTGTTATAGTTGGTTGATTAGTTTATTTCTAGCAACATTTGAAACCCAAAATACGTTTATTAGTTATTACTATATATTAATATATTATGGATTATTTAAGTGAATGTTTCATTATATGCATTGAAAAATTTCCAAATTATTATTTTAATTCCTTTAGTAACAATTAAATATTTTATAGCACCATAAAAATTTTAGAAATTTAAGTAACCTGGCGTGCATAACGGTAAGTGCGGGAATCATGTAAGACACATCCCACTTCTACAACTTTGTATTTATTATCAGACTTCTTAATAGTAAATTCACATACATCACAAACCTACAAAAAAAATAAATAATAAAAATAAAAATAAAACCATAATTATTTATAAGTTATTTTGCACGTTAAAACTCACAAAAAAATCATCCCATGTTACATTTTTTTCAGGATGCATATCTAAATCTTTCTTTTGATTTAAACTATTAAAACGGCATGCTGATACTTTAATTTTATTTTCAAGTAAAATCTGTAAGAATAATTGTATGTATTGAGAATGTATCAGTTATTAAGAAACTATAATACAATCTTACACGTGATACATTGCCCACTTGTTCAACTTGAATAAGTTTATGCCCATAATCTGAGTGACTTTTCAATGATTTTAATGCTAGATTTGCTAATTCTTTGATAAATTCACTATTTTCTTGATCTGATTGTCTTTTTACTCTTTTTTCATTTAAATTATATAAAAGATCATGGTAATGATCAGGTTTATTAACAAAAAATTGCTTACTTATTTCAATCTAAAACACAATGATCAATCATTCTAAGGATATTAAAAAATGTATATAATACAATATTAAGCAAATCAAATATCATATTGATCAAACATTTAATTTAATTTTAATTACTATCAATACCTGTACTATTTAATTTTGTCTTCATTTAAAACTTTTTAAATATTATAATAACATCATACATATGATGATCAATATCATCATTAATTGTGACCATACATAATTTAAAAATCTTAAATTTAAATTATTTTTTAACTTTACTATGAAAAATAGGCAACAGATTATTGATCAGTGAATTCAGTGAATTGATCTGTAGTTAATCAGTTAAGTCAATAAGTCTAGATTTAAAATGTAAATAAAAATTAAAATATATGTTTCTTTTCATAACTTTACTTAACTCTGTTTTCATAATCAAAACAGTCAAGGGACATTCAGATTAAAAGTGTTATATTGTATAAATAACGAAAATAAGATTAACCATTGTATTTGAAAAACATAACACGATATAAAGCTCAAAGTATACTTGTAAGTAAAATAATTTTAATGAGTTTAAAAATTATGTCATCACACTAATAATATGATAATTACTATGATAATAATAATTGGAAAAAACCAGAAACAAAATTATAGGTAAAACGAACCAATATTTATGACAAGATTTCATTATTTTAAATTTTAACGATAAATGTTTTGTACCAAAAATATTGTTTCAATCAAAAAATCACAAGACTTTTTTGTTGTATTTTGGATCTAATTGATGAGTTTAATGAGTCAATTATTTAATTTTCTAAGTAGTTATCAAAATAATAAGGAAAAACCTGGAAATAAACATAAAATAATTTTAGTTTTTCATTAATACCTGCCAATATGTGAATAATATATTTTACCAAATAGAGGTGCTTAAAAATTTAACACAGGGTTCATTATAAGTTGTATTTAGTGGAGTCGAAAAAACAAAATTAATCATATGTAGTCATTTTTTATTTGTATAAAAGTTTTAAAAATAAATTCTAATAGAAATTTTCAAAATTATGGCCTTTCAAAATATGTATAAATAAATAACTGAAGATATTAAGTGACTTTTAAAAGTAATTTAACCAATGCAATTTTTTATGAAAAATTTTTTATGTTTTCACTTTACTTCCATTTTTTTTTTCTCTTTGAATACTTTGAGTATAAATGAAAGTCTTAAGGAAATTAAATTGATCAGGAAGATTTTATTAAGTACCTAATTTTTTTTATTTTTATATTAATTAAATATAATCAAAATTGAAAATAATATAAACTACATTGAGGACTACACCTATATTTGTATATAGTGATTTTTTTTTATCATGAACCAACAATTATCTCATATCTCTTACTGCGAATTTGATTTATTTTTTCTAATCATTATGAAATTGTTTAAGCTTTATTTTAAAACCATTTTAAATTTGTTACCCCTACTCCATATACCTTAAATAAGTATATACTTTTGATTTCCTAAAAGGAACCCCCCCCCCCCTTTTTTTGAATAAAGAATATTTTTCTAGAAATGTTGATATGCATAACACTAATATCAGAATTACCCTAAGGTAATAAATTGCCTATCTATACCTTTCCCTACTCCTCTAGTCTAAACTTTAAACTGTTTTAACGATAAATCCTCTGAGATAATTGTTGGTTCATGATAAAAAAAAATTACTCTGTACAGGCAAGTATAATTATTAATATTAGAACTAAACAATACTTTGCAACTACATTTAATATAATAAACACAAGGAGATAAATAAATGCTTAGAAAAGTAAAAAATTACTTATTACTATTATTTTAATTATCATCACAGGAATTAGGCATTTTCACTAATGAAAACAAACATATCATATAACATAGGTATACATGTTCAAGGTTAAAACATAAACAAAAACTTACATTATTTCATAAACAAAAATATGTTTAGTAAAAAAAAAAAAATACCTACATAATATGCATAAATTATAATATGGTCCACTGATGTTCAATGTCCATATCAAATCTTACCTAACTCTTTAATCTTTATATACATAGTACACATGTCTGTATAATATATATATATATATATATATAAAACAATTTTTAATTATCACAAACTAGTAAATTAGGAATTGTTATTATAAATTTAAACCAATTGTTTTTTTCAGTTACTTTTCAAAGGAACTTTGTATACAAATTTGTTTTTATCTTATTCTTTCATTTCAAATATGAAAATGTATTTGACATATTTTATTTGCTCTATTTGAAGGGAGAAAACTTAGATTAAAATTGAAATACACATTAAAATATTAAAATGTTTGTTTTTTTTAATACTGTTATAAGTACCTAATCATGAAAATAAATTCCATTTAAGGTCTCTCCTTGTCCATTATGTCAATTAGTTCCATTCCATATCAATTTATCATATTTTTCATATATGAATGACCCCTTGCATGTCCTTTGCAAATTCTAACCCATCTTTTCCCATATTTATGTAGATACTAACTGTAGTTTTTATGTTGTTGCTAGTTATATGCAAAGTACCTATGCTGTTGTTAGTTATATGTAAAGTTTGTTGTTCTTAATTAAATGAAACAAACATAAACATAGCCATTGTTAACTTATAATTTAAATAAATCGATCAATAAATAAACATACCCAATACATTAATATTATTATAAATAATAAAGAAAAATGTTAAGTATAAAAGTTATTTGTATTTAAAATTATTTATGTTCAAGTAAAAGGCGCATTTAAAAGTTTTAATACATTGGCTGTATAAGTGTTATATTTTGTTTCCTAGACCCTGGTGACCTTTTGTAAATATTTATCTCATCAGAATAAAATCACCAGAAAAATAATTTTACATAAATGGACAATAATATATCAAAATACTAGAGAAGTAGGTATTATTAACATTTGTCTCTAGAATTAATAGGTAGCAAGGTATAGTATTTTTAGATTTAATATAATACTGCATATTATACTATAGATACTTAGTGTCAAAATTATTGATTAAGTATTTTTATTGTATTATTTGATGATCCCGTAAATTCTTTATGGGCATACTGGGTAGTTTATGTGATTGTAATACATTATGGACAGACCTAGGCTTATTATAATTGGTTTCATAAATGCACTTCAAGTTTCAATTTAGTTTTTAACATAGATTTTTAAATACTGTAAACATAATGTAAGTATAAAATAAAAGATATTAGGGAACATTTCTACTTAACTAATAATTATATTATACATAATATACGTTTTTATAATTAATTAAATCTACCTATAACGTACATAAATTTCAATAAGTTTTAACAATTACAGTCAAAGGCAAATGACAACTGGGACACCATCCTAGTTATATGCTACAAATTTTCTAATATAATATAGAATTTACTAACCTTATGTTTTTGAGCAAAAACATTATCTCCAAGCAAAGCAATCGAAAGACATATTCCTAGAAAGAGGAATTTCATTTTGATTTCGAAAATATATAATATAGGTATCTATATTAGTGATTTTTAAATATTGATGAAAACAAAGCAAAGTTTGAAAATTAAATGTATTTATAACGATTAATGAGTAAAGAAAAACGTTAAAGGTCTACTACGTCTTAATGTTCATGTTTTTAATTCCTTTTATACGTTTGGTACATGAGCGGCGGTAATTATTTTTTATAATAGGTAGCAGTCGCTCGTCACAAACAAACTACTGATAACAACAAAACAAAAACATTTTATTGATTTTAAGAAGGGGGTTGGGAAAGAGGAACCGTGGAAATATATTTCACAATTTATTTGATATTTATGTTACTATTTATTATATTATATTATATTATAGTCGTATTATCAATATTTATTGATATATTATTCGTATATTATATAGTATGAATATAGTCATGAATCATGATAAATATCGATTTGTCTTCACATAACGTATTAGTCTCGGTCTTCATAAATTATGTAAAGCTTCCTCTTTCACTATTGTTCCAATTTCCTTATTGACTTGATCAATGATCAATTTACTATGCATATTAACTTTCCTAATAATCTTTAACATAGACGGAACTAGGTCCTTGAATAAGGGGCGGGGGGTGGCTATAGCTCCGACTGTTTTTTTTTCATAACATTTTCAAGCAACCTTCCTTCCATGTAGGCAAGGATACATATTAAAGGAGCAATTTTTTTTTGTTGCAAGGATTCCTAAAAATAGGAAATTGTATTAATTTAAAATTAATTATTTTTTTATAACAGTCTGTATTATAGTACAGTATGAAACCTATTGAACGAGTAACATGTTTCATTATCAGCATCCACTTCTTGTAAGAAACATTATCTACTGACTCAAAATTGTCAATAACAGTCTTATAATTTTTAAAATGGTACATCCATCTAGTATTGCTGACTGCAATTATAGTAATATTTTTCATTAATAATTTTTGTTTACCTTACTCCATTTTAAATTATTTATAGGTTGTGTAAAATATACATAAAACGATTCTAGTGCATTGAATACAGTTTTATACATCTATGTAAAAATTAAAAATAATAATAAAATATTTCATAACTTTAAAAATACGTTTAATTAAAAAAAATATCTGAATTAATTAACCTTTATTTGTTTACACATATTTATAACTGCTAAGTTTGATTTATGTGTCATGTAATGTATGTAGGTACATTGCATACGGTGATGATCTTTTAATTTAATTTGTACACTACCTCTACGGCTCTACATCCTGACATCATCATTATTATTATTATATATTATTTAAGTTTAATTTTATTTCGAAATATGATAATTGCTGTTAGAAGTGAATTTGCATTTAAGTTCTATGAAACATTAACAACCCTAAAAAGTACTTTACAATTTTGTATCCTTTTGCATCCTGTATACAAATTGACATAAATTCTTGTTCATGAGACCTTAAAAGTACACAAATATACTTCTTTCATTTTATTAACTACAAAAATATCACTTTTTTTCAAAACATTTTTTTTTTTTAATTTCACTGAAGTTTGTAAAAATACCATACATTTTAAGTTAGGCTATTTGACTACATTTATTTTTGAATCTCATAAATATGCTGTTAATAATTATGTTACCTATTGAATATTTTCTACTTGAAGAAAAATATCTTCTAAGGTCAAATTAAGACTTTCAAAGCTATATAAATCTAAAACGTAATAATCTGGAACATAAAATCTTAGACTGAAAAATCCGAAACGTAAGAATCCGGACTGTAATTTTCCGGAACGCAATATTCCGAACTTTCTAAGACCACTTTAATCCGGAATATAATAGGTATTCGTTAAAAATATCAATGACTTCTAAAATATAATACTAGTAGTCAAGGCGTTATTTTGAAATTTGCCACCCCAAGGTAACAAAAAACGAGATCAAAATAAATAATAATAAGAATTTACCAAAATTAATGCTCCTAATATTTTAGGTAAGCAAAAAATTAAACATACAGATATATTAAAACAAGAAAATAATAATTATAATATTATTTATTATATTTTTTCTAAGTTTGTAACTCTGAAAATTAAAATTATCATGTTTATTAAGTATATTTATTTACCGTTCATAAATTATAATAGTTTAAAATTTAAATTGGAGGCATGATGACCGTTCTGTTTATTGTGTTTTGAAATGCCGTATGTTTACGATTTTTTTAACAAAACTTTTTATGTGTAATACCAAGTACACCTTAAGATAAACTTCGTGTAAAATGTTCGTCTAAAAAGCACGTCACTAATATTTATCACGTCACAAACGATTTTCAGAACATTTTTTTCTATGCTAATTCTGAAAATGTTTTGATGAAACCATTATTAAAGAAGTTATATCAAAAAAAGATCAATAAATTTGAACTTTCATTTAAATTTCTAAACGTTTCTGTAAAAGACTGAATATGCTATTGTGGCCCTAAAGTATAATTTTATAAGTAGTAATGATATTATTAGTGAACAATAATATTAAACTCGAAGAAATTTCAAACTTTTTTCTTGCACAGTATTATAAAATATATCATAACCTAATTCATAGTTAAAAATGTATAAAATATTCGTGTTTTTAATTAAGGCTTTTATTTTTCTTGGCAATATAAACGTTTGCCATAATATTATATTCGACACAAGAAATTTGATTTTTATAGTTTTAGAATAGACGATTTTATTACAATTTATCTAAGTTAACTAGAAGCGATATTCAAGTTTTATAATAAAAAAATGTGGTTAAATATTGCATGAAGGCGCTTAATTGCTTAAACCAGGGTTTATTTTAAAGCGCAGTTGGGCTTATTTTGCATATTTTAAAAGCGGAGATGAGCACTTGATAATAAATATTCGTTTAATTAATTATTTTTTTTAAATTATTATATTAATAAGATTAGACAGTATAAAATCTATTATAAATAGGTACTATTTGTAGTAAATAGTAATTACGTGTAGCGAACAATAAGGTATTACCATTAATTAGGTACCATTAATAATCATCAATCAATATTATTATCTACTAAACATAATATTTGACTTACTGAACTCAGTACTCTGAACTTACTCAAACTTAGTACTCTGAAATATAATATAATTTTAAAATTACCATCAATATTAATCGTATCATATAAATTTGTTTTTATTTGGTTTTACATAATTTGAGTTTAAAAATATTATTATTTTACTTGCTTATGATATTATAGCTGCAAAATACCATTGAGCGTTAAAGCAGTGTTTTTAAATATAGTTTACATATAGAAACTAAAAATGATTATGCTTTTATTCATTTTATCATCCCTATTGCCTATTCTTCAAAATTAGAGCACACTTAAAGCCAAAACCAGCAATACAGATACCTAAGGTTTTAAACCGAAATGAACGCGACGTTAAAGATACCTAAAGCCAAAGAAAAAATTGGTTAAATAAGATTTTTATGAGAGCAACAAAAAGAAAATATGTAGAAGAGCAAATTGAAAAAAGGCTGTCTTAGGATAATGGGGACAGGTACAGCCACTGTTGAAGGTGGGTAGTTGGGGTATAGTTGGGGTAAGATATAGACAGAAATATAATGTAAATCTGTAAGCAACAATTGACCATTGCTAACGAAAAGACGATTCTGAGCGGAGTTTGGTTGATAGTGTTGCTTTGTTAACAATATATAATATGTCATATTTTGGTTAAATAATTAAGTCAATAATTAATAATGTAATAGCCAATATATTATAAAATTAAGTCAATATGATCGGCGAGGCATCTATACATTAAGTATATCTCCGAAGTATTTTTTGATATAAGAGAACAGTTAAAACGCAAAAAAATTAAGATTGGACCCCCGTACAATAAGCATAAGTGAAAGAGGTTAATCTAACGTAATCTAACAGTTTACATGTCTCGAGACAGTAGGTGCGAGCGAAAAGGCCAACCATTGGCCTTCATAGTGTGTTTTGGTGATAATCAGGCAATAAGTCCTGACACCACTTCGCTTTAGACGTCTCCTGAAATCCTCAGAGATAGTGTGGATAGAGAGTTCAGTTATTAGTGGATTCCTATGATTGAGGGTACTGGGATAGAGACGTTTGTAGGTTTTGGTCGTGTTTATAACTGTTTGTATGGAAAGGTCTTTATGGAGAGTATCGTCGGAAACATAGTATAGAGCTTTTGTTATTTTTCGGAGACATTTGGATTGGAGCATTTGTATTTTATTGATATTAAAGAGCTTGGCTGCCTCCCAAAGTTGTTGGCCATAGATCCATATAGGTTTGAGGAACATTTTGTAAATACGAAGTTTCATTTTTGAGATAAAGATGTTTTAATCTCAGAAGGTAGCGCAATTGGCGGGAGCGGTTGTTTAAGATGAGGTGCTTGAGGTGGGTTCCCCAGGTTAGTTGGTGGTCAAGGCGCAGATTCAGATATCGGACGTTTAGAACAGTTGGTAGGGGATGTCATTGAGGTATATGTAATGGCTATGTAAACTAAATTCTTTTCTTCAGTATTCCATAATATTATTTAAATTAATATTTAATGGTTCCATTTCCATGAGTGCAAGTTTTCTCCATTCCTAGTTCATGGTCCAATTGTCTGTGAGAATCTAGTCACCAAAGTGTTTATTTATAACTAAGGTGTTGTATCAACCATAAGTGATATGGTACCCATAGACATATAAAACAATATTGTTTTATATATCCATGAAATAGATATATTATTTATTATTTGCTTAAAATTGCTGCGTAATTATTCAACAAAATATTATTGTTTTTGGTCATTTACATTTTATTAAAAAAAAATCACAATCAGACTGATAAAAATGTTGTTTATCATAAACCAGTATTTGTAACCGCATATAATCATTATGGTAGGCAGTAAACTGTTCGCTCACAGTTATAGATAATAAAGAATTTTTTATTATCTATACTCACAGTAAAGTGTATAAGTTCTATGGAAATATTGGTATAGGGATATTTTCTTTATCTATGACCTTTTTTTCAACTTTGTGCATACCCTTATCAAAAGGCAAAACTTAAATTTTACAATTTTTTTTATTCAATTTTCATTTTTATTAGCTTCAATAAAAGATATGAATATCGTTCAAAGATTTTATAGTAGTAAACCGGTGGCCCCTAGTGGGCCAGCAAATTGTACCGGTGGTACATTACCAATCGATTTAGAAGGAAGACATAGATTTGTAAGGCAACGAATTACAAATATGAATGATGAAGAAAGGGCTTTCCGTAGAAAGTTCTTGCACGACCAACATTTGAGTCAAGATGAACCAGTTCATGTTCCAGAATTGTACCAAGAAATGTATAATCCTATAAGACGCATATTTAAAGCCCCAATGAATATAGTTGAAGGTCTATTAGCCAAAAAAATTGTAAGTTTAAATTGGTTCCATTTTTTAAATAAACAAATAAATTATTACCTAAGCTAATTAAATACAAATTTTGTATTTTGTTAAAAGGGCGAAAGAAATGCGTTCAATGTGAGATTTTATACAGGAAAATTAACGATGGGTATACTTATTTTGTATGTTGGAACTTACTATTTTCTTTACAACAGCAATGTAAGTTTTAACTAAATTTATTACTCTTTAAATTTGTTTTATCAATGTTTAAATTACTGAAATAATATGTATTTATACACATAATTACATTAAAAATATGCAGTTATAATGGGGACAATATTTAAAAATATGTATTTGTAGGCTTGTATCTGACTTGTTTTGGGAAACAATTACGCCTCTTAAAGTAAACTAATTTTAATAATGAATTTTTTTATTAGGAAGAGGAATATTACTTTAAATTTGAAAATTTAAAATTTTTATCAGTTTTTTTTGATCAGGTACATTATCAGACCACTGTTATACTAGGCATGTTTTTTCCATATTTTTTATAAACCCATAAATTATTTTTGTTTAATTATATATTTAGATTTGGAAATTATTTTTTAACTGGATTTCAAATGTAGCTACCATTTAACCAATTTTGTACTAAATCAAAAGTCTAATATGCATTATCTACACAAATATGTAAATGTCTATGCTTCTGAGCTTTATTTATCTTTGCTCTCACTTATATTAGTAATGCAGTATCAAAATTCTATGATAAGCCATCTTATAAACTTTTAATATTGTTTTTTTTTATTATTAATAATATTTGTATATATTTTGATGTAGAATTGGGAAAGAAAAAGTGGATGGAGAGTGCATGAATCACGTGCTCAATGTGTGCCAGGTGACCCAGGATTTCCAAGAGTGTCAGACCGAACCTTACCCAAACATTATGCAGACAGGGGTTTCAGCAGTTCTCCAATTTAATGATGCAGACAATTGTATTGATTCTTTTTTTGTTGCAAATTAATTGAGTTTCACAAAGTTAAATAAAAATGTAGAAAATGTATGAATATAATTTAAACATATATACAGATTTATGCTTTTATATTATTACACTTATAATAAAATATTTAGTTTAAAATAAGTAGTATTAATCTACCAATAAATTAGTCTTCAATTGTAGTAGAAAAATGCAAAAGATTTGGTAAACCACCTTTGTTAATTTTGTAAGAATAAACCATTATCCTCCTTGCTAAAAATGTTCTACTTAAATAATCCTGAAAAAGATGCATAAAATATAATATAATATAATACAATACTTCATCCTTTTATAATTTTTAAAATTGAATGATTGATTAAAGAGGAAATGATACCAGTACGCGAGTCTTCGTCTTACAAATGTACAACAACACTTATGCTTACAGCAGTTATAACTTTGTGCTATTATTGTTATCATTGTGAACTTATCAAAACTTAAGGTAACATTATTCTCTGCGAAATTGTGGATATTTTTTTCTTGATATTTTAATTTGCAAGAGTTCACAATAGTTATTTTGAAAATATTGAAAAATGATAAAAATAAAAATTGTATTGTATCTCCCTCAAAAAACCCGATTGAAAAAAAAAAAAATGAATGTTGAGTTTTAAATTCCTAGTAGAGCAAAGAAGCTTATGGTTTTACAAAGATGTTTATTTTTTTTTCTGTGGACAACTTTTATACCAGAAATTTTTCTCTAACTTTTAATGATAGCAATATTTCTGAAAGGAAATTTCACTGGGAAGGTACTTTAGATAGATTGTTTTTCTATTTTTTCTAGAGTTTTCTCAACAAATGTAAAAAATTGGGAAAACCAAAAAAAAAAAAAAATACAACATTAAACAAATATTATTAAAGAAAATATATAGAGCCTATTTAATTATTTTACTATAATATGGCAAATATATTGATCACAAAGCATCACTATCAACTGAATTCCTCTTAGAATTGTTTTTTCGTAAGCAATGGTCTATGGCGCTTGAATTAAGTTATCCATGGTGAATATGAGTAGGTTGATAGTTATTAGCAGTTAACCAACAGTGTTATCATAACACTGTAGGACATTCTGTGTTCAATAATTGTTGATACAGTGAAAAAAAAAATTGCAAGGGCAGGAGGAAATTTCACAGAATACTTAAATAGGTACAGTTTTTTATATACAGTTCTTTCCAAGTATGATACAATTATTCAGTTATTTATAGCTACTTTAATTTTTTGTTTGATTTTTGTTTTAAATTGTTTTGGTAAATTGCAATTTATTGAGAAAAAAAGTTCAATGGAATGCAGTTTATTATTTAAAGCGCTTAAAGTTCAAATTTTAATGAAAATTAATTTTTTTTTTAAATATGTACCATCCCATGAGTGGAGGATTTAGAGGTTAAAAGGAACAGGGTGAATTTTATGAATAAAATATATATATATTATATAAAAAATTGTAGAATATAAGAAAACATAAAAAAAGGCACACCTCTCCGCGCCACTAATAGTTTAATTCACTCCAATAAATCTCTAAATCTCGTGTAAAATGGCTTTTAAACATCAATTTTTGTTAATTGTTATCCTGCATTATTTAATTTTTACCATTATGTTCATTATTGATAGGGCACAAGTCCACTTAATATATAAAAATACATATTAAAACTAACAGCACAAAGTTGTCCCTGCCGAACGCAAATTTGCTATATATCATTCGTTTGTATGACAGACAACATATTTGAGCATCATATCCTCTTAATACTTGTATTTACTTCAATATTTGCATGAATAATAAGTAGATTATATTTTTTTTTAAGACTATCAATATTTGCATAGGTAATTTCCATGTCTTTTCGTTTTAAATCTCTTCTTGGATTTACTAATACAGTTCTACCGCACAATATTGCCGGTTCAAGGGCCAATAAATTTGATTCAACCTATAAAAATAAATCACAATAATTATATGTTACAAAATTAATGACAAAATAATGTATGATTTACAATGCTGAGTTTTTAAAGGAATATGTTAAGACTCATACTTGAATACAAGAAATATTTTTAGCAGATAGGATATTTTAAACAAATTTAAGAGGAAGAATTAATAGCTTGGAAGTAGTGAGGAAGTATTGTTAAAACAGATCCTCTACTGTAGTCGGTTAAACTCAAAAAAAAAAAAGGGGGGGGGGGTTAACTAGAGAAGGCTAGTATGGTGAAGGTAATATTATGGTGGTACCCAAATGATAAACTGTTAGAAATATAAAGAGATATATGATAGATTTTAATCCAAATACAGATTGGTGAAGACTGGGATGAATGGAGACACGATTCATTTAGATGTATTTTAAAAGAAAAAAATATATATTTAATATCTAAGCTTAGGGACTTCCAACTCTAAAAAACATGCTAATATTCTTTAAAAAATATCCAAATATGCACCAAAAATGTTGTATTGAAATTGTATATTAAAAAGCTTAACTATAATTATTATTTTTTTTCATTATAATGGTATTTACATTAAAACTTTGTTTTGAGATGAATAATTTGAATTATTGATCAAACTAAATGGTTGTTTGTTAACTAAAATAACAATTTTATTATATTTTATTGGACTATACTATCGCACATCAAAATGTATGAATTAGAACAATGTAAATTTATAAAAGTCTTGTATAATACATTGCATGCAATAAGATGATATAAGTGCAAGTTCATTTATAGCATTTAAAAGTTAAATACTGCAAAAATATGCTCTAAAAAATAAAAACTGTAAAATATGTAATTATACACAAAATTAAATTTAGGATTTAGATTCTTTACATATTGAACAGTATATATTATTTTTAACTCTGCTATTTCATTAATCATTCAAAACTAATATGCAAACGCTAGAAATCTCTAATCCTACTTATATTTATTAGAGAACAACTTACATCAATCAAACAGTCATGTTTCATTATATCCAATAATATGATTACAAGATCGGCATAGATATTGGGTAACGTTGAAACTGCTGACTTTACACTGATTGCTTTATGAACTTGAATTTTTGTAAAATTATTGTTTTCATGGTAATCAATCAATGCTTCAGTCAACAGAGAAGTCCAATTATACTTACCAATCACCTAAATTGATAAAAACAATAAGTAAATAATATGGTGTAAATTATGTTTACAATACCACTCAAAAATCAAGATTCATAAATATATATTTGATTTTTTGAACTTTATTATTTCCTAGTTAATAATAACGATACAATTAGAATTTGTTGGATAGAGTTAACTTTGAAGTTTTCATGAGTGATAATATATATATATGCTATGATTTGAGTTATATAATAAATATAGGTAATTGTAGTATGTAGAATAACAATAATCATGGTCAAACAAATTTGAACATTTGATATTGGGATAGCATATGTGCAGTGCGCGTAAAAAAAGAAAATCACAAACTTCAAAAGCATATAAGGTATAAACTATAGGAGTATAGTTTATAAATCTGTAATTTTGAAATCAACAATATCTAATTTTACATTATTCTTAACTAAATAAAAAAATATTTTTGTTATGGTAAGCTAGATTTAAGTAAAAATATTTCAGTCTTACAAGAATGGTAAAAGGATGTTTTATTGCTGCCTTTGGGTTACATTTGAAAAATGTCTTTTGCCCGTCTTTATTTGACCTAGACGAAGTACCAGAGTCATCCATAACTATTATATTTTTAATTTCTGAGTGGTTAAATTAAAACGATAAAAAAAACGAACAACAAAACAAGTTGGAAACATTCAACGATTCAACATTTTAAACACTAACGGGTTTCGGGTATTATGAATTACTAATTACAATATTGTTTGTTTTTGTTGTCAATTATCATAGTATAACAATCATTCTGTGCCCTGTGGTACTAATTTTTTTTTTTCCTAGTGGTACTACTACAGAATAAAATAATAATTACTGGCCACCATGGAGACTATAAATATATACAGATATAGATAATACAATCTATACCTATGTCGGAGTTTTCAAAAAATTGATAAGAGGTCAAAATTCAATGTTGCCAAACCAACATTTTTTTAACGGCATCAGAGACTTATAATATATAGACCACGCATTACGATTGTTTTGTGTAAAACACTTTCAAGCCAATATATGTGCGAGAGAGATAGACTCTGACGTTACTTTTCCAAGGAGTTCATAAAAAATGTATACAAGAATCTTTGAAATTATAAATATTTACAAAATGAGGATAATGAAATTGATAATATGAAAAAATATTACAATTATTAATTTTATTATGTAATGATGATAGCGTTATCAGCAATCAGTTAAATATTAAATATTATAAAATTGTTTATAACCTTGAAAAAGTAACACCAAAGTCTTTCTCTCTCGCACATATGTTGCCTTTAATATATGTTTTGTATCGTGAAATACTCTTTTCTGATTGGTTCATATTATCATGGTAGATTTTTGATCGTGACTACGAATACGTTACCGCGAATACAGCAGAGTTGAATAAATTCAATTTTTGGTCATGCTGGTTATTCGTGATTGAAATGAACTATTGATAGCGTTCTAGTCGACATTAATGATAAGGCTAACGGGGAGATGGATGCTATATCATAATACTAGAATAGAAAAATATTAATTTAGCCAAAATAATCCATTTCTTACTAGTTTTTTTTTTAAATTTGCTTATTAAAGCTTATTTTGTTTACAATTTGTAGTGATTAAAGTACATAATGTTTAATTCTGTAATAGAAATCATTTACATAATTCAATGTATTGGTTAAAAGACCTTTTTGTCGAAGGTTGAGAAATAGTTAAATGTAACTATATTATTGAAATAGATTTTAGAGGAAAAAAGACGTCCTAGGATAATAGAAATTTATTTATGATTATTACAAAGAAATTCAGAAGTCAGTACCAAGTACTCAATTTTTCAATATAATGTAATCAAACGTATATCTTCCTCGTTAGAGCAGCTCTAATAAATTCCACCAGGTAGCGACTCTTTCGTTTTAAATCGCGAATAGAATGCATTGAAATTGACTTTATGAGATAGTTTACTACCATTGATCATTTCAATTACGACTATGCATTTTACAAACACCTAATTTTATTTTTATACGATATTAAAAAAAACGATCAAATAGTGTCTCATCAAATTTAATTGTATACTAAGTCACACAAGAGGTAGACGCTCCGCCTTTTGCACATCAGCGAGAGTACAGACTACAGTGGCCGAATTCCTCCCACTTCTTACCACTAGGCGGCGCATAAAACCACGGGCAAAAGTGGTGGGAGATGCGCAGCGGTGGATGATAAATCGTGTACTTTCTCTCGAAAGACGGAGTATATATTTGCGTTTAGCTGTTTGAAACGTTCTCTGTGAAGAATATTACCAAATAGATCAATGTTTATTGGTCACAAAAATGCTATTTAGTGTTAAGATTTATCCTATCCTGTACCTCTTGCTTGCACAGTTTTAATCTTTTAATTTGTATGCTATGGGCAACTGTAATACACGATGCCATGACAACTCATTTCTTATCAAAAAGTTCTAACTTCACTTTCGTATTAAATAGGCGTAAACGACCGAAAAAAGCAGTATAGCCAGTGTAGCCAAACGAGAAAAACAAAATATTTCCATTTTATTCAATACCACCCTATCGTCCACAGAAACCTGATTTTACGATACTAAATAAGTACTAATTAAAACAAATTTTTTTCATAAATTGTTATTTTCCTTTTAACTAGTCAAAGGAAAACTTCAAAATATCAAATATTTATTTGATTTTTTTTAATATTTTTAAATGATACATTTGATAAGTGTCTATGAATAAATTTTAAGATGTTGTAAAATTCAAAAAAATAATTCGTTGACATTGATTAATGATCAATGATATAATCCATTTAAATAATTTAAAACAATATTAAATAAAGTTTAAAACTGTTTTTAATTCACTTTGTTAACATTATACATTATAAAACATGCTCAAGTGTTGTTAAAAAATCAAAATTGTTGAGGTTTTTTAATACAAATCAACTACTGAGATGTATAAAGTCGTTAAAAGATTTGGATTATTAATGTTCTTTTAATTTCTTATAGGTAATGAAACCATAGCTTATAATCTATATGGTTGTTATTGTAGTTACCTAAGTACCTGTAGGAGCCCACCTACAGTAATATTAACTTTAATTTCTATTTATTTTACTTATATAAAATTTATTACAACTATATTTGAGACTATATATGCCTGAACTATCGTAAGACGGAGGTGTTTTCGTGAAGTCATAACAATTTCAATGGGTCAATTAACCCCCGCGCAACCAAATAAGGGGTTAGCATAGTAGTTAACCTACTTATTTATGTATATTGCAGAAATAGGGAGGCTACAATATATATGAGTAATAATAATAATAATTTATTTATTTCGGTCAAGTTACAATTATACACTTTTTCCATTTCTTTTTCACAGTAATTTTGGCAATGTTCATCACTGAGGAAACCTCTTAGATGATACAGGAGAACTAATCTGAACTACAAATATAAGAAAAAAAATATTAAATTTATATGGTTGATATTGAACAAAAAAATTGCTCCAGAAAATTATACTATGTATTACCCCTAATAAATTATATCTTCACTCGTCCTTTTTGGGCAAACTGTGTCTACTAACATAGAAATTTACTGGGCTTGGAAACCCAAAATTTGTCACAATCATATAAAAATATTTTCTGATAAACTCAGTAGACTTAAAGGCTTCATTCATTATAGCAAATTCGCAAACAAAAACACATGAGTTCACATTACAATATACAGTGATTAACATAATGTTAGACACTTACTAGGTACCTTTAGAAAGTATTAACTTTTTTCAGGATTTGTTTTTTATCATTTAAGAAACATTTAACTCTAAAATGTAATATAAGTACCTAATGGTTATTTGTTGTCACCATTATTTCAAGGGGTGATATCAATACAGATTTTTAATTTTTAAATGGTAACCTATCTTAAAAATTCTATATATAGGTTCTTAGATGGAGTAGGTATGTTGACTGGTATTGATAATTTAGGTTTTTCTAAAATTAAATATTTTATGTATACTTCATGCTGAATTAAAAATTAGGTACTTCACCTACATCAATCAGGCTAATGAACATAAAGTTGTCCATGTATAAATTCATTATTAGGTTCATTTAAAACTAAGGTTTTCCAAGGATTTTAAAATTGTCTAAAAAGGTGAGAAAAACTTTTACGCTCTAGGGTAATTCCTCAACTCTAAAATGTTGTCAAGATGACTTCATGTAGCTATTATCAGATAATCCCTAACATATGAGCGTGAGGTCTTAACCATAATGAGTACAATGTTAAGACAATTTTAAAAATTTAGTGTGAATGAACATTTTTGGTACAAGTAGTTGATGTAAGTACAAGTACTCGACAAAGAAAATATAGCAAGGAACTACAAACTGATTAGGTATGCGAATGGAAACAAACTTTATTAGAGGCCCAAAGATTCAATGGCCAGGAAACAAGTGTTGGAAAGAAAATGACCCATTAAGAGCATCCCTAGAATGGGTACCTTAAGGAAAAGGGCTACGGGTTAGATTCAGGAAAAGATGGTTAGATGGTGTAAGGAAGGACTTAAAAATAGGGATAGACAGCGGCTAAAACCACCAGTAATTAAGCCAGAAAAAAATATGATTATATCCCAAATGTAAGCTTTTGCTTTTAAGGAGTTCATAGGATGGGATACAGAACCCATATTTAACATACTATCAATCTAGGAAACCATATTTTTATTTCAAATACTAGTAGTTAACTGTATGACATGTTGTTTTCAAGTTATATATCTCTTAAAACTAAAGAATATAATTATAATATTAATTGATATTTCTCAATCTTTTTAACAAATACAAGTTGTACTATTACTTTATTATTAATATCCATTCACAAAAATTATAATACGGCCAGTTCATTGAGTGCTAAAAACTAAATGTCTGATTGTACAAATATTTTGTTTAAAATTACATAACATTAACACTATGGTTCGTAATAAAATAATCTTATATAATTTTGTTTCATTTCTTAAATTTTGCTCTAAAATTAACATCATCCCTTAAGCTCTGGGTGGACTAGTGTGTTACATAAAAATGTTATTTACATTATTAGTGTTTCAATTAAGTATTAGACATTATTAGTACTCCATAGCATATTATATATATATATAAAAAAAAACTTATATAAATATAAAAATGACTGGGGATTTAATATTTATTTTTTATCTACAGGAAACAAACAATAATAAAAAGAAAAAATGTTAAATAAAATACATTATGACACAAACAATTTAAAAATTATCCCAGTGCTATTATTTACACAAATTGTTTTATTATTAATTTATTGCCAGAAAATAAATGATGTGTGAGAACCAAAGTAAAATAAAACATAAATAAAACAATGCTCATGAAAATACTAGTGTTTGGTTTTGGGACTAAGTGTTGGCGAGCTATTTGGACTGTTTGATTTTGCAGCACAAGATTTAGAACATTGTACTTGCAGTTCTTTCCAAGTACGGTCGCCCAGGAAACAAACTATAACAACAGTCATATTGTCGCACCCGAGGCCACCCATTTGACCATTGGGTGCCAGGCACCTTGTCATTAAATCTTCACAAATATCCTCAGGTTCCATGCCATTGCTAACACGGTGTCGTACAAACTCCACGACTTCCTTTAATCAAAAGAATTTAATTTGGTTTAAGCTCAGTAAGAACTTAAAAAGCAATAAGCAGTATTAATAATAACAATACAGCATTTTCTTAATACTAAACTGAATAATAAATATAAATTAAAAAAGATTTTCATTGAAAAATCTATTAAAAAAAAAAAAATTTTGAATTTTATTATAATCAAAATATATACAAAACTTTAATAATTATAATATATAATGTCATACCTCATTAGTCATTACATCCCAAATGCCATCACATGCTAATACAATGAATTCTAAATCCTTTGTAACTGGCTTTACTTCAATATCAGGCCATGCTATAAAATAAATTGATAGTATTTAATTTTTTATTAAATTATTGTTTTTAACACTAAAATGGATATTTCAGTATTTAATTAATGTTTCCTGTCATATCATATATTAATGCAGGATCAGCAGAAGTTTCTTACAAGACTTAATATGCTTTACCTCTCTTACGACTATTCACTTGTCCTACTTGCGTTAGGTATTCCTAATTTTTTAAATGGAAGATATATATGACAAATATTTAGTTCCTTTCAAAACTGCAATCCTACCAAATCAATTCGTTTACATAAATTATCCAATACCACACACGTTTTTTTGTTTTCTTTCGCATTTAATTTCATTTTAAATATCTACATGATCCATATCCTTGTTCTGTTAATACCAATCTCACTTTTGTGGTGTTATCTTGATTACATATATACATATATATATATTACAATATGTAATTTAATGTAATTGTCAGTTTTTTTTTTAAAAAAAATAGAATACATTTTAAACAAGGATAAGATAAAATAAATAAATATATATTATATTAGCAGTCCTTCATTTGCTTTGCCCATGCATAGTTTAAAATATGATAATGTGTTTTCCTTTGACTCATAGTTTCAAACTACAATTAACCATTGTTGCCTAAAAATATATATATTTTTTTAAATAATTTCCTTACCTGTCACAACTAACAATTAAAATGATCTAACTATTATATAATAAACAGAGATGGTTTATATGGTTATTAAACTAACTATTTCTTTAAATAATAATAAGATTGAATGCTATTAAGTTTAGACAGGTACGGAAGTTTTATAAAGAATATATTACAGGGCACTAACAACTAACTGTACAGGGTTGAAAACAGTGAGCCACAAGGGATTACAATTTTATTTTTAAATTTTTTTTTCGTTAACATGAGAGGCAATCCCATGCAAGACAACTAGTTATACAGTCAACTTGCAATACAAAAAAGGTCGATATAATGAAAATTTTAATATACCTAAGTTTTTTTTGGCTAAAGCTCTAGCAATCTAACAAATTTTTACAAAGATACTATACACATCTACTATGACTCCAATGAAAAACACATAGTTAATAAAAATAAGTCTTGCTATTAAAAAGTTTTTCTGGCATACATATCACAGTATATTATTGCTATTATGATAAGATGTCAATAAATTTTTAATAGTTCAACAAAAAATGTACAGAAATAGGTTTAACAAATTTTGATGTAACAAACTTTTTTTTTCGGTTCCTTGAAATTCATTATATATAAAAGATGATTATGAAAACAAAAAAAATGTGTATATAAACGTGTCCAGAATTCAAACTAGAGACCTCTAAGTTGGAATACAGTGTTAATGCTATAGCACAACAACAAAACAATTTAAATAGTGATACTAACTGTTTAATAAGACTTATTCTTACTAATATTATAATAATAAAATAAAAAAAATTTTTTAAATCAGACTGATAATTCCTGAGATGTGTGCATTCAAACATACAAACTTTTCAGGTTTATAATATTATACAAGTACAGATAACTCACCAATAACTACTTGTTCGTCTAATTTTTTTTGGTCATTTTTTTTAAATATATAATCGCCTAGAGCTCTAGATAGAGCTAAGTTGCCATTAACCCTGTTAAACATGACCCAACCACCAGCAGCTTCAATTCTTTTAGTTTCCAACTCATTATTTGGTTTATGGTCATATGATAATGGTTCTACTACACCACTTACTGATGCAATTGCTCTTGAATCTCCAACATTAGCCTAAGGTTTAAGTAAAATGTAAGTTAAGAATGCGAGAATATAATTTAAACCTAAATTTATTACTTACACAGTATAATACTTTATCTTTTACTAAAACAACTACAGCAGTAGATCCGGCTAGTTCATCTTTTAAAATATCATCTTCAGCCATAGCTGAATCCATATCCATAAAACCCTATAAAAATACATACTGCTAAAGATGAATTTAAGGAATTTTAACTACGTATAAATAATTATTACCAATTGTAAAGCATCACTGATTTTATTTTCTTCATATTCGGGTCTTTTGGTAATATATTTATGTAAATGCTTACCAGCATGTTGTGCTATCCTTGCACCTATAGATAACAACATTCAAATGATAAATGTATTAAATTTGTATCTAAATTATGATTTATTGTACATATATAATATTGTTTATTTAAAATTTTTCCCTTAAATTATATATTAGAAGTAATGACTAAAATGAAATAGGTATTTAAAAATAAATAATTTAATTTAAACATAAAAAATCATCTTTTAAAATTCATTGTGATTATATATTTATAAATTAGAAAAAAAACAAGTAGGTAGTAAAAATGACAAATTACTCATGCTATTCACTTAATAATGTGGTATAATTTGTTTTATGAACTAAATATCTATATAAACTTATTATAGTAGTTTATAGTTTTATGAATGAAATAGTAATCTATCGTAAAACTATACAATGAATATAAATTATTAACTAAGAGCTCATAAAAACCATTAGGTATCACTGAAAAGTGCATTTCCTACTAGTTATATTGATAAAGTCAGTTACTAGTATCCAGATTTTGATGTATGTTAAGCTTAATTTTCAAACGTAGCTGTTTTTAATGTAATTACCACCATGACCATCGTAAACCCCGAAAAATGCCGCATTTGGGTCATCGGGAAGTGCTAGTATATGAGTATGGGAATCTTCCATGTTGATTCTCCATCCTTGCATAGAACTGGAACCAACCTTTAAATACTGATTCTGACAGCTTTCTGTGTGTTTTGTGGTTACTGGTTCTGATAAAGTTTGACCCATAGTAATATACTAATAAACTGAAAAAAATTACACTGTGTACAAGTGTTACTAATATTATTAGAATAGAGGTACATGGCAGGTAGGCAACGTAGTAACTATGAGCAGCATATAAAAAAAAAATCAATGACAATGTTATCGGGCAAATAAATTTGGAATATTTTTCTATTAATTCACCAGAAGAATATTAGTCATGAGATCTGTTTGTGATAGCAGGAAAGGATCAAGGAGTCTAAAATGACCTACTTACTGTATTTGTACGATTCAATAAAAACAACAAACAGTGAATTTAGTCTTCCATCTCATGGCGCATATCATTGGATAACTATTTGGTTTTCAATCAAATAACAAAAACCGAATTTGAATGTAAAGATGATATATCTTGTCGTAATGAGTGATATAGTTTCAGCAAAATTACAATATACCTATTTTTTATTTTTTATTTACTTATTCAGATATGGGAAATTGGGAAAACGGACTGATGTTAGCAACGTGCCAACGTTGTCTTACAGATACGAATCTAACGATAATAACGCAATATTGCAATAACAAACGTACAAAACGAAAACAAGACTTTGTTGAGCCGTTTCCGACTGACGCACTGACGTAAAGTAAGTAGAAGAGATTAAACAACCCCGTTGTCGGAACAATTATAGTTATGTCGATTAATCACACTCGACGGTCTCATCTGACGTACATGTCGAGAAATAAAACTGTAAAAAAAAATATTATTAACAATCATAATAATATAAAAATTAAAAGATATTAGATAATAACAGTAAACGGACATCAGATGACATATATCTGAACGTCGAACACGGTTAAAAATGGTAGTTTTTTTATTCCAATCGCAATCGCGGTTATATCTAAGGTCCTATTGAGCCATTGAGGTTAGGAAACGGATTTCATACACAAAACACAACCCAAACTGAACACATCCTACAATAGTATCGTATGTATAGATAAGTACCTTGCATACCCGTGAATCGTGATTAGCGTCATCGTACCACTATACGTCTATATAGTTATAGTGTCTACTATGACAACACATTTTTAATAATTTTACAGTTTCATCTGCTTTTATTTTATTTGTTATTGTCATTGGTTTTACTTAACATACACGCTACGAATACGATGGCAGGTCCTCCAACATTTATTGAACTTTCACGGGAAGAACAAGTAAGAGAATATACTTCTGATACGAATAAAAAAATAAAACGATGCGATTGTAGTGTTACGATTTGGAAAAATAATATTATTATGAAACATTTCATCTGAGAATTAAATGAAATGATATAGAGTTATTTTTGTCCCATCATCATTTTAGTAAGTGACTACCTTCGATTTTATATTGCAATCGCGAGATCCCGTCGACTTGATCCAATTAAATGTTTTGATGGTTTTTACAAAATTCTTATTGTAAATTGTGTATTATATTATGTGAAGAGTGTAATTTTGTATTGTTATATTTATTAGATTTAATTTGATTTTAAAACTTTTCTATTGTCCATTTACTGAAAAATATAATTTATCAACTTCAATTTATTCGGTGCTCAAAAAGTTATGTTTTGGAGTGTACTTTTACATTACACAAGTTTTTGATAGTTTGGCATTTTTTATTTGTCAATGAGTATAAATAATAAAAAAAAATATATAGATTATATTATGTAAACATTATTTATTTTAAAAAAACAACCAAAAGTAGATAGTTATCCATAACAATTTGAAATGTAATATGCAAATGTCAAATCTAAATGGTTGTTAACATTTTTGTGTTTTCTAAGTTATAATTACTCAAGAAAATAATTGAAAGTGTTAAAAACATTATTTAAATAGATATTCAGTTACTATTTAAGTAATGTTACATAAATGTTAATTTTTGTTGGAAGGCATTGGAATTAAGGTCATATTTACGTAGCATTGGAGCTAGTTTGCAAGAAAAAGGACCAGAAAACATTGAAGATGATATGCAAGAAATTATATCTAAATGCGATACTTGTCTGAAGACAGATTTATCTGACATTGATATTGAAAGTTTTTTGTGTTCAATTGTATCAGTTATAATTGGAATTGGGACAGTGGATGTAGAGAGCAAACTTGTAATTGATTTCAGTCAGAAACTATTGAAGTATGAAGACGAACGTTTCGGCAATATCATTCTTAAAACGTAAGTAAAAGTATATGGTTTATTTTAATATTAATTTTATTTATTTTGATCTGTTTTATATTTTAGTTTATGGTTGTTGTATGGTACAGTTGATCCAGTATTACCGGCTCGATTCCAATTATATTCAGATATAGTAGATGTGGCCAAACGATGCAAACAGCTTTTATTGGTCTACAAGGGAATTAATAATCTCAACAAATCACTTCTCTCGAACAACCATACTAAGAAACAAAAACAATCACTCTTTAGACAATTGCACGGTGCATTGATTGAAAACGGACACAGGTGCAGTCTAATGATCATTTATGTAATTTATTTTGAAACTTATTAAATAAAATGTATTGTTTAGTGAATTGGCTGCTGAAGTGATGATTGAACTTCTCCGAAACTACACGTCTGATGATGGCAAACAGGCTAAAGATGATGCCAAAAAATGTATTGCTTCTGCTATAGCTGATCCTAAAACATTTTTGTTTGAGCCATTGTTATATTTGACTCCAGTTATATCATTACAAAATACACCACTGCACGAGCTCTTGGTTATATTCGTTTCTGGGAATCTTACAAATTATTTAGATTTTTATAAAGGCCACAAGGATTTAATTAAATCATTAGGTAACATCTTTAATAATAATATCTAAATTTTGTTTACTGAGAAAATATGAATGCGCAGAAATAAAAAATATCAATTAGTTGTATGTGCAAAGTAGTCATACTCTCTGTAGGCGAATGGAGCAAAATAACCAATATATTCCTATAGTATACAATCTGTATTTATTTTGTAGGATTAGATCATCAAGCTAATGTGCATAAAATGAAACTCTTAACTGTCATGAGTTTGGCAGTAGACTCGAGCATCATATCATTTGAAACAATACAACAACAAGTGCAAATCAATGCAGAACAAGTAGAACCGTTTTTACTTGAACGTATGATTAATAATCGTTCTTATTCAATGTATTTAGAATTTCACAATTACAATGTTTTCTATTTTAGTTTTTGGAACTAAATTAGTGCGTGGTCGTATGGATCAAGCTGCAAAGAAAGTAAACATTTCAAGCTCAATGAATCGGACGTTTAGCAAACATCGTTGGCAAGTGTTGAGGGATTCATTCTTTAGTTGGCGATCATGTCTTAGTGTTATTGAAGAAGGAATGAAAACTGTTGTATCAAATTCTCAAACAACAATTTAAAAAAATAAACAAGCTGTTTCTAATTAAATTAAATTGACATATTTATTAAATATTTCTGGAAAATAAACTTAGTAAAAACCATTGGGAATATTGGTGGTTCAGTCACAATATAACACAGATGATAATAATAATAATTGTCATTATGAATTATACACAAATGATATGGAGTGATACATTTTTATCACATAAATAAATTATTGATCTTAATTAGCTTAATATTTAAAAAAAGGTGAAAAAAATATTTATAAAATAAATGGGCCAAATAGCTATTTAGATTTGGAACTAAATCATCTGAACATTGAAAACTATTTGTACTTGGATTAAAAATCATTGAGTTTTGAGATCATTTAAAAAAGTTGTCGGTGGTGTGGATGGAGTTAAAAAACAAAGTGCTTTTAAACTCATTTTGTAAATATGTGTTCTTTGGTAACTAATTATTTTTAATTTTTTTATGTGCGTATTAACAAATGATTTTTAGGCCCAATTACATAACAAAAAGCAATAACAAATAAAATTAAAAACAAAATATACTTTTTATGTGTCCTTATAAGTAGGATTTTTTTTTCTAGTGGATATGTATTTTTATCTTTATTCTTATTATGGTAAAAGTTCCACATAGTTTTCTGGTACTAGACCAGTCTTCCCGTTTAATGTGCCTTCTAACCAGCCAGGTTCACAAGATGATCGCACTGTGAAAAAAAAATAGATCTTAAATTCAGTGATCAAATTAAAATAAACGGTACTTTTTTCACAACAATAATTAAAAATTTAAAAACAATAAATTGAAAATACCATTTGTAATTATTTGGTTTGGCTCAAATGACAATTCGCCATCATTTTCTCCAAGACATGCATACAAAGTACGGACTCTTCTACAAACAAAACGAGCACAATTTTGCTGTGTAAAAATTAGGAGACTAAAAGAGGTGGTATATTATAACGTAATATATTATTAGGTTTAAGTCAAGGATTTAAAAAATAAAAGCAATTAAAGAGGTGTAGAAAAATGCTGTGGTTTTTAAGTATACATATTAACTAGTGCAGATATTTATATGCTTTTACATATTACTAATAGTCAAATAAATATCTATTTTATACCAAAATGTGTTTCGTGACTTGAAAAAATTATATTTTGAGCTATATTCTTTGGATTTTGTACATTTTTAAGAAATGTTCAACATGATTTTTTTTAGTGCATCGTTTGGTATTTGTCGTGCATATCTGCTTATATATTTAAACATTTTTAGGAAATACAAATATCTGCCCTAATAATAACATTGTTGATTGTTTAATTAAATGCAAACAAAATAATATTGAGATGTTTAACATGTAAACAGTGCAAGTTTAAATTAATAACTAGTAAAATATTGAGTAAATAATAATAAAAAATATTATCGATTTTACTATTGTGAATAAATGTTGAAATACAGCAGATCTCTTCAGTTTTTAGGTATAATATGTCATTATGCAGCAACCAAAAAAATTGTTAGTAACAAGACAAATTAAACAAAGTATAATATGGTTAACCTTAATGTTAAATGTGACTGAGGACTAATGCGACCACCAATTAATGATGCCAGATGTGAACCACTTATATTCCAACACCAAAAAACAAAAAAAAAAGACAAATTATTATAATATTAGTAATTTTAGTAGAAGTTATAGATGTATACAGAACTACCATATTTGATGTAAGAAGTTGGACCAAATTTAAAATTAAATTTTGAATAGTAGAACAGTAATTGTTATTTTATTCAAAATGTTCAATTTAATTTTGGTTATACTCCACTTGCAAACCAGTATACAGTATGCACACATTAATAATGTTATATAAAACGCATGCACCCAAGCTGTTCAGTTTCTGTTCAATACTTACACAGTATCTTGAGGTCTATAGCTCATTGCATAATGCACACCCATTTTAATACTTCTCTTGGTTTTCTGTGGTGCCCTGGACGGTTGCATTTGTGGGTTATCTAAAGAGAATACTGAACAAACGGATTCATTTGAACTACTAGAACTGCTGTTGACTGGATTCTGGCTGTCCACAGAGTAGTAATAATTTTTGTTTGGACTTGCTGCATGTGTTACAGGCTTACTGTATACATTCAGATTATGAAGATTGGCTTCTGATAACGCACTTGAAGTAGATGATGTGAGACTCAACTAAACATTTTTTCATTATTACCATCAATTTTATAGCTAATAGCTTAATTTTAAAGAATTAAAATCATCACGATTGTAGCATATTTAATATCTATTAAACAATTTTAATAGATCTTAAGTAAACTAATGAAATTAATTACAAGTACAAGATGCAAAGAGAAATTATCTTATTTGTTTTTTTATAGTATTTATAAAATAAAAGCATTATTTTTGTATAATTAACCATTAGTTAATAATACAAAATAAAACTCAACAAATCTTAAATAAATGTAAATACATATTAACATGAACACTTTAAATTATTTATTATTAAATGTATACTTAAATTAAGATGAATGTTAAACATAATATTTAAACTATTTCTTGATCTAGCCAAAAAAGTCCAACAGAAAATATAATTAAAAGTTTTTAAAAATGTATATAGGTATATTATTAATTAATGTTTAATCTGTTTGAAAATTTTCAATCTATTAAATAATACTACGATGTACCTATTTCATATTTCTAAATTTTAAATGAAACTATTATTTTAAAAGATACAATTTAACTATAAACTCTTTTGATTTACCCTGTTTAAATTAGCAATGGGTATAGAGTGTGATGGAATGGTAGGTGTTGCACCTACATTGTGCAAATTAGTACTTATCAATGGTCCATCGTTGTACGATTTTATAATTGCCTGAATAAAAATTAAATTAAAAACTGGTATGAATTTAAGTTATTTTCTAATGACTTACATGAGTAACTGTTGGAGTAACAGGAGAATATTTTAATTTCTGAGATGAAGAAGACTGTTGATGCCCTGAAGTTGGTTCATATTCTATGTCTAGGTCAGGTTCAGTTTTAAAAATCTAAGGGAACATTTTTTTTTTAGTAAAATCCTAAGAGTTTATTATGTCAAACATTACTTTAGCATAATTCTCAATAAGTATTTCAACCACGACATTACAAAATTTAATATCCATTATTGCCGCAACTGTTTCACGTTCAGGTCTCATGAGTGTTGGTCCAAAACATACAGCTATATTACTTACTGTCATGAGATTCTGTTCACTATGGGTCACAACACTGAAATATAAGATTTAAATGTGAATTTTTCACCTATGTACATTTATGTTTATTAAAATAATTTGAAGACCATTACATACTTGCACAAATGTTTAACTAATAGTTCTAACATGTTAAAATTTTGTTTAGGAATTTTGTGTAGAAGAATATGTACATCATTTATACGTTTCAACCTCAATTCATGTTCTAAAATGATCAAAGAGAAAAAAATAAAAAAAAAACAACTCATTATGTTTAAAAAATCTTATCTTACTGGCAGCTGATATGAAAGCATTATGATATTTAAATGTCATTAATGGTTCTGGCAAGTTTCTTAAAAATAGCTTTAAAGCACTAGTAATTGTTTTAGTTTCCCATTCAATTGAATCATCAAGGAAGTTCAGTGAGTTTAATCCATTAGTTGTTTTTCGACGGTCCAATCCCATTGCCAAAAGTTTAGTTATTTTAGAGCTGACACCTCCAACTCTATACAATCCTTGTTCATCTAAACCTATAATTAATAATAATACATACAGATATTTGTATAGTCAATTGTCAGTTTAAAATGTATACCTCGTGATTCAACTGTTTGAATACATTTATTTATAAAATTAAAACCGGCATCATCTAAAAATATATTGTTATCACTGCTATTTAATGTTGGTACAGACGGAACACCATATTCCTGTAAAAAATTGCCGTAACAAAAATAATAATAATAAATATAAAAAAAAAACTGTATATTGTTTCAATTTATCCAATATTACTGGTTCTTTGCCGTCCATAACATCCATCCATAGCTTACGATCTTCCTCTGATAACGCTTGAAATGTGTATATTATACCAGGTCTTTAAAATAGAATAGAATAAAATAAAAACGCCAACAATACTAAAATAATTTAACAAATACTTACCTATCGTCACTAGTAAGATCAAAACAAAACCGTTTATCAATAGAATCAGACATTCGACGAATACATGACGAAATTATCATTTTTTCTGATGTATTCTATATAATAATTTAACAAAATAAATATAGTTTCAAAATTACACATATAAATAAAAAATACTGGAAGATAAAAAGCTTACAAATTTTCCAATCATTTGATTAAATGTGATCATTTCAAATTCTTTAGTTTCTCTTCGATATATACAATAATGTTTAGTCCACGTAGTTGTACTAAGCGCATCTAGACATATAAAGCAAATTATAAACATTTTATATTATACAAACAGTATTTAAATAAGTGTTATACCTCCTAATGATTTATTTTGCAACCATTTGGTTGCTTGTCCAGTGTTTTTAAATCCAGGAAGCTCTAAACAAACAATATAGCAATTAACAAAAAGTATTTATAGACTGATTAAATAAAATATGTTTACTTCTTTCTAAAAGAAACAGATAACCTTCTCTTGTAACTTTCTGATTATTGCTGTTAGTTTCCAAAGATTTCTATATAGGAAAACAAATACAAGCTTGTATTAATGCCAAACCAAAACTTAATTATTGTGTTACAAAATCCACAAATATCTTACAGACTGTCTCATTTCCAGCATTTTTCTCATTAGAGATTCAGTCTTGTCACGGGTCTCATTAAAATTGTCTCTAGTCTAACATTAGCATTATACACACATTAAAATAGGTTAATACATTAAGTTAAAAATCAAGACAAAGGCTTAATTATTTCAAACCCATTTACTTTTTGTATTCTAAACTGCAATTCACGCATATAAGGCTTGAAATCTTCGTTGACTTCATGCCCTTGATGGTAAAACGTCAACCAGCTGAACATGAATCCTAACATCTAATAAAAACATAGACTTAGTAAAATTTCCAAAATTATAGAACAATGTTTTTTCTTTTTTAAAATAGTACACCTATTTGTTTTTAATACTGTAGACTACTTTTATCCTAGAAAACTTGCTCCGATGTAGAAGTGTAGCACTTTTTCTGAATTTCAATTTTATCTACTAGGTAAATACATAGGTCATTTTTTGATTTTCGAAATAGTGTTTAAAATAAAAACCACATTTTTTTAGCACAAATATGGCGCCAATTGAAAAACGACAAAAGAATTTTTTGTTCAATTATTAATCTTGTTTTTATTGATGCAGGTCGTTTTATTATTTTTAAATTAGTTCATAATAATCGGGAAAAAACGTAGGAAGGTGGTAAGGTTAAAAAAAATTGTAGCACTTCAAATTATGTATTATCAAACTGTGCTCAGAATCGTCTTTTGTCGGCAATGGTTTACCGTTGCTTACAGATATAAATGAAATAACCTTATGAATCCTACCTTTCCAACTTCTCATTTATAACAGTGGCCGCACTCGTCTCCGGTATCACCTCTTTTTTATAATAATTTTAGTTGCTAGTTTATATTTTAATTATTAAAAGTGATTATATAGAAAGTGATTTTTACTGTTAAAAATATGTTAAATTACCTTTAGATTATTACATTAATATATTGAATTCATAAACAAAATAACTTACAGTTTCAACAAATTCAAATTTTTTTCTTTCTTGAACTTCTTGAAGCAAAAAAACATATTCAAGGCTAGCTTGACAAAAATGACGTTGTTCCATTTCAAGTGTTGCATCAGCCTAAAAAAAAAGTATTAGGTTAAGAGCCATATATATGTATATAATTATAATAATAATAATAATAATTTGATGATGAAAACACAAACCTCTTGAAGAACTGAATCTTGTTTTTTAGTGGATAGATTTAAATAACGTTCTTGACTCTGACAAAATTTGGTGGTTTGTTTTTCAAATTTTTTTTTTCCGTCCTAAAATAAAACACATTTTATACAACAGTTCTAATATAATAATATTGCGTTTGATAATAGTTACTGTTTTTTAAAATTGAATTTCTTACTTAGGTATTCAAAATAAAATAATAATTCAATTTCAGGGTTAGATATGTATTAAAACTTGGAAATATTTTAATTCTATATAAGAGTTTATATAGGATGTGATCCTATAAGTTTCGAAGATATTAAGATTTGTCCAAGAAATCAACCTTAACAATGCAAGAACTTGTCAAAATACACTTTTGTTACCTTGATAATAATTAAATAAAATGTGATCCATTTAAATGGATACACTAAGTATCTAGGAAAGTAAGTAACTTTTTTTATACATTTAAAGTAGGTAGTCGTTTTACCCTACTCTAAATATATTAATATTTTTCAAGATGAATGTACCATTTAAATAGATTTTCTTTTACTGTCATACTGATATACTGTACAGAATTACACTATACTATATAGTGTTTGGAATAAAATCACTTCCTTTTTAATAAGGAAAGGGTTCACGTTCATCTTGTTAAAATGGAACTAATTCCAGGCTTGGTCCATGACTGAATAAAGGAATAAGTTCCTTTCTTCGTTCCTCAAATAAAAATAAAATTCATTGATCTATGTATATATATTTTTTTGTGTTATTATATTAGTGCTAAATGTGATGTATTAAGTAAATAAATTATACAAAGTAAAAAAATTTTAATTTCCGGATTTAAAATCAACTATTTTCATAGGTACATAATTACAAATATTACTATGAATACTTTCAATGTTATTGAACATAATATTGATATAGGTTCAATTTTATACATATAATACATAAAATGTCCAAAGATAAAATTATAAAAATACGAATAAACAATACTAATTGGTCATGTCAGAGGCATTTCCAGATATTGACCATGGGGAGGTGAGGACGAAATAATTAAATTTAATAGTAATAATTGATAAGAAAAAAAGACTGACATACTTCGCACGATGGGTGGTTCACTGTTATAGATGAAAATTTGGGAAGGTATTGAAGGAAATTTAATATATCTGTACATAATAAAATTTAAGCATTGCCAACAAAAAACGATTCCGAGCAGAGCTCGGTTAATAGTATTGCTCAAGAGCGTCTTTGGGTCAATTTTATCGCTCCCCTTGCGAACAATTTTTACTCTTGGATATAACCGCTTTGGTTAACAAAAACTTAAAACCTTTATGTCATTTAAACTTATATTAGCTTAGAAGACTGCAGATATATTGTACAAATGCAGTCAAACAGTACAATTTAAAAGTTAAATTAATTTTTTCCAATTAAAAAAATATTATTTAAAATAATGATAATATGAATAATAAAAATAATAATAATAATTATTAAAAATCAGATAACCAAGTCCAAAATGCTTTTTTTTGCAACAGCATTTTGATCAACAATATTTTTTATATTAATGTTTTCATTTCGATGAATATTTAAGTGATAAGCCAGTTAGCCTCTGATCAAACATTTTTTTTTTTATCACAATGTACGACTTTTAATGGACCTCGTGTTAAATTCTCAAGCATTTCTGTTTGGTCTAACAATTTTATCCACAGAGTACCTATCGAATAGAAATTACATACAAAACTCGCAAAACTAAAATGTCTATAAATTGCTCAAAAATTTTACCACGTTACGAAAAGACAAATATAAGTTTTCTGACAAAATGTCAAGTTTAAGAATATTTCTAACTGAATTACAACAAAAAACAAAATTGAAAATAAAAAAAAGCATTATTTTCGTAAATTTTCATGTTTTATCCTGGGTTCTCTTGATATTATGAAAACGGCTAGACAAGTCAAAAAAGACTTTCCTAAAGTACCATCTAGTCAAATATAACAATATTTTTTTTTCAAAAAAGATGCCACATTTACATATTAAAGCAAGATTTCTGGTAGAAACTATTGTTGCAGTATATATATATAAAAAAAAACATTGTAAATCCAATAGGTACATTCTTCGCTACACTCAGAGTCTAAAATTTAAATTAAACTAATCATTTCCAATTATGATTCTAAAAAAATTAAATATTTTATTATATTTTTACAAATTGATTGTTCCTACTTAGTTTTCCATAATTTTATCTCACCCTTGAGAGGATATTTATTGAAATTTATAAATGAGAAGTGTTTCATTATTGTTTTAATCAAAATATTCCAAGATCCAGAATCATCTTGATGGCATTTGGAACCAGTTGCATTTGTACTTAAGAATTATGAATATTTTGTATATTAAATAAGAACATAACATGGTTTATGGGGGGGACGAACGCTCTCCTAGCCTCCTTCTTAGAGCGCCTAGGTCATCCCCCTATAAAAAGTGAAAGAAATTCATATTAAAGAACGAGTTCTTTGAATCCATTTATTCTGAGCACTGATATACCACGGATATTCGCATTATAGCAGGAATTAATCACAAAAAAGACGGAAATACTTCGCACGATGGATGGATTGTAGGTGAGAAGTTGAGAAGATAGGAATATTCAATATGTATAAGTACGCAAAAATTAATCAATACTAACGAAAAATGATTATGAGGAAAGTTTAGTTATATATTTTAAAAGCGTAATATTTACGAGTTTTGTCAAAATTTTATATTAAAATTCCTATTAAGAAAAAAAACTACTACATTTAAATCAACTTTTTCTTGTTAACCAATAAGTACAACTTATAATGAACCTCCTGTTAATGATCAAGCATTTTCAGTTTGATTTAATAATTTTATCCACAGAGTACCTAATAAATAAAAATTAATTAAAAAACTCGCAAAATTAAAATGTCTAATAATAGTTCAAAAATGGATCAAATGTTTTTAAAATTTTACTACGTTTATAAAAGACAAATATAAGTTTTCGGTTCAAATTTCAGGTTTCTATGAACATTTTCAATTAAAACCAAAAATCAAAATTGAAAATAATAAAAGTATTCGTAAAATTTTCCGTTTTTTTCAAAAATTATTATGAAAACTGCTTGGAAAAAAAATGATTTACCTGAAGTACCAACTAGATAAAATTCAATTCCAGAAAAGGTGCTACACTTGATATACTTCATAGCAAGATTTCTGGTAGAATTGTTGTATACAGTATAAAAAAAATAAAAAAATAAACTACCTAAATAAACATAATTGTAAAACCAATACATTCCTTGCTCCGCTTAGAATCTAAAAGTAATACAAAATATGATTCCTATATTCAGTACTAAAAAATTAATTGTATAATATTATTAAAATAGTAGGTATTGTACGGAAGTAATTCCTAGTGAGTATTGTTATAGTTTGGTACTTACAAAAACCTATAGAATTAAGAGTTTTTACATACATCTAATACATATACTATACCATATTTTATTTTAGCCGTCCTCTTAAAATATGCTGGATAATATGTACAATGTTTAAACAGAAACTAAAATGAAACCTTTTTATAATTAATCCGGTTACGTATTAAATAATACGTATTTAGTATTTAGTTCAACGTTTAGTGCTATCGAGATACCTATGTTATTATTTTATGGACCAATTTTATTGAGTGTCTTGATTATAAATCAACACGGCAACGGTGTACTCTAAAGGCAACGCCCAGTAGACCGTTATACGGTTGGCGATTTTAGCGTTCATACAAACATAATAAAGATGTATATTAATTGCAAGCGATTGAACAGCAAAAAACTCTTATTACTTTGGAATCGAATAAATAACAAGTATATATATACATTTTGTCATACGAAAAATTGGCATACATATAACTACATAAGCATATTAGGTCCTGGTTGTATAATTTTATAGTCTCTAATTAAATATTAAAAGCAAATACAGTGATTTGACGTATCACGTAAAAATATGAAATTTTCAAGATTATGAAACAATTTTAGTTTTATATCAATGGAGGGAGGTTCCCTCCCTCAGATTCTACTTCGCTCATTCGCTCCAGTTCACCTGCCTTTTTAGAAAAATATTTTAGTAGATTGTGGTATTTTATACCAATTTGTATAGATAGCATTTAAATAATTATGTTTTCAGGAATGTGAAATGGCGATTATTTTATTTGCGTATTCATTAAGAAATAAATAATTTATTTAAAACACCATCTTATCGCATTTTCTAAGTGTGACAGTGCATTTTCTCAAATTGAGTCATAACTTATAAGTCATAATTAAAATCGGAATCATTTTAATTTATTACAAGATTGGCTTTATTTAAATTTAATAACACATAATAAATCAATAAAATATCTAATAAAGGCATATACATGATATACATGTAAGGCTTTTAAAAACTAAGTTGTGTCATTTAATACAAAAGTTTAAAATATTACAAATTTCTTAGTTTTATAGAAGTAATTTAATGATAAATATAAAAAAAAAGGTAGGGTATATAGGGTAATTTAATTTATATCTGCACGTAATGATAATCATTACTAACGAAAAGCGATTATAAGCGAGTTAACAAAGTTCGGTTAAACATGATATGAAATGTAATTATTTTTACAATTTTTATTAAATTTTGAACTTTAACGAATATAAAAAATAAATAGTAATTAAATTTCTTCTAATAATTAAATAAATATTATGATTAACTTCGTGTTAATGTTTTAAGCACTTTTACTGGGCAAAAATTATTTCATTCACATAAAGCCTAATAAAAACTAAAGAACTCGTAAACTGTACAAAAATATTTTGTTTAGGTTCTGCCAGTCCTATAAGCCTGGTCAAGCGTGAAGGAAAAAGGAAGAGAAGGTAAACGAGACCAGTTATTATCAACTGGTCTCACATTTGTATGTAAAATAATACGAAAATTGGTTTGTATGCAAGTGAGATGTACCCACGACACTGGATCAGGTACCATTCAGGAATAAAAAAAACTTTGAAATACTAAGAAATAATGTAGATAAGCTTCACTAGGATTATAATAATAAAAATATTATTATTATTTATTACGATTTGGTAATCATGAATTACATTTAATCTTTTAAGACAGTAAAAAAGATCAAATGTTTCATATCCCAAATCAAAATATTATTTTCAGTTTCGCTGACATCATCAAATGGTAGTATAAACAATACTAACAAACGGTGAACGAGGAAATAGAGAGCTTCGAAGCACGTACTTTCCTTATGGATAATATCTTAAACAAATTATATTATATGGGCTCAATGGATGGCATCAAAAACTTCTACCTTTATTAGGTTTGTTTTTCATCGATTAAACGATTCGTATTCCTATGGAGGTCGCACGGCTACATCCTCATCCATAAGAGTTAAATTACCAAATAACCGGTAATTGTTTTTTTTTTAATTTGAAATGTTTTGTTTTTAATGACACGTATATTTTAAAGTAAAGTTTTATATTTCATTTGCTTGTCGGACCGTCGTTAGACATTGATTTTATCCGTCATCATAATATAATGATGCAAACATATAAGTAATGAGATCTTGTTATTTTGATACTTTTAACTGGTACCTAATAATCAATTGCCATCTAATGGAGGTTTTTTTTGTTTTTTTACATACATATATTATGCATTTTAATAAAGTACTTACAAATCAACCCGTATACATTTACGTACATGGAGTATTACAGCTGATGTGTTGTCGCAAAGTGAACATTTCCCGGGTTATTTTATACATAGTGTCTCCGACCTGGTTAGAAACCCCCCTACCGTCAATATCTTTGTGACTTCATAGGCGGAACTATGGAATAAAACGGAGCGCTTACATTTTCCAAACGTTAGATCCTAGGTTTTTGACAACACAACAGACAATATTGTCAGTAGAATGTCTCGACAGTCTCAACTGTCAATAATATTCTTATAGTCGTCTTATTTCCGGCAATTGTTAATGTACATGGTAATATAGAATATAATCGTTTAGCAAAAATCAAACGATTTCACAGAGTAATCAATAGGGACAAACACGACGAGACGGCACATTATGTATAATAAATTGTAAATTAGCTACGCATAGTGATCATGTCGATTTTGTCAGATCGACTGAACTATAATTGGGTTTTCTTTCGATAAATTCGAATAAAAGTATATAAAAATAAATGTTACCTTTACGCCGCCAATGTGCTCCTTTCTGAAGTTTTCTAAAGGAATTATAAACTGATCATAAGCTCTAGCTAACTGAAATCATAAAAATAAATGATATTTTTATTGCATTTTTCGCCTTTAACCAAAAGCGGGAAAAATAAATATACCCAGTTAGTTTAAACTCTAAAGTATATAATTACCTACTAATAAATAATCGTAATCATTGTAATGATCTATATAAAAATTGATATATTAAAAAGAAATATTAAATAAAAGAAATCTTTAATGGTGCAAGGGTAATTAGGCAGTTTTGATTAGTTAAAAAAATATTTTGATGGTTATATGATCATAATTTATTAAAAAATCAAACTAAAGCTGATATTAGTCCACGGGAAGGCTCATCGTTGTCGGTTATTATAATATTATTATAAACGAATGTATATTTTCAAATCTTATTGCGGGGGAGGGGGGCGTGAAATTTTTTTTTTTCATAACTAAAATGATAAAAAGCAAAACATTATATCTCGTACGTGCATTAAACTCAATTGGGTTGTTGATTTGTCATGCTCTTCGTCACACTTTCACTGACACAAGGTTATTAACTAGGCCTACTGTAACCGAAAAAAAAAAAGTGTGCTACTGTCTCCTCGGGTGGCGTTTTACATATAATAAAATATATATTAATTCATATTGATAAACTGACCATTCTGTCTCTTTCATCTTCAATAGACGAGATGAGGCGACCAAATTCAGCCAGCGATCGAGTGATTACTAACTCATCGTCCGTTTGTGTTGTGCCAATGCATTCGAAATCGAATTGCTGTAGTGAACTGGATACTAAACGTTGAGCTCGAGACAAATCTTAAACAAATTTTAAAATATATAGGTATACATAATTACCATTATGCTGTATCATGTTGACCAGTATAATACAATTTGTCAGTCGGGTGCAATTAATTCTTTATATGAAATATGCATAATATATAAGTTATAATATCGTCATAATATGTAAATTTGTAAATTGCGAAAGTGAAAAAAGAGAGCGACTTAAAATTACTATAGGAATAAAGAGGCAAGTTATTTACTTAAAAGTATGAAAGTAAAAAAAAACTCTTGTTTATAATATTTATGCCATTAAGTCATGTATACATTTTATGATGTGTAATATTTAAAGACATACAAATTATGTAATTAGAGAAGCTGTACAAATACAATAGTACCTATAGTTTTAACAGAGTTTGAGTAAATCTTTGTCTTTACAAAAAGATGAACAATATAATATTTCAAATATAAATATTTTAAAAAAACAATTAGGAAAAAAAATTGAACCTGTAGACATAAAATGAGTCAATGATGAGTCACTTAAAACAGTGTAGGGTTTAACAATAAAATTGGACTCTATTCTTATAATTTATATACAGATAAAACCCTACATTTTTATAAAGTATACCTATTAAACGTCCAAGTCACATGCTGTAATTAATAATTATAATTTATAATAATATGCAGTAAAATAGTACGCATTAAAGTTTATAATACCAGACTTGCATACTCGGTTTTTTATAGGTACTTTAGTATATAATTCATATACATACCTAATGAATGGTGATAAAAATAAATCTTTTGAAGATTATCAGAGATTGAAATGAAACAAAAATAAAAATTAAAACCACCTATATTTTAGTAAAAAATTAGAATTCAATAGTTGATTTTTTAACTCATTAGTGTTAATGATACTCATAATACAAATTAGATAAAACTAATGAAAAATATCCATTATTTGTATTGAAGACTATGGGTAACTAACCAATCATCTACATTTTACAATACACCTTTTAAACGACGTCATTAAGGAGATGATTTAATGCAGATATCACAACTGATAGATATGGAAAAATAACTTCAGAAAAAACTTAACAATAATGTCGATGAAGATGAATAATAAAAATAGTAGACACAAACAGAAATTGGATTTGTTTGAAATTGCTTACTTTCGGCACAAGTCTCAATTGTAGGTGCATGTAGATACATATATTGTGATATTGTGTTGCTATAACAATATTATAAAATAATAAAATTTAAAGCAACAACAAATCATTATATAAGTTGTAATTGTTTGACTACGTTTTAAGACAACTTGCAAGTTTAACTCTCAATTTACATTTATCTTTTATATTGTATTTCAAAATAAGTATTATTATAATATTGAAATAACCTACATTTTACTTTATTGGTCTACATAAAATATAATCGTGGGCTCATATAATTTAAAAAAATTGACATTGTTTAATGCACAATTATAAATAAAGTTATTTTTATAAATATTACATATGCAGTAATACATCAATGCCACACATTTATGTCCAACTAATGTTTGTGTTCGATATGATACCTACTACAGCAAATTAAATTGATAATTATGCATAAACACAATAACCATTAATTTGTACAATCGACAAATAAACTAAATTGTGATGGGTATTGTTAAAAAACACGCTGATATTTAGGTCATAGTCGAACAACTAACCATCTTAAAAATAAACAAACATTGACAAGGTGAGCATTTTATGAAAATTCAAAAATGGAAAAATAAACCAAAGTTTACAAGACCCCAGAGACGTGAGATATAGTAAAATTGATTGTAATTACTAATTAGGTTTGGCTTCGGGATTCGGTAGAGTGTTTTTAAAATGTATGATAGTAAATTGAATATTATTTATTATTATACATTTAAAATTGTAATGATGAAAAAAAGTGTTAGCAGCCAGGGGCAAGTATTTTTTTTGCCATATTCCAAGGACAATTTTTGTGTACAGTAGATCACATACTGTGCAGTAACAAATTGAAAACATACAGTGGCACATGAAAAAGTGTTTTTAGGTCTCTTTTTGTAATTATTTTATGCATACATATTTTAGATTTTATACAATAATTTTTTTTTTATGCTTCCTCTATAGCCTCTAAATGTTCTTCCAAAGGTGTTTAGATATTTTAAATTATGGTTTTTTTTATTGTATCATTGTGTCAACATAATAATAATAATATTAATACAAAATGTATATTTTGACTCTTAATTATCATGGGCAACTAGTTGAAAATAAATGAATATAATTAAAAAAAAAAATATTTAACCATTTTAGATTTTATTGAAAAAACTATCTATACCTAACATTTACACACAAATATCATGAATAAAATTTCTGGTAAACTTTTTAAAAAAATCAGCAAATTATATGAAATCATTTAGCTATAAATAATTTATGAAATTGTATACTGCCCATAAAGGTCTCTATTTTGTAAAATGGTGAATGTGTACTGACTCATAATTTGATATAATAACCTACGAATATTAAAAAGAAAACAATTTTATATTTCTAAGAAAATAATCTACTCTAAAAAAATATTTATAATTTAGAACAATACTCCTTAGTTAGAAACTATAATCTTGAAACTAATATTGAGGTATTTGGCATATATATTTTAAAATTTAAAATTATAAAATATTCTATAGTTTTAATGTTTTACTTTAAAATTTCAAGAACTGTAATATTATTTAAAAATAAAACTGATATAAAAAATTCATAATAAATCAAGTGAACTCATCAAAAATGAATAAGTCATATTTTCTATCATATCATCATTTGCAAAAACTAGACTGATATTATAAAATATTTTTCAAGATTAATGTAGAAAATACCTACACTGTACTTAAATAAATTACAAAGTGAGTTATTATTAAGTCATTTATAATATGTACAATACATAAACAATTCATGTTAATGAGGATCCGGTTGTCATCTACTCTTAATATACATAACATTATTCAATTAAAAAAAAATATCTTTAAAAGTTTAAAATATAATTCACGTTCCATCAAGAAAAAATAAATACTTGAATAGACATATAAGATTTATAAATAGTTCCTAATAATTAATACGTTTAAGGTTTTCTTTAACTGACATAGTAAATAGCCCATGTCTATTAACATAAGAAGAATTGAACTTTGATTGACAATAATGAAATTTGTACAAAAACAGAGACACTATATGCTTGATTATGCATTTTAAATGAATACTACGTGCTGATATTCTTTTTCAGTTATTATAAGTTTTCATGCCAACAAAGTAACTGTACATAGTTGGCAATAATAATATATAACAACAAACTACTATGTAATGTATTTTGTGCCAAAACTCTTTTAAATCAAGAACCTTGTAAAATCATACATAGTATACAAGATATTATGTACATAGGACAATTACAGAATAAATATAAGTACAGATTACTACATACAATATATATTACAAATAGATAATAATAGAAATAGAAATAATTGTAAATAATGCAGTAGTTTTGTAAATATGAACAGGTTTGGGAAAACGAGTCATTCTGATTACCGATTTGTTTGGATTTCTTTTGACTTTTAACAAAAATCAATTTTCCAAATAATGAATGAGTGTTCAACGATAAAAGAATTACTCTGTGTATAACATGCAATGTACTGTATTATCTTACAACTAATATAGCAAGTATGATAATTATTTTACTTTTATCAGTTTCTTTTGTGAGGAACAGTCAACACAGAAATAGATCACTATATAGTCAAATGAGCTAATTTTTCTCTATTAATAGTATATTTGCCCAAAAAAATTTTAAGAGTTAAAAACCTACCCCGCCTAGTTTATATTACTTATTAAGTATATTACCTATTAAGTGTTACCTGGCATAATAATTGTTAAAATTTAAAATTAAAAAGTTAAATAAATTCTTAAAATATTTTTCAGTCAGTTTTAATTTTTATATTATAGGGGCCTAGATATGACCTCATTTTTTTTTCAAAACATGTTTTATAGAAAAAATTACTTAGAAGTATCTGATTTTGATAGTTTGTTTTTCTATTAGATAAGAGGTAACTTCATAAAGAGTTGTTAAATTGTAACCAAGCGTTTAAAAATATAATATTATCAAAATCATAGCCCAATTTCACTCTGTAAAAAGTTTTCTTCTTTCTAATACAAAAAAATATGATTAATATCGGTACACTATATGAGGCATGAGTATTTATTTGTAGATAATGTTTTTAAAAAAACAACAGTTCATGCACAGACAATATGAAAATAGTTATAGTTAAAGTTGTATATTAAATAATTTTTATATTCCTAGTTTTTATCTAATTTAAAATACATTTACACAATTTTAAAAAATTATTGATATATATGATAAAAAAAATAAAATAAATAGAATTTCATGGCTCATTCCTCAACCCTCTTCAATTTTTTGTAAATTTAACTTTTATCTTATGCAATTTAATATTTCATAGAAATTTCAAATACTAATTATATTTTATATTTATCTATTATAGAATATTAAGTTTATAATCAGCAACTTGATTTTACTTCAAATTTATTAATATAATAATTAACAATTTATTTATTAATTTTGTTGTTTGATGATTGAAAAAAATATATAAAGGACATAAATTATGACATTATTAAGCATTCAAATATTAATTTATTTTATGACCATATTTACATTGAAAATAGGAATATTTACTTATACATGGCATTCTAATTTAAGAAGTACCTACCTACCTACTTTGGATTTAAAATGTTGAATAAGTCAGTACTTAATATAGACACCTAGATATATTAGTTAATTATATAATGTATGACTTACTTTTGGCAGCATTTAGTAAATCTTTCAATTCTTTAATTAAGCGTTTTATTTGTTGATTGGTTTTCTGTAATTCCCTTTCATGATCATGTAGTTTTTGTCGAAAATATGGACTGTCAGTAATACAGTCAGAGAATTCCAGAGGCTGTAGTCCAATAACCATTTTAGGTGATATTAAGCATTCTGAAAGATAATAAAATATAGAAATATAAAACGAATATAAAAACAATATTTAATATTAACTGTAAGAAATTTAAATTACCAAGTGTAAATATAAATTATTATAAATAATAAATTAAAAAGATTTTAAATATTAAAAAATTATTAAAAATATTTTTGTTTTAAAAAAACATACTTTTACAATTTTTGTTAAAAATAACAATAAAATACTCAGGTTTTTAACTTGGTTAAATATAAGCAAACAACTTCTTGGCGTTATCGTGTCCAAAATGGAATTAAAAACAAGACTGATAACCTATTAACCTAAAATACATAATTTATTATACTTCAGGTATCCACGGTCATATTAATGCGGTAATGTAAAATATCGTTATCTGTGTTGATAAAAACTAATTTGATTATAGATTGAAATTGATAATGATAATTTTTCATAAATGTACACATCACTCGATTCGGTATTTTTTTGTTATTTTTCAGCTAATTATTAAACGATTTAAATTCTGTATCTAAAATAATAAAAACGTTTCGATTATGTTTTTTATCAGAACATATAAATTTATATTTACTTTATAGTTTTATTTTTTAATAAAAATAATTTAAGTACGTTCATGGCTCATGCATACATATGGTCTTGTTACTCGCTGTTATAACCATTTACTTATATGTAATTAAAAACTGTACCGTTTGTTAGCAATGGATTTTCGAGCATTGGAAAACGAAAATCTACCGCCTCTGTCAAATCCTACTGAAGTGCCGTTGCCCAAGTATCCAATTTGGACAGTTGAGTATTTTCAAAAATATTTTGATGTTACTTCGGAAGACGTAATTGAACGCATTAGAGGGGCTCTGATCCCTTCCTATGGAGTCAACTACTTACAGCGCTATATTAGAGCAAAACCTGACGTATATGGCCCATTCTGGATATGCTTGACTTTAGTTTTTTCTATTGCCATTAGTGGAAATGTCGCAAATTACATTCAAGTAGCTGCTGATCATGACTACAATTGGAAATATAATTTTCATGCTGTATCTTCAGCAGCCACAGCAATATTTTTATATGCTTGGTTACTACCATTAATACTATGGGCCTTTATCAAATACAAAGAGCCACAGGTAATTGTTACAATACTAACTATGTTATATAAACGAGTGTGTTTTTAATTCAGTTTTGGAATGTTGTTTAATATGTGTTTCTGTTAATTAAGAGAAACTTGGAAACAATTTAAAAAGTTCATACAAATTTACTTTCCTTAAAAATTATAGTATAATAGCTATTTAGGCATCTACATTTTGTAAGACCGCCCAGGAAATTTGGTAAAAAAATAGTGTCTGCACTCAAAATATTTTTTTAAGTATGCTCACTTTATTTTTGTGGTTAAATTACGCATACATTTAAATTCTGATTTTTAGAACTTTGGAGTGTAATGTGAGATGATATTTTAATATACTTCATTAAAATATAGATTTTTCATCATATTTAAGTAGTATTCTGTGGCAATTTTAATTTTGATCCTACATGTTTTAATGCAAATTGTAAATCAGATGATTTTTCTCAAAATATTGACAGATTTTAATCAAAAAATTGTAGAGTTTTCCACTTTAAATACTAAGGATAATAAACTGGTTTTTCGATTACTATGATTCAAAATAAGAAATTAACTACAAAGGTAATCAATCTATTGTAAGACACTAACTATCTTGAGAAGTATTAACTTTTTTCCAAATTTATTTCATAGATAATTTATGATACAATCAATTTTCGAGGATAAAACCACTACCTAATTTTGATTTTAAAATGACGTCCTATAATAAAAATTCCCTAAATAAATGAAGTATTAGTTAAAATAAATTTTGGTGTTGGCAGTTTTGATTTTCGTCAATATGTTGACGAGATATTCCACTTTTAAGTTTTAGGTTGAGGAGATTATTTGTAGGGCAAATTTTAATATTACACCATTAAAAGTAGGTTGTGGTTTTACCCTCAAAAATAGGAGTGACAAAAAAATAATATAGATGTAAAATTGTAGAGCTGTTTATTTCTTAGATTGTCTATAAACCAAATTCTTAATAAAGTTGAAACTTTCAGATATAATGAGTACCTTAAGATAAATTGATCACTATGTATACAACGCATGTGAAACAGTCAGTGTTCAATCCCTATACAAGTTGTATATCCTTAGTATTTAAAACAGAAATATCCAGAAACTTTTCATTTGTTCAAATTTTGATTACAATACATACACATTTTCTAGAAAATCAGCATTGAAATATGTAGGTTCTCATTCAAAACTTAAGTTGATATTGCTACAGGATACTTTTTAAATGCTATGAAAAATCTAAGTATGTGAAAATACACTTAAAAATTCAAAAAATCAAAATTTGAATTTATATATAATTCAACCATACAAATCACTCTATGTAATCAATTGGTCTATTTTTAATTGTAGATTAAATACCTACATTTCAAATGTATGCTTTTTTTTAACAGTTTTCATAGGCTCATTTTTTTTTTAACAAACTGTGAGACAAGTTGTAATAAATTTAAGAGTATAGTTTTTTTTATTAAATCCAACTTTTATATTTATCACTTGACATATAAGGATAAATTAAATTAAATTTTAATTTTAATTCTATTTGTAATTGTAATTGAATTTTGAAAACATTTTATTTTAATCTAATTTATACTTTTGTTTACAATTTATTTTATATTAACAAAATACATTTTTGTTTCCTTTATAGGAAACAGAAAATTAAAAATATATACTATTAAATGAATTAATTTACTTTTTTTTCTTTTGTGGTTTTTAATATAATTATTTATTTTAAAATTAAATCTATTTTATTTCTTAGTTTTAATTGTGTCATCATTTTTGTTTGTTTTTCAGTTCAGCCTCAGCTACTTAGAACTTCTGTGTCTGTATGGATATGCCTTATCAATATTCATACCGATATCAGTTTTATGGGTAATACAAATTAATTGGTTGCAATGGCTTTTGGTTGCAGCTGGCACCTTAGTGTCAGGTTATGTTATTGTATCTTCAATTATGCCTTCATTGGGACAGAAACCATTTGCTTTTATATTTTTAATAACAATTTTGCATTTATTTATGGGAACCGGATTTATGTTGTACTTTTTCCATGTCCCTCCTATTCAAAAATCTTAATCATTAATAATGTTTATAAAAATATAACCAAATTTACATGTTTATGTTTAATGTGTAATATAAATTATAGTATAATAATAATGTATAAATATTCAAATAATATATAAATGATAAATTGAAATATACATTATCAAAAAAACACGTTTACAATTCAAAATTGAACTACTAAATCACCCTTGTGTTCTACACTCATAGAAGATAACAGTCTCTGTATTTCATTTATATGAACCAGAATGCAACGATAGTTCCCTGGTAGGCCTATATTTCTAGATAGTACTTTATCAGGACCAGGAACATCTTTCAACAAGCAAGCAGAATTTTGTCTTAAACTGACAATAGTATGAGCAACGGATGAAAGTGGTACAATTTGTAGTTTGGCGTTGTATAGATTTTGACGTTCAATTATCTCTTGTTGGTCAATGCAGTTGTGAAGGGCACCAACATCGATAACATTTCTGAGAAAAAAAAAATTATAAAAATATGGTTAATAATATATTTAAAAATTGTTATGTCACTACAGAAGAATGAAGACTAATAACAAATCAGTCAGTTTTTTTTTATAAATTCTGATAAATTTTTATATCGACAATACATATTTTCAATTAATTATTATAATTTTAGATTCTGAGTAAAGTTATGGAAATCAAGGTACGAATGTCAAATATTTGGTAATCATGGAAACCTTTGGTAATTTTAAAGGAAATCTTATAGAAAATTGTGGTATTCTGAAATCTAGTGTACATAGTATTGATCAGTGATTTATCCTCTGAGTTTTACTATGTTTATTTTTAATACTGTGTAAAAAAATTCTACTAGAAATCTTGCTTCGATTTTCAAATGTAGCAATTTTTCTGAAATGAAATTTATTTAGTTGGTACTTAAGGTCATACATAAAACAGGAAAATTTATAAAAATAACGCTTTTATTATTGTTTTTTTTTTGTTGTGACTCAGTTTATAGAAACTTGAAGTTTGGACAGAAAACGTATACTTACTTTTTCTGGATGTCGTAAAATTTTCAAAACATTTGAGCTATTTATAGACATTTTATTTTTTGTATAATATTTATTCGGTAGGTACTAAATAGATAAAATTGTTAGACCAAACAAAAATGCTTTAACAAGAGGTTGATTGTAAGTAGTACTTAGTGATACAACAAAAAAAGTTGAGTATAATATGGTTTTTTTTAATATCAAATTACGACAAGAATGATAAGTATTACGGCTTTTTAAAACATATATTACTGAACTCCGCTCAAAATTGCTTTTTGTTGGCAATGATTAATTGTATACAGGTATACAATAAATTTCTCTCTATATCCTATTCTCCTAATATCTTATCTGCAACAGTGGTCCACCCATCGAGCAAAGTATGTCCAGCGTTTATGATAGTATATTGTACTTACACATAATGAAAATTGCAATTAGTAATTACTAATTTAGTTTTTGTCAAAAAGAAACAAAATTTAAAAAATTAAATTATAGATTAAATTTTTACTTTTCATCAGTTGTGTGGGGTAAATAATCTATCAAGATTATGAACCAGTCTGGTATTTTGTAATGAAGTTGTTCTTAAATATCATCAAAGTTAATAAAAAATATTTAAGTATAACAAATGAGTAACCATTTTTTAATTTTAAAAGTTCAACATAGGCATATCAAAAAGTTATTAGATGGCAAGCACTCTAGGGTGATGTGTCTAGTAATGAAAATGATAATTGAAAAGAGCACGTAGTAATTTTAGATCAAGAAACAGCCATTATAAAAGATAAGGAAAATGTTTACACCGCGTGACTGACTAATGGTTAAATTGTAAATAAGATAGTATATTATAGCCATTTAAATAAATTTATAAAAGTCTACTTAACAATAAATAAAGTATATAAAAGTTTTGTTTAATAAATTAAATCTATTTTTTGAATTTAATTCAATGATAAAATGTCAGCCACTATTATTCAATAACAATATAAGTACTTAGAGGATAACAGAATTTAAAATATCAACAAGACATGTTTGGTGATAGTCATTAATTACTATTACCTATTTTAACCAATTTCAATGAAAAATGTATGAAAAACTTACGATGATACTTCTTCTAAAATGCGATTCAAGCTAGCCTGTTCTTCAGATTCTTTAGGCAATGATCCATATTGATAGTCGTCGGGTATACCGTGTTGAATACTTGTACTGTTACAAGTCGGGTGGGCCAGCAAATGTGTTCGTTCTTGATCCACATCCTAAAAAAAGTTTAAAGTTAATTATTTGTTGTCTCAAAGTACCATTTAAACTCTTACAGTGTATGTGTCATCATCCTTGCACCAACTACAACACGCTCCCATGACACTAAATATGATCGAAAATATATAATAACAATAAAGAAGTGCGTTCTCTAAAGAACAAAATTATACAAATATGAATATGAACATATTTTCTACTGTTTAATCTTTAAAAAAATAAAACTACATTTCAAAATATTTGAACTTGAATTATCAAAATAAGCTTATCTTTAAATGTTGGAAGTTTGGAGATAACCAAATAAAATAATTTACAGATAATAGCGTGATATCTTAGTCCGTAATGATAATAAAAAAAACATAATTGCGATAAGATAACATCTAATCTGTCCGCCATCATCAAATTTTGGTTTTCATTCCAAATTTAATTGGTTTGTTTGAGGCTTGGTTGTTTTTTTCTATATGAAAATTGTTTTGGAATTATCACGGTAAGTAGAATTTTCAGTTTTATTTAACGTTTAATGAACAATAACTGTGTGACTTGTAAAAACTATAAACCTATTCGGTATAGACGTATAGTATTTGTGCGATGCATAAATAACCAAAAAATTTCTGGCTATCATTGATTATCTATTGTGTCTGTGACTAAAACGGCCAACAACAGTAAGATGTTGATGGCCATATCTACACGTAATGAATTTCTTGTTTGTGCCATGGATACATGTCTGTTTAGGCAACTTGCCTAATATGATTGTAAATTATTACAATTTTAAATTTGTTTGCATTTATAGTTCTCTATATAGTACATACCCACTTCAATAATATGTTGACCGAATTGAAATAAAAGAAAATGTATACACTCCTGCATGGATTTTATAAGTATTTGACCCAAAAAGATGAATTTTGTGTTCTTATACTCGGTCTTGACAATGCTGGTAAAACGGTAATAATTATAAACTTCTTAATGAATTAGAAGAATATATAAATTAATAATACATTAATTTACCTTTTTTAGACGTATTTGGAATCCTCAAAAACAAAGTTTAAAAAGAATTATAAGGGTATTAATCCTGGAAAAATAACAACTACTGTTGGTTTGAATATTGGTAATATTGATATTCACCGGGTAAGCTTGAACTTTTGGGATCTGGGAGGTCAAACTGAACTACAATCACTTTGGGACAAGGTAAAAGCTATAACCTACTTAATAATTATTCTTGTGTAATTAAAAATATGAGTATTTTTGTGTTTAATATTGTTCAATTTGTATTTATAGTATTATGCTGAATGCCATGCCATTATATACATAGTGGATTCATCTGATCGAGAACGTATGAATGAATCAAAAAAAACTTTTGGTATGACATTTTTGTTGATTATTTTAAAATATCAAAACATACATTATATATTTATATGTTCATTCTCATATTGTACTGGAACTTGAAAAATAGTAATCAAATTTATTTATTTGTTTTCATATTTTTTTATGATTATTTTTATACCCTGTTACATAGACTATTTGGTATTTCATTTTCTATGTTATCAGATGTAGATGGTACATTATATCTAGATAACAATTTACTAAACAAATTTGGAACAGGACATTAATGTGTGTTAAATAAATTGTAGGAATATATTATGCAATATTTTTAACTAATTATAATGTTGTCTTTTCCTTAAACTTTATTTAGAAAAAATGATATGCAACGAAAATTTAACTAGTATACCACTTTTAATATTAGCAAACAAGCAAGACATACCGGACTGTATGGGTGTAAGAGAAGTAAAACCTATTTTTAATCAGAATGCCCATTTGATTGGGCGAAGAGATTTTATGGTTATGCCAATATCTGCATTGACTGGGTATTTATTTATTTATATATACCCCGTTTCAAAAGAGAATATACCATTTTCGTGACCAGTTTTTGTTCAGCAGCGCACATCCCCACTAGGTAGCACCAGTTACAACCATATACATGTTAGAAACATAATTCCTTAACATGTCTATGGTTGTGACCAGTGCTACGTGGTGGAGTGCGTGCTGCCGAACGAAAACTGGTCGCAAAAGCTGTATGTTCCCTTTTGAAACAGGGTGTAGACATAGTATAGTTGAAATGTTAAAAACAATAAATAATATTATATGTCATAGTGATGGTATTGATGAAGGAATTAAATGGGTAGTAGAATCCATTCAAAGAAATATAGAAATGCGTCCTCCAAAAAATGCTGAAGATTATTAACCTGTGATTATAAAATATAAGTTAAACTTAAAATATTTTTATATTATTTAGTTATTAATGTTTTTAAGTATATTTTTCTATTAAAATATATTGTGTACTTATATTATTGTTTAAATAAAATTATTAGTTAACTGTAATTTATTGTGGAATATATTGTAAATAATAGAAAACAATTATATTCTTACTATAAAATAGGTAAATTACAACTGTCAAGTTGCTGCTTTATAAGGAGTGTTCACTAAGGAACATTTTAAAATAAATATACCAATTATTTTATTATAATATGATAAAGTGTATGAATTCTGAATTTTTGTATAGGGAGTAATGAGATTTTGAACAAACCTATATAAAAATATAATATAAAGTAATAACAAAAAATTGTTATTAAAAAAAAAAAAGATTCTTAGTAAAGTTTGTTTAAATATCTTTTGAAATGCCACCTACGTTAGAAATTCGGTATATCAAACTGGTTTAATATATTGATTCTGATTTATATATACCAGTATGCCAAAAAAGTTTGGTACATTACACACCAGTACTTAGAAAATGTTCTTTGTTATGATGTTGATGTCGATTTGTTCTTACCAGTGTGTGATAGTGATTCAGATTTTATGGTACCTGCTTAACAAGAAATTCGGTGCAATAATTGGACATAAGAACACTTCTTCGTAATGCTAATACTTATCTATCTATAAAATATGAGTTGAATTAAACATAATCTGTAGACGTTGTCCTGTGTTGGCTAAAATAATTTGTTTTTCCAGATCCAACGTTATTTTTTCATTTAATTACAATTCCATGTGATAGTTGTACATCCCATCTAATGACAGACAAAAATGTAAATAATATAATATCCATTTTATTAATTTAAATCTTAAAAACAATGATTTAAAAATTTATCTTAATTAAAGTCAATTCACTCATAATGTACTACAGAACGCTAGGAAACATCAGAAAACCGTGTTTATACTTAAACACATAAAAATAATTAAATACAAATGAATCTTCCAAAATGTAACACAATTCTTTATTTTTACTTTCGGGTTAGTAATAAATAAATAACAAATTGTGATTTTTGTTGCAATAATAGCTTTTTAAATAGGCATCGATTTAATTAAATCTCCGACGATTTAAGAAGAAATGATTTATAAAAAAGCTGTCCTAGGATAATGGGGATTGGTGCATCCACTGTTATAGGTGGGAATTTGGGAAGGTAGGATACAGGAAGGAATTTAATGTATATCCGTAAAAAACGATTCTGAACGGAGTTCAGTTGATAGTGATGCTTTGTCAACAATATATATGTCATAATATGACATAATATTTTTATGGTAAAATAATTTACGCGCAGATGGCTAGCACTTCAAAAGTCGATTCAAAAACACACCAACCAAAGGGAAACGAAGAATCGATTACTTTTAATGATATTTTAGTCACGTTAACCAACGTAACGCAGACACTAGCAAATATCACAGTAAGAATGGACAAACTGAAATAAACCAGACAAAGTTCAAAAATACCTCGCAGAAAATAAAGAAATGAACAGTACACTGAGGATCATTCCTTGCATGGAACGCCAATGGGTTAGTACAGCACAGAAAAGAACTTGAAGACCTTTTACACAGTGAAAACATTGACATAGTCTTTATTTCGGAAATTCACTTCATAACGTGGATCTTTCTAAAGATAAGGAATTACAGAATATATACGACAATTAATCCTAGTGGTAGAGCTCGGGGTGGTACTGCTGTAATAATAAAAGAGTCTATAAAGCATTATAAACTTGAAAAATACTCTGCAAATCATATAATATACAAGCGACTAACGTCAGCGTTAATGACGGGAATAACGATCTCACTGTTGCTGCAATTTATCGCCCACCGCAAGGAGGTGCAAATGAAATTAAGTTCGCTGAATTTGTCCATACGTTGGGTTCTAGATTCATTTTTGAATGTGATTATAATGCTAAGTATACTCACTGGAGATCGAGATTAATCACCCCAAAGGGACGAGTCTTATTAAAAGTTGCAAACAACATCAATGCTGAAATCATGACTACAAATAAGTCAACGTATTGGCCCACTGATCCGAAAAAGGATCTCAAGCAGGAGCCGACCTGCTTGATTTTTTTATTATGAAAGATATATCTTCTAATTATATCGAAGTATTAGAACTTACAGAATTAACGTCGGATACGTCATATACCAGTGCTTCTCACGTTAAGTTCTAATGTTATACATAAACAACGAAAGATGTTGCTAATCAACAAGAAAACAGATTGGGATCTCTTTAGAACGAATCTAGACGAGACCTTAACCCTCACAGTAAGACTAAGAACACCTATTGAAATTGATACTGCTGTTGAACAACTGACTAATAACATCGTAAAAGCGGCGAAATCGACAACACCCATAACACTAATAGGTGGTAATCGTGAGATTACCTACCCAATGGAAATTAGGGAACTAGTAATACAAAAACGAAAGGCACGGAAAAAATGGTACCGAACGAGAGATCCTTTGGATAAAAACGTCTGGAATCGTACTAACAAACTTTTACATGACAAAATTAAAAAAAGGAAAAAACGAAATGTATGATTTTAATCATACTTAAGTGAACTTTCTGCAAAGAATAACACTGATTATTTATTATGGAAGGCTACAAGACGCATGAAGAGTTCTAGCGCCTATGTACCACCTAACCGAATGGAAGATGGATCATGGACATGCCCAAAATAACTCAAAAATCCTGAAAGAGTTATCTAAAATAGCTATGGTTCATCTAACACACATATTCAATGCCATCCTATGTATGGAATACGTTCATAAAATGGATAGGTAAATTATATACTCGCATTTAAAAAAAAAAGAAATTAATTGTTTTAAACATTTTTTTTAATTGTGTGGCTTTGTTATGCTTATATAGGTAAAAGTATAACTTGCTTATCTAACAAACTTATTTTAAAAGTGATTGCAAGCAAATCTCGAAAGTAACATTTTCGAAATTAATCCAAAATATGTTTGAAAAATAGTTGAAAAGTGACATTTTAAATTGTTTTATTATTATTTGTAGTAGGGTGATAGAAATCCAGGCTGTTCATCTTTGAAAATCCAGGGAGGGGACACTGTATTTTATTAATAATATTTCCCAATCGTCTATGCTATTTTGATTTCTAAATTATGTCGTCGACAACTGATGGGAATCCCTAGTGAAAATAATCTTACCATATAACATAATATATAATCATCAATTTTTCATTTATATAATGTATTTAATACAAATTATAAATTTGTATGTATGAATAGATAAAAAACATGGAAAAGCTAGGGAGTGATATGTCTCCTATCTGTCCCTTCCCAATGGATACCTTGGTATTTTATTGCAACTATATAGTACTTAATCCGGGAATATCGATTCCTTTGAGCACCATCATGTTGAGGGATTTCATGCTGGAGGAATTGGTGATAGTTTTAAGTACCTACTCATCCATCTGCTTAGGTATAAAAAATATTTTAAAGATAATATTAATTATAGGTTGTCAATTTTTACGTACAAATTTTAAAAATAAATTATTGAACTCACTTCTCTCAAAACATAATCAATATGGCTCTCATGTTTTGTATATGATCTTTCATTAAGAATGTCTCTGTCCTACAATTTATTTGGCTTTAATATATGTTCTTCTTTTGTAATGTTTGATTAGTGATTTTGGCATTACTTTTTCTCCGTCGTGTACGCAACTTTTGACTCGTATTCTTCTATGCGCCAACATTTCGTGAGAGCATCTTCCAATTGTGACAGATTTTCAATTTCTATTACCATATTCACTAAACTTATAAGCTGGTGTGCAATTTGTTATTTTTTTGTAATCTGCCGGGAAACGACCCATCCAAATTCAGTGTTTTGAAATACCGGTCCCGTTCCGGCTGATTTTATTTGACCGGAGCACAACGATTCGAAAAAGTGACCAGCGCCTAATAACATATCAATTTTTTGTGGAATCTTGAATGACGCGTCGGCTAAATTTATGTCATTCGGTTCGTTCACCTGCTTATTTTCGATACATCTCGATGGTATCAAGATGGTAATTTTCGGCACTACTAAACACAGAACATTTAAGTGAAATTTTGTAAACCTAGATGTAATAGAGACCAACACAGACGATAATACCAGGTGTGGCATATCGCCTATACTCGCTACACTATGATATATCTTCCTTTTCCGTAATTTTAGCATTTGAACTATATTTTTGGTAATCAGATTGCACTGCGATCCTGAATTCATTAACATTCGACAACTTGCGGTTTCGCCATTCTCGGCTTGCACGTTTATAACTGTCGCTGTAGCCAAAATCACCTACTCGTTTGCACGCGAAATGGCGTGCGTACTTATTGACGACGATAATTCGCCGGACTCTTTCTTGCTTATATTCTCTCCTTAATTAAGTTAGTTTTTATTCCTACTCCGTGGTGGTAAGTATAACAGTGTGTTATGTGGCTTAGCACACTTGACGCAATTTCGACCTTCAAATGGCTTGTCACCGTGTTTCCGAAAAAATACTCGACACAATTTTAATTCCGTAATTTTATTTATACGGGTCATGGAATCTAATGCAATCAAAGTAGGAAAACGGTAAATTTTGTGTGGCAAAACACATAAATAACACTTTATCCCCGTACACGTGGTGACGAACGAAAATAAACGGTTACCTTATTATATATTTTAGCAGACTCAAACGTAACACCGTTTCGCTTTGTCGTTCGTATATTTATTTACCTAGTCGTTTCCACCGATTCGAGTATTTTGAAACGTGACTCTAAAAACTTAATTAGTTCACCAATAAGGGGTACCTCCTCTTTGGGTGCGTATTTTTCTCATTCACACAACGTTTTTTCGTCAAGCTTCGTGGCTATCAGATGTGTCAAAAGTGGACCCCACTCTGACGGTTTTTGTCCTAGCGTCCGTGAAATTGCGTAGTTTTATTGTAGACTTACCTCTCAAAATTTCCAAATCAAAAATCGCTTTCACATGCGTCTCGACTAATACTTTTGGATTGTCGCATCGGCAAAACATTTTCCATGCCACTTCGTAATTACCTGCCGTGGTTTCCAAGTTTTGTATGCAACTTAATGCGTCCTCGGACAACGTGGAACGTAAATAAATGTATTTTTGTATTGGTGCTAGCTTTGGATTTACGTAAACTAAGGCTGTGGAAGTATCACAAAACGATGTCCAATTCCAATAATTCCCCTTAACGTGAGAACATCTAATACCGCTAATTTAACATGCGATACCGTATCACTTAACACCGAAGTATTTCCACCTTGTTCCATACATTTTCGAACATTCTTGATTGCATCGATATTCTTTAATGACGCCAATATGGAATTAGCTTGCGCTATCTCTTTAAAGTAGTCGTTCTCGAAGTCCTCTCTATATTTTTCCGCCTCTTTCGTTTCTTCTCCGGCAGTTAATTCAATAGCCGATTGTATTTGTTCAAAGTCGTTTCAAAATTTCTATTTTCTTCTTTCGAAACTCCACCTGTTTTTGATCAATATTCTCCCCAGCCAGGTAAGTCTGAAATCTGGTAATCGATCATTTTAGCAGACCTCTATGAGTGACCAAGTTTGCCCGTTCACTCATTTTAACAGTTATGTGTACGCAACTACGGCTCCAAATAATAAAAGTGATACGTAGGTATATAATAAGTAATACAAGTCTCTATCAACGGTTGTATAAATACATATTGATACGATAGCAATACGATTATTCAATTGCTTTTCGATAACCTTATTGATTAGATACGTTATGATTTTATCTCACTCGGGTTATCCCTATATAATTATACTTAATTCTATTTACCGGTTCATGAGAATATTGTATGTATGTCTATATACGGAGAATCTCTTAAGCCCCGTCCACGCTATGCCGATTGGTATACTATGCTAATAAGTAATAATACTAAAATCTTATAAACTAAGGATTATGGAAAAAAAAAAACTAAAAAAAAACTAATTTGATTATACGGTATATATCTGAATCGGTTTCCATTTAAGGCCGAATTGGTTCCCGTTTGAAAAAAGGTATTTTATGAAATTAAGCCGAATTGGTTCACGTTTAAATTTGGGATGTATCCACTACTGGTCGAATTGGTTCCCACTGTTCCCATTCTTACAGGATTAGGACTGTCAACTTATAGAATTACTTGGATTTTATACTAGAAATATTTCTGTGTTTAGTGTATTTTGTATTCGAGATATATATATAGCCATATAGATATTAGATACGTCTGTATCTAGATGAAATGGCGTTATCTTAATCGATCACGGTATTTTGGCAATACACCGATATAACATTATTTTATTACCTTATTATAACTGTAAAATATACGCCCGCTATACCACGATAGAAGTTAAATAAAAGTTTAAAAATATACTAAATTATATCTACATTTATTGTGTTTATTGTATAAATGTAGGTGTTAAACGGGAACCAATTCGGCTCACCTTCATAAAGTAACTTTTTCAAAGGAAACTAATTCGTTATGTGGGGTATGAACTCGGGAACCAATTCGGATATATCCGTGTGTGATGTGTTTGATGCGCTAGTAACAGTGAACCTATAATAGACACGAGTTGCCCCACTGCTTTAAGTTAATCGTCCTGCGGTATCAAATTATGTTTTACTGGTCTTAGAGAAGTTTACATACATTTAATACAGTACAATATTTTAAGGGGATTCACATGTGTCAATAAGAACTCATACATTTGATATAATATTAATACTTGCGCATAACATATAAGCACTTATACACGAAAAGCAGAAGTTAATATAATATTTATCGAGTGGAACGAGTATATAGCTAATGAATATTATATCAGCGATCATTGACATTAATATTATTTGTATGTTTTCCGAGAACACCTATATTGTCTAACCAGTAATCACTAATACATTACATCGAATAATTCGCGATAAAAAGTAAATGGTCGTGAAATTTAAAATAATAAAAATAAAAGGCATTTAAATATTGTTTCTATTACAATTCATAAATTTAAAAAATATGTATTCATGATTTTAAATTACAAAAAAAAGCTGATACTGGGGACGGGTGCGGCTATTGTTGTAGGTGGGTAGATTTTAAATTAAGGAATTATTTTAAAAAAACTTAAAATTTAAAATAATAAAATAATTGTTTTTGTACATTTTTCCGTTCTTTCTACGTTTTTATCGTTTTATTTGGTTTTACCAAATTATTATAAAAAGTACTTTAGATATCAAAAAACAACTTTTTTTGTCAGTGGCTATATTGAAAGAAACAAAATCGATCTCTTTTCGATTGGAGAATTATTTCTGGTATAAAATATAAGTTGCAAAAATTAAAAACAATGAAAACAGTAACGCCGTGGCGCGTCGTAAATATATGCTGTAGTACCTAATTGTTTTTCTGGTTTTTTCCAATTTTTTTGCAAACCCATTTAGAAAATTAAAAAACTGCCTTCTCAAAGCATCAACAAGCGAAAATTACCTTTCAGAAAAGGTGCTATTGTCTATACTTCAGAGCAAGATTTTTGGTAGAATAGTCGTTCACGGACGGAAAAAATACAAAAACACATCACAGTAAAACCAATAATAACTAATATCTACACTTTTAGTTTAAGCGATATGGAAATGTTTTGTTGTTGATATTCCTTAATCATCCAACTTAATGACTGCATAATACATTAATATTACCCATACATGATGTCACAGTGATACAAAATCTAATGCGATAATAGTTTAAATGTGTCAAAGATATCTTGTATTTTTACAGAAAATAATTGCAAAAAACTAATGTTTTTTTGAGATACAGTCTGATCATGTTTTTCGAGTGTAGTATATAATTGCTTCCGTGCGAGGAATGTCATATTTCTTTAATCATTGAAGTTTATGACCTGTCGTGGTTCAAGTTATGGTCGTTAATTAGGTACCTATACTGTTTATTATGTCAGTGTCGTATATCCAATAGTTCATGTGTTGCTAAATCAACACCAAATATTTCTGAACTAGTGGGTGGGTAAATGTGTAATAATTTAAATTACAATTTTAAATAAAAACAATGTTAAACTCTGTCCACCTTCCCCTAGGGAATAGTATTTTGTTCTTTAGATTTCTATAGCTGGGTCATTGTAAATATGAGCCATTAGGAGGTACTTATATCATACTTTGTTCCTTCAAGGCCGGTGTTATACAATTTTAACGGAGGAGGGGGGTGAGATCAAGTATTTACCGATAGAAATTTCATTTATGCCGACTGAAAACAAGTCAACTCGTAATTTCTTGAAACAAATTATAGTTTGAAGTATATAAATTATTGGTTTTCTTTACGATAGTTAAGGTGCACTAAAATAGCCCAAGCAAATAATTAAAATTTGATAAATATTAAAAATCATTATTAAAAAATAAGAATGTAAATAATAGAACTGAAACATTTTGAACCGTTTTATGCATAGTTATAACTTATAATATTTGTTTCTTGTATAAATCATATACTGCATATAGCCGTGTACAGGTACAGGACTGTCAGGATTATTTTCAGTTCTAAAAAATAAGTCTCGTTCAAATCTATCCAACGGTGTTTGTCAATGACTCAAAAATTCAAGTGAATAATAATAATGTTTTAGATTCTGAGTTTAGCAAGTGCTACTAATGGGTGGCTTCTTATTCACGTAACCCCATAATGTTTTTGTTTCCTAATCTCATATATACTTATTGTGCTTAATTGTATAGATCTTATATTTCTTGTAAAAATAATAAAAAAAAAAGATTCTGAGTGGAGCAAAGAAGCTTATAGTTTTATGAAGATCTGTGAACAACTTTTTACTACCAGAAGACTTGCTCAGATTTTTAAGTGTAACACCTTTTTTGATAGATAATCGGTGTGGAGAGGTACTTTAGGGAGTCATTTTTCCATTTTCTTATTAAATTTGATAAACCGAAAATGAACTGGAATAAGTACGAAATATATTACTACAATATTACGAATTTTTTTTCCTGTGCCCAACTTTTCTACCTTTGCTTTAATTTATAATGATAGCAATGTTTCTAAAAAGAAATTTTACTTGGGAGGTACTTTAAAGAGGTAATTTTTCGATTTTCCTAAATGTTTTTTCCAGTAAATGCGGAAAACAAGGATAAACACGGGAAAAACGTAGGAAAATTGGTACACCATCAAAAAATTATTATTAAAGAAAATATATAAAGCCTATTCAATTATTTTATTATAAAATGACTTGTTGAAAAAGCATCATTATCAACTGAATTCCGCTCGGAATCGTTTTTTCGTAAGCAATGGTTTATCGTTGCTTACAGGTCTCCACTATCAGCTCATTTTTTAAAATTATTTTTAAGTTTAGTATATTTATTTTATAAATGATTCGTTTTAATTATTATTTAAAATAAAAATACCGATTGTTTTTTAATAGTTATTTTTCGTTCTCACCGCCGGACTGAAAAATACACGCGATTCAGTATTTTACATTAGGTAATAAACGGCCCAAACAGTTTTTATACTGGCGTTTATGCTAAAATGACACCTCGTTTTGTCTAGTCGTAAGACACCATAAACACTTTATTACATTATTATAAAAAAATGTATAGTTATGGTTTAATTTTAATTTCATTGTATGTAACGAGGGTTTAACTCAAATGACAATGTTGGCCAGTATACGACCTGTGCCTTATTGGTTAGGGCGGCCTAATTTAGCGGCTGTGTTTGGTTTTGTATAAATAAACAGATATAACACGTTCACGCAGATTATTACATATTTTAGCAATTTATGTATACATATATACATACACACACACATATATATATATAATATATATGTATACATTGTATTTATATTTATATAATTTGTCCATATTATAAATATACAATATAAGTACATAATACATATTATTAATGGTTTTATAAATTATAGTTATTAATATAAATCTATATTTATAAATCCGAACAATTAATATTTGCTGTTCGGGTATAACTACGTTAATATTATATATATATTTATATATATAATTTAAATAAAATATTAAAATATTACAAAAAAAAAAAATTATATTAATAATTGTATAATATAATTATTATATTATAAATATATATCGAAAAATCGTTGAAAAATGTAAAATAAAATTGTTAAAAAAAAAAAAAGAAAAAAAATCACAATAACCAAAATAAACTAAACAACCAAAAACACAGAAGATATAAAAAAAAGCGTACATCATAAAATAGTATTTGTATTGACTTAAGGGGAAGGGAAAAAAATACACATAATAAAAATAATAATAATTATAAACGCATTGCACAAAATAAAAGTGAAAAAAAAAAAAAAAAATACGGAAAACGTACTTACACGAATTAAGTTATTTTATAATATAATATAATATAATAATAATAATAATAATAATAATATGTACATATTATTAAATGTACTGCTGTGTAAAATCAATACCGTTTACGAATGCTTAAGATTAATATATTTAGGTACGGTACCTTAATTATCTTTGGTCATTCTAGCCAAATTTAAATTAAAAAAAATTATCGTATTTCCTACTTACAGACCGTAAATGTATTTGTATATACATTTATAATTAATGTACAATGTTGTTGTTTGTTTGTTTGTTTTTTATTTATTATTATTTTTTTTTTTTAATTTTTATTATTTTTATCCGTGGTGCGTAGGTACGTAATAATATAATATATATAATTTAATAATAATAATAATAATAATAATAATAATAATAATAATAATAAATGAATAAAATACTGAAAAATATAATAATATTATTTAGGCACGTCGAATTCACATTTCGTCAAAAATTATTATTATTTTTTTTTAACCATATATATATATATATATTTTTAATATAATATACTACGAAACATAAAATATAATAAATAATGTAATAATAATAATAATAATAATAATAATAATAATTATAATAATTATAATTATAATAATAATAATAGTTATACCGACCCTTACACATAGGAAATAAAAAAAAAAAAAAACAGTCGCGCCGACGCGCTTATCGTTATGACCACAATACAGTAAATCGAATTAATTAAATATTATAATTTATAGCGCACCAATATAATTACATTGTTAAATTATTGTTATGTCGGTCGCCGCGGTAATACGGAAAATAACGCGACGACGCACCGGAACTGAGTGGTATAATAATATTGTCTTTTTGGAATAATAATAATTCTATAATACTGCGCGTGTGTGTATGTGTATAATATAATATTATAAGTACGTCGTATAAATGTATTATATTAAATAAATGGAATTTATATCGGGAAAAACGGGCGGCGGTGTTTTTCTTTGGGGGCGGAAGAAGGATGAACACGAGGGACACGCGCGCGGTCGAATTTCAGGCGATGTCGCTGGGAAAATTGTTATTATTTTATATTATAAAAAACGATTTTGCTCTTTTTCTCTTTCTAATCTAACGTTGGTCTGATAGGACATTTATCGAGAATGTTCGCCGTTCGTAATTTTTCGTTTGAGGGGCACGAGGAGGGGGGGGAGGTCCCGCAATCTATACGATATAAACGCGTACACGGTTTGAAGAAAAAAATTGCAAATTTCGCAACGTTTTCTAATAATTAATACACCGCGATGTACTTAGCGCGCGATACATAGTATATATTATAAATATTTGACTCGATAACAATACATAATAACATAAGGTTTCGCGTTTTTGAACAAAAATCGGTTAATATTAGTAAATAATTTATTAATATATTTGTTTTTTTTTTTTGGAAGGGGGGGGGTTTGTAATTTATTACACAATTTGTTTTCGTTTTATCATAATAATATAACGTAAAAGTTATACGTTTTTATTTATTTATAAATATAATAAGTTATACAATATAAATAATATATATATAATTCATATAATATGGCAAAAAAAAAAAACATTCACACTCTAAAAATCTTGTCTATATTTACAGTTACAAAAAAAAAAAAAAATAGATTATTTATATTTACTTATTGTCTCGCGTGTTTGGTATTATAAATCAATAGTTTTTTTTTTTTAGTTTTTTTTTTTTTTTTAATAATTTATATATTTTTTAGTTTAGCCGAACTTTACATACACAATATTTTATATATAATTAACATTTTATATAAAAATATAATAAATTCAGAATGATAACGGCTAAAACACATCGCTATACACGTAATAATACATTATTATAAAATAGGCGCGGCCGAGTGTGTCTCTGTGTCGGACAACCCGGAAAATTATTGTCTCGATTATTATTATGTTTTTTCACGTATATATAGAAAACGTTGAACCCTTTTTTTTTTCTTTTTTTTTTTTTTTTAATAATAATAAATATTGTATAAATTATGTTTTTTTTTTTTTTTACATCATTTTCTTAAGTTTTCTATAAAATTTTCATTTTTTTTTTTTTTTTTTTTTTTTTTTTTTTGTTTAATTTTTTTCGTTTTGTTTTCGAATCGATAATTATATAAGAAAAACGGATTCGGTTTGTTTGGGGGGGGGGGGCAGACTGCCGGGGCGGGTTAAACGAAAAATATGACAAAAAAAAATACACGAGGAGGCGAAAAAATACACAGGGGGTAGGGGTGGAAAGGGGCTGTAATAGTAATAATAATCGTAATAGTATATAGTAAACGTAGTAGTTCAGTAATAAACATTAAACGTGATTTACGTAAATGTATAATAAAGCGGCGTGACGGACGGCCCCGCGGCCCAATAAGACGCCCGCGATTAACAGTGCGTCGCGACCGCGCGTTTACCCCCGTCGCCGTTTCGCGGGGTTTCCGCTGCTCGGTGGTGTTTTATTTATTGTCGTTTCGCCGCGCGCCGCTCGCCCCGCGGTTCACGCGCGTAACTGCAGTGTAAGTACGCGGGCGTTTATTCTCTGTACGGTTTGCAGTACGAGAACCGGTGATTCATGTGCTGGCTGTACGAGCCCGAGTGCGAAAACCGTTTCATGCATTTCGAACACTGGAACGGTTTCTCGCCGCTGTGCAACCGCTTGTGCTCGGTCAGATGGTGTTTGTGCTTGAACGCCTTCGGGCAAATGTCGCATTTGTGCGGCCTTTGATCTGTATGGACGAAAAAAACAAAAAAAAAAAAAAAACGTCACGGCGTCCGGTTAATATACGTCATCGTAATACAATAAACTATAGGTATTAAATACGCACGATAATAATAATAATAATTGCTAATATAAATATTAAGAGAGCGGCCCCGACCGACAGCCTCGGATTGGACGTCGTTTATCGTCCGGACAATAATATGCGCTTATAGAGAGGGAGAGAGAGAGAGAGAGAGAGAGTGAGAGAGATGAGCGCCTGCCCCGAATCGTTATAGGATATCGTGCGAAATCGAGTATGCGTCGAGTATTCAAAAGCTAGCAGTTTTATTTTTAACGCCTGTGCGCAACACGAATCGTAATTATTATCCCGTAAAATTACTATAACGAATCGCGTTTGAACTCGGCGTGCGTACGGTTGTCGAAGTGACAATGCAACGGTTTCAAAATAAAAAAAAAAAGACGAATTCGAACGGGAAATCGCTACCGATATCTAATCGCGTTTGGCCGCTCAAACACCCCGAGAATTGTTGAACACGCATTATTGTGCGTCTTAGAGCTTATATCGTTACGTATAAAAATGGCCATGATATGCCGCTCACCTGGTACTTCAGTAGTGTCCACGGAAGATGGTTTGGACTTTTTGCTCGGCGAATTTGCCGCTGCGGCGGTCTGCGACGCGCTACTGCTGTTGTTATTGTTGTTGCAACCACCGCCTCCGGTGGACACTGCGTCGTCGGGATCTTGGGAAGTGCACCCCGAGTCCTCGGCCTCATCCGTCATGTCGCTCCAGTCTCCGTATCCCTGTAATTCCCGTTAAACGATTCCGTGTTCAATATTGTACAAAACGTTTTAAAATCAAACAAACCGAGTAATATTATAACGTACCGCTGCCGGTTTAAAAAAGAAAAGAAAGAAAGGGCCTAACCTACTATACCTATATTCTATCTCGAGTATGTGTGTATAAAAAAAAAAAAAAAATAAAGACAAAATTATAGTTATAAAGGTATAAGTGGCACGACGTGTATCGTATAAATTATTAATATACGATAAACGGGGGAAATGGTGTCGTCTGGTTGCAGTGTTGATTGAGCTAACGAGGTAAAATTGAATATAATTGCGAGAGGTGATCACACGGTGTCGCCGGCGCGCACCGTATAGCAGTAATATTGTTATTATCGAACGCCGTTGTTAATAACAATAATTAGTCGCTCGAAATCCGACTGTACAAAATGGAATAGTGGGCGTTTTTACGAAAAGCAAAAAAAAAAATATATTTTATACAGTGGCGACCAGTGGCGCGACCGGGGTTTTTTTTGAAGGGAGAGTGTCACATAGATGTCTACAAATTATATATAAAAAAAAAAAACACGTTTTAATAAATGTATATCGGTTAAACACGGACGGAGGGTTGTGCGGACACCCGGACTACACCCTCCCCTGGTCGCACCAACGCCGGGGACCATTTTAAAAAGTTTTCTGGCAGCTGCGTGGTATTACGCGTACACCGTATTAAATATAATATTGCAGGTATACTCACTCTTTTCCACGAACGTTTATCCGATGCTGGGCTCAAGCTGCCGTTGTGCCGGAGCGCGACTGCCGGTATGGGCGATTGGGACAAGGGATGGTGGGACGACGGGAGTGGCGTCGAGTACACGGGCGACGGTGGTGGGTACGCACCGCCCAACGACGTTCTGCGGCAATGCTGCATAGACGATGGCGGCGACGAGCTGCAATCGTCCCGGTTGTTGGCGGCCGCGGCCGCGGCCCAGTACTGAACGACGTTGAGCGACAAGTTGACTGCACCGCCGTCACCACTCTCGTCGTCCGCGCTTCCGCCACAACCATTGCTAGCACGGCGGTCGCGTTTTGTGGACAGGTCGAGCGGCTGTTCGGGATTCTGAGCCACGGCAGTAGCGGCAGATATTGCGGACGCGGAGATCGGCGAGTACGGCATGTGCACCAGGCGGCCCTCGCGCCTGTCCCGGGCCCGGTTATTCTGGAACCACACCTGAACGACGCGCACGCTGAAACCTATCCTGTCAGCGATCCGACACAGTTCTTCACGCTTGGGTCGCGGGTTGGCGGCGTAGCACTCTTTAAGTACAGCGAGCTGATCGTCGGCTATCTGCGACCGTACGCGGATCTTGCGGCCGTCCTGATCGACTGAGTCCTCTTCTTCGGTGGTACACGGCCTGTGTTCGTCGTCGGTGTAACAGTCGCTACCGGCGTCGTTGCCACTATTGTTATTATTGTTGTTATTGTTGTTGTTGTTGTTCACGTACGCCCAACCGCAGCTCTTTATAATACCGGGGCCGACACCGATGGCGTCTTCCAGTTGGGCGGCCAGCCCTTCGGTCCTGTGTTGTTGCTGTTGTTGTTGATGGTGGTGGTGTTGATGTGGGTGGTAGGACGGTGTACATCTCATCACTTTAGACGAAGGATGAATGCCAGCGGCTGCTGCGGCTGCGGCCGCGGCCGCATTGGCAATCATCAGCTGTTTGGTTACGGACACGTTGACCGTTTCGAACAGTCTCTTGACCGCGGCATCCGTTTCGCCAATCACATCCTCGTCATCGGCGCCCTCGCCGGTGTCTTCGTTTTCTTTCTTCACGACGCTAACCACGTCGATCACGTTGTCGTACTTGTCATCGTCGTCGTCTTCGTCGTCACCGCCACTCTCGTCCTCTCGGCAATCGTCTACAACGTCTATAGTCTTTTTATCTTCGTCACAGCAGTCGTCTTGTTGAAGTTTCACCGCGGCGGGTTGCATCACCGACGGCTGAAGTAGATTGTGTATGTTGAAGTTATTCTGCGCGTTGAACAGCCCGGGGAAGTAACACAATTGGGATTGATCGTGGTAGAACGCGGATGGCGGGGGTGCCGTGGTTGTCACCGTCACGTCGTATTTCGGCGCGGCTGGTAACAGTGGCGAGAAAGTGTTATTATTGTTGTTGTTGTTGTTATTGTTGTGGTTGCTGACGTTGTTGTTGTTATTAGGAACTGGACGTTTGGCTGGGAAATTGGAGTTTTGTTGCTGATTGGTGGTGGCATTACGATTATTGGCTTGGGATCCGCGGCCTCCGATTTTCAGGTTTGTGGTCAGACACTTTTTGGATGTCATGTGACTCGAATACGAACCAGAATGCGAGAACCGTTTACGACAGTTGCAGCACTCAAATGGTTTTTCACCACTGTGAATTCGAATGTGTTCCTACGGAAATTTGTTTATGTAAATTTATTGTAAAATAATAATTTCAAAGTTTATAGTATATAACGATTTCTAGTTAGTACGTGTAAAATATTATTAAACAAATAATTATCTAGGAATAAATAGGTTAGATCGGTTATTTCTCAACCAGAAATAATAATAACTCTTTTATAAAATGTACGATTTCGTTAGGTTTTTTTTTTTTTGTCTTTTCGTACACAAAAAATGTGAAGTATTTCTTACTTCTAGTGCACATAAAGCCATGCGCGTTATTTTGCATTTTATTTTTACTGCTCAATCGGGCAATCCGCATAGAAGTACAATAAGTAATTGTAAGCAATACATTAATGATAAAAGAACGATTTTAGATTTAGAACAATTCACAGACTTAAGAAATAACGAATCGTTGCAGTGTGTGGTTTAGTCATTTGCCACACGCATTAGCCGGTCTGTGGAGTGATTGTGACTATCACATATTATCTATTATATAAATGATTGCGTGTATATAATAATAAAGTTATGGTAGAAAATGTCGGATTTTTGCCGACTAAATTATGTTGAGAAACGGGGAAAATCCAAAATGTACACGATTCATATAATCATAATATTGTATATATATGTACAATACGCAATATTATCAAAAAATTTAATTTACCTTGAGATGATGTTTGAACTTGAACGCTTTTTCGCACTCGGGACATTTGAACTTGCGTAGCACCGCACTCTCGTCGTGGCTTATCATGTGCCTTTGGAGACGGTACACGTTAGCGAATGTCTTGTTGCACACCTTGCACGACTGCGCGTACCATCATAAACAAAACAAAAAACACGTGTGTTATTAATATACGAGTAATACTGTACATGCACATATATATATATATAATATAGTCGCATATAGACATAAACGGAGAAGGACGGGCCACCGCGCCTTTCGGATAGAATATAATATAGGTAGACGAAAGAAAGAAAGAAAATAAAATATCTCACGACGAGGAAAAAAAAAAAAAATAAAAAAATCGTTGTAGGAGTCCTGCGGCGGCGCAGCTCCTAAAAATCCCATGCCCGGAGACCTTATTAAAAATAATAATTAAACGAAAAAACAACACGTTATTAAGACCGTCGTCGTCGTCGTCGTTGTCGATGCTGCGCGAGGCTATAGTGTACGGGTGTTATTATTATTATTATTATTATTATTATACGGAGTATAGGGAAAAAATTGAAAAAAAAAAATAGAGAAAAAAAAACCGAAAAAAAAGTAGAATGAAATACGACGATCGTCGTAAAGGTATGACGTCAACAACATGTCACCATATGTTATATAGACTGTTATATATATATATATATTTATACGCGTGTGTAATCGTGAGAAATCCTAATGGCGACAGGTTACGAAAATCGTTATTTTCCATGTGCCGCCACACCGCGATAACATGCGTCGTCCTCCTCCTTCATCGCCGAACACCGACGACGACGACGACGATGATCGGTTAATTTAACTGCGCCACTCACACGTGTACGTATATATACATTATTTAATATACGTGTATATACGTATTTTAATATTTACACGCGCAAACGCACGCAATATTATAATATTATATACACACGCATAATATTAGCAGTCGGCGTTTACCCTACTCTACCCCCTCGGATGCACCGAACGCCAGAATAGTTTTTAGCAGTAGCGTTTGACTGATGCGTCAATTTTTTTTTTCTTCCTTTTCGTTTAATCGACGCGGCTATAACGATATCACGAGCATACGGTTAACGGTAATTATTTAGTGCGGTTGTATCGTTATCGCCGGGCCGTCCTTCCGGGCGAAATTTCAAATCTACATAATATTATATTTCCGTATTTTCTTACAGTATTGTAATCCGGTATTATTTTTCAAACGCGCGAGGCTCCCATTCCACGAAAGAGCGCCAATCCCCGGGACCTGCCCCTCCTCCAAGCACGGATCCACGTTATCGTAAAATACCTATACCGCTATCCGATGCAAACGCGACATTACATTAATTACATCGTGATACTGTACAAATTTAATATATCTACAGTTACTCATTTTGAAGCATCTTGCCCGTAGGCGTCTAAAGCGGAAGAGCAAGCTGGGTCGTTTCCTCCCACGGATTTTCCAAAAATAAATTAAAAAACATTTTAATTGACTGTATACGAATACGAGGAAATTGTTGGGAATTCCGGAAAATGTACAAGTAAATAATCGCCGAACCCAACGCGTTTTTTTTTTATTAAATACTGAACGAGTAAAATATTGTAATTTTTAATGTATCGATTATAGAGTATTTCTGGTGTTTAAATACGTAAAGTGTAAGTGTCGAGTATTTTGTATTGCAATATTTGTTACAAATGTAGTATCTAGATATTTAAAATCGATATGTGACGGCGCGAATGACGGGTATCCTACGAAGCGGCTGCTTCGCGGCCGAATTAGACGATGGACGCTTTATCGCAAGACATGTCAACGGAAAAGTTTTTTTTTTTTTTTTTATGCGGTTCGACTAATACCGCTTCGTATAGTATTTATATAGGATTCTATATACTCGTAGATACTCGTTTCGCAGTACGTCGCCCGTTCCCCAGCGTGCCGCAGTCACAGACCACGATAATTATTATCTCGCGCGCGGGACCTGGCGTGTCGATGGCCTGTGCAATCGCGTACACTCAAATCTCGGGATATGCGCGAGTATTATTTTAATAATGTTATAACAACAGACGCGTCACGGTAATGATGATGATATTATTATTATTATGATTATTCGTCCGAAAGCCATGTGCGGGTCCATGTGTTTCGCGCTATACGTATACGAAAATTTAACGCAGTGTCGGATAATAGACGTCCCGCGAGACCGCCGTGTCTCCGCCCCCGGTGTAATCCATTGTACGACGCGTATACGTATGGTACAGAACTGCACGTACGCACGTATAAAAGAACACGACACAGTTTCACCGTGTACAATACTAAAAATATGTGTCGTGTCGCGTATACGTATACATATGTACCTGCGCCTCGAAGCGCTGCAGATGTTTTAACACGGGGCGGTTGTAAAAGAGAAAAAACGCGTCGGGGTAGGTACGCGCGCGTATGTACTGCACGGTTGGTTTTGGGGATGAAAAAAAAAAAAAAAAGAACGACGAATACCACCATCATCATACACCATCGTCCCGTCATGGCGCGTTTTTAATGACCGTCGTCGGATATACAATATATATGTATATATATATATATATATATATATATATACTCGTGTACCGCGTGCAGTACGATACTATATACATAAGTTTAGGTATCGCAGAGTATACGTATACACGTATCCGTATTAACGCATAAAGTAGTATAATATATAGGTATACATACACGCGGTGGCGTCGCGGAGGGAGTAAGAAGGTCGCGCGTTAACGTATAAGCGCGCGCGCGCACACACACACACACGCACACACGAGCGGGCGCGACGTAAAGACAAACGTCTTCGCCGTGGCCTGTTTCAGTGTGCGTGTGTGCGTGTACGCGGTGCTCGCGTCTATTCCTTTTGTGCGCAGGCCGCAGGGTTTTCGGTACGTTTCCACGACGGGAGGTAAATAATAATAATAATAATAATAAGGGACCGGAGCCGCACATCTGGATGGACCCGAAGTTTCCGAAGCCGATCCGGCGGGGCGGCCGAGAGACGGTGCATTTTTTCCTTCCACCGTGTAAATACGCGTATAAGTACGTCATATACGTAATATATTATGTATTGTACAGAGAAACACCTTGCGGTGGATCCTCCGGCCCGCCAAGACAAGGTCGATCGCCCGCATCATATATTCGTATATTTACGTATACACACGCACACACACACACACCTTATGCGCGTATTTCTTTGACCTCCCTCGCCGGAAAAAAAAAAAATTGTTTTTCTTATTTTTTGTCTACGGGGCGCGGTGCGTCGGGGGATAAGAAACCCGTCCTCGTTGGACCACACACAAGCGCGGTTGCGCGGGACTATCCGAACGGACAGAATGTGTTCGATTATGTGAACGCGTAAATATATATATGATTATTATTATTATACGTGTAAGACGCACGCACGCGCACCGGATTTTAGGTGTGTTTATTTTATTTTCCGTGCGTGTGTATTTACGAGGATTTATATTCAGTGGAGACGTAGGCGTATGTACGCGCAGTACACGTATAATATAATAATATATTATAATAGCGAGTGAAACGCGTCGTTTAAAGTATATACGTATGTACATATGTCTCTATACATGTTTTATGTGCCCGAAGCGCTTATGGCGTCCTAGTATATGTGTGGGTATATATATGTGTGTGAGGTGCGCCGGGGCGAGGTCACGAAATAATAGAAATAAATAAATAAAACATACCTCTACGGGGGCCAACAAACCTATGCCGCGGCGGCAACGGCGACGACGACTACGGTTGTTACACCGGATATCGGTTGCACGTGTGTCGTGATGGGATTCGATCGAAAAAGAAGAACGCGCGCCCCGGTGAAAAACGTTAATGTATTTTACGTGCGGTATTAATAATCCGTTTGCACACGGGACCGAGGAGAATTCGTCGTGCGCGCGCACAGATAAACCCAAATAAATTACCGCCTATATGATGTACGCGCGCCATTAGCTCTATTATTGCAGCGATTGAACGCGGATATTGTGTAAACCTTACCACTTGGGCGTTTGGCGAATGGAGGAGTTCGTGTTTCTCGAGCAGGTCACGGTTGCCGAAAGCCGCGTTGCACTGCAGGCACCCGTACTGACCGGTGCCGGTGACCGCGACCGCGGACGGGGGCGGCGAAGATTGCGAAGACGGCGGCCGAGCCCGGCACCCGTTTTCCAATTGTTCTTTGAGCGATCCCAGTTCCAAGTGCTGTTGCTGTTGTTGCTGCTGTTGCTGTTGGTGGTCCTGGTAGTCCTTGAGCAGACCTTCCAAACTCATACCGGGCAACGGAACTGTACGTAACGGAACACACGAAAAAAATAACGATAAATAAATAATAAATCAAAATAGGACAGTATTAATTACACATTATTATGCCGAAACGAGGGACGATTGTTAAACCTATAAAATACCGCGTTTATTCCCGCAGATCACCCCGATAAAGGTAAATTTCTCGTATACGCGTGTTATAGGTGGTAGAATATCGCTGCGGCAGGTACGGCCATATATTTATCGCGCCGGGAGGCAGGTACACACCTGTTGAGCGCGCATTGTTCGAAACGCCAATGATAAGTCGGCGCGGCGAGAGGGCGTGATCGCACCTGCCCATCGGTAAACGGGGGGGTCCTTTGCGCAGGTATAACCAATCAGGTGTGCCGGATTACTTTATCATATATATATATATATATATAGGTACGAACAATATACCGTGTCCATTTTTATGTATTATATTTTTTTGATATATTATAGGTAATAATATACATGTACACTATTGTATATTATATTGTGCGAGTTCTTTTACAATATCTAATCGAGCGTCATATACTGGCGTTACACTGTATATTATTATAGAATTATCATTGTTATTATTAAACGTATACCGAATTAATTTACTATTTACGCTTACGTCTATATAATATATATGTATAACAGTAAAAAACTATTCGACACAATAATTTACAGCGCAATATATATATAATATTATTATAAACGCGTGCAGTATGTACCGGGGCGGCGACATCGTCGGTTAATGCGTTTTAGGTTCGACCGGATGGAATCCGGTCACGGTGTTTTAACGATCTCTGTCTATACGATATTATTGTGTTATATTTGTATGCACGTTTAAATATATAATAATATTATAAAAATCGGGGCTAAATATCGTTCGCGCGCCCGGCCGACAGTGTAACAATATAATAATACATAATAACACTGCAGTCGTGTATCGTATACACGGCCGTAATATAATTTGTCCCGGTATACACGAGCGACCGTTTGTTATTATTACCGATTACATTTGTTTAAAAAATTGACGATTTTTTGTATACATAAAATAACATATTATACCGTGTGTATAGAAAACCGGACAGCTGAATTAATATACTGACATACGTTTATAATACTATATACATACATATATATGTATGTATGTATGTATGTATGTATGTATATACACGCATAAGTATATTATAATAGTGTGTGAACGGCGTTGTTTTCTCAACACACGTACACACGTCCCCGGACACGATTATCGCGCGCGGCATCTGGCGAATCGTGCGGTCCACAAATATACACGTCCGTCGTACACTTATACGATATTATAATAATTATGATGCATACATATTGCATATACGTGTTAAATAACGCCAAACGTTCGGTAATTATACTTTTATACACGAGAACGCACGCGATATCCGTAGTCGTTCGCGAAAAAAAAAACAAACGAAATACCCCTATTTGTATACATTTCTGTAATATTATAGTACCCGCATATGATACTTGTTATGTGTTATTAATTTGCATATTTCGACGTTTTTCGGTTAGGGCCTATATTATGTTTTATAATGGGTAATAAACTATATAATAATCAGCAACGGTCCATGGCCCCGTGGGGAAAATCCCGGTGGTGTGTATAAATGGTAGTTCTTATACAATTAGTTTAAGTTTTTTTTTTTTAGTATAATGTTGAATCTATTTAAACCAAATTTGTTTTTTATTTTATTATTAGAATAAAGTAAATTATTATGTTTGATTTTTTTTTTTATACCAGTACATAAATAAATATACCTGTATAAAGTATTTTTACTAGCCGTTTGAGGCCGTAGTTGCAAGTGGTTCGTGGACTGAATTTTTTTTTCCGAATTATAAGAAGGTTTTTGATAATAAAGAAAGTAATATATAACCATTAACAATAATTATTTTATGTACACTATACTATACTAATCTGAAGAAGGTAAAATATTATATAAGCAGATCGAAAAAAAGATTGATAGATGGACCAAACTAAATACATCTGTAAGGTATCCAAATACCGAGAGACAATAATCCGAAATAAATATAGAGAATAATGTGTATCTGTAAAAATGGCCTTTGGAGCTCAATATATGTGTTACTTTTTTCAATATTATATTTACTACAGGTTATTATATTTAAGTAATCGATAATAATTTATTATAAAAATTGTCTCAGTCAGGTATGCTGCAGGTAAAATGAAGGGGGAGTAGTCTCGTAGAATACCTAGGTATAGAGATGAGGGTCAGGCGGGATGGAGGGGCTTATGTTAGGGAGTTTATTTGCTGTATCTACTAAAAAGTGGTTTCATATGAAAAATGATAAAAACATAGGTCATTTGTTTGATCAACAGTCATACAGTCATTATATTATCATGTTATTCCCTTCCACTATATTGTATAGGTACCCAATACCATTCACGTGGGAGTAATATCTATCATACTGATTATTTATAAGTATATTTGCAGAAACATCATTATGAAATAATAATAATATATAAATATATACATAGAACGACCGCATTAATTGCAGGATACACGTAGATAATCGGTAGACGTTTATATATATACATAATAGTATACGTGCAAAATTACATTAAAAAAAAAAAATGAAGACTTTATCAGTTTATAGTTCGACGAATTTATAACGACGTTCCTCGAACCGCGAAACTTTCTAGTTATTGCGAGTACAAAAAAAAATATAAAAAGTAATAATAAAAATCAATGAAGGTCTCTTCGTGTATATAATATACTATTGTTAATTTTACCAAACTATAATATTTTTACTCACTGAATATTCCTCGACACATATTGTTTTCAGCCTTTCAGCTGTTTGCCTAATTTTTATTTTCGTTTTCAAACATAATTTCGATTTTCTAAAACGCACTTGAAATAAATATCTACATGTATAGGAAATTGATGAATATATAGGTTTACCTACCTATACGCATATAACGTGTATACAGTGCGCGAATTAAAAAAATATAAAATTATGATGATTATGAGACGTCTTGAAACCAAACTCAATTTATACGACCCGTGACTAACTAGTATAGGAGCACGTTACAATTTCTTAAAAAAATTTTACAGCACTCAGTTCCCCCACGCACCACTCCAATTCGGACACTGAATGGCGTATACAATACACAAGCAGAATCATCCGGGGTATTTTCCGGACTTATCTGGTATTTAAAAGTAGAATTAAAAAAATCTTTTTAAAAACAGAAATCAATAAAAAAAAAAAATTAAATTTAACTCGTCTCGCTATTTCCGCCCCTATGTTCCAATTACAGTTAATCGTATTGCTGCTCGGTAATTTATCTGATTACAAAAGGGTACACCCCTTATCAGTTATGGAATCAGATGAAATAATAATAACAGATGTTTTATTTCATCCGTGTCACTAAGGTATAGCCCATTAGAAATGAACCAAAAAAAAATCAATATTTTTGTATATCAAAAAATTAAAAATCAAGTGATGTGGCTCACGTAACTTGGCCATTTAAATGTTAAATTTTAAAATAAAAAGTATAAAGCGACCTTCGTCCTGTTGTTTTAAATGTCAAGTGAGTGAGAAGTTTTATCAAGATCGAAATTAAAACTGATTTGTATTATAGTAGACGGACATGCAGAATTTTATTTGTATATGAACCGCTAAATGTAGAAAGGATATAAATTGTATACACATTTTTCAATTTTTGAATAAAAACGAAAAAACCCCTTAAACACCTAGAGTTTTATAATATTTCATAAAATGAGTGTAGAAACGTCGTCGTATAGATTATATTTAAAACCCTATGGTTATTAACATATTATAAAATTAGTTTTAAATTTTATGCAGATATAAGTAGAATATGTTTTTATATTATTTTGAAATATTCAAACACGTGTCCTTTTTGCATTTAGCGATTCGTATACGGTGTTGAGAAAAATATTTTTAACCCGCGCTGGGTTCATACAATAATATTACACAAACGACAAATCATATAATACCTAATAATATTCAATAATATTGACGCGTATTCGATATTATAATAGTCATGCGTTTGTGTGGTCGTTGAAAAATGAACGGTATTATTTTTAGTTTATATATTATAATATGTGCAATATTGTTAAACTCGAGTGTTTTGCCAATGTGTTTAAAAACCATTACTAAACTGCAGAAGTAGCTACACGCGTACAGCGCACCCGAGCGATTTTATTCTAAAAATGAAAACGCGCGAAGTTAAATTTATCTATACATTTTTTTTTTTTTTTTTTTTTAATATTCGTTTAAATAATAATATTTGCCGCGTTTAAATTTCTATATAACAGCGAGTTTCGACATTAACGATTCCAATATTTTACACCTAACCCAATATATAAAGCAACACTACCGTAAATTAAATTTATTCCTGCGTGGATCGCGCAGGCAAGGCGACGGTCTGCTAGTCCGTGTTTAGATTTTATTTGTTTACGTTTTTACGAGGTACTATACAATATATATACACGCACACACACACACACACACACACACACATAAATAAATGTATAATAGTTTTTAATTAAAAACCGTGTTAAAAAATATGCGAGCGTTTTTAAGTGTATAAATTTAGATTATATACGTGATTTACAACGACGGGCGCGATTAAAATATTAAATCGTCATCGTCGTTGTCGAACGAACGGTAAATGGATATCTAAAAATTATCCGACCGTTGTACCATACTTATAATAATAACAATAAACTATATAAATTTTAAGATCTATCTATCTTTGATCCCGGGGGGGGGGGAAAGAACTCTAGTGTATTTTTGGCATTTTTTCATGATTTTGTCACCTTTAATTTTCGACCTAAAACCTCATAAGTGCCGCGCATTTAATTCGCTAGTATATACGAAATCGACTCGAGCCTTCTTTCCCGCGAGGACCAAACATATAGGTTGAACATATAATTGTGATTTAAAAACATATACTTGTTAAAAAAAAAACAACGAAAACCCGCAGATGAAAAACCTAACCAATAGAAAAAATTAATAATAATAAAAAAAAAATCGACTCACATGCATAGTTACCGTTATAGGCGAAGGTGTTGTGGAACAGTCCCATGACTTGCGCGGCCGTGTACATAATTGCCGTTAAGCCGCGCCGTCGATAAGATAATTAACAGCCTATTATTATTGTTACTGTCGTACGATCCGAGGATAGGTAATAAATATTATAGATAATAATAATAATAATAATAATAAAAAAAAAAAAATGCCGACAAATTATTATTAATTATTATAATACTGTAGGCGGTGTCAAAGGTGATGCGCACTACCGATACCTGCGATTTACACACCCGACGCTCGTGCTGCTACACTGGTGCGCGGCGGCGATTGTGCTACGGCGGTTACGGTTATACTGCCGGACTGAAACGTGCGCACCGTACGGGCGGCAGGTACGAAATGATCTTCGCCGCGGAGGAGAGCGCAGTGCCGCCGCCGCCGCCGCCGGCACACGTAGCGCGCACACACACACACGCAAACACGCGAACGGGGCGCGGGACCGGGTTATCGTCGTGCGTGTATCACACATCTCTATATAATATAATATATATTTTATTGTACGCACACATAATATAATACGTGCGCGTGTATTATATGTATTTTTTTCCCTCCGGCTCTGTCGGGTTATTTTTCCTGCTATCTATACACATTATACACGCGTATACCGCGCCGCGCCACCCGCCGACAACGGCCCGCGAACACAACGGGCGGTGCAAAGGGCCGAAAATCGATCGGTCGCCGCCGCCGCCTCCGACGGGTGCCTCGTCGCGACGTAGGTATACATCGTTACTGGGCGGTCGGGCGGCCTCCGATGTCGGGGTACGGGGTACGAGAGATCTCTCGTCGCCCCCGGTTCCTCTTATATATATATATATACATAAAAATATTATACGTATAATAGGTATAACGTTGTGTACGCCGATCGATTTATTTTATTGCGCCTATGTAGGATCGCACAAACGAGCGCGCGCGCGCACGAAAACGTACGGCCTCCGGGTTACAATATTATATATTATTGTTATTATAATAATAATAATATATAATATTCGCGTATATAGTTGGCAAGCGCGTGGAAGGGAGGTCCGGGTCGGGCGTGTTCGGCGGCGCGCAGCCGAGGGGAAGTGAGGAGAATGTATTCGCCGCAACCGCCGCCGCCGCCGCCGCTGCCGCCGCCGCCGCCAGGCGGTACGCGCAGGTGTACGCCGCGGCACAGGTGGGCGTGTACAATAGGGCCGCACCGCGTACCTGCCCGCGACGGCGCCCAGGTGGGACGTTCCCGGGACGCCTATTGGACGGCCGGCTCACCTGTACGCGGCGAATACATTTCGCGGGCGCTTGCGCGCGCGGTTTAATAATACATATGACGCGTTCGACGAGAAAAGCACACAACAACGTACGGTACAATACACACGACACCCGTCCGTATATTTATACCTACACATGGTTACAAAATACGTATTATAATATATTCTTGTATAATATAATATTGTAATTTGGCGTACGCGTGTATGTTATATTAATATTTATATATATATATATATATAAAACAGTGCGCATGCAATAATTATAATAATAAATAATCGTTTTGCGCCGGGTGGCAGCGGGTCAATTGAACGTCTCGGCCGCCGTTCCCGCATCAATTAACCTTTGCGGGCCGCTACGGTTAATTGGCCGAGTCGCCAATGCGTAACATCACACACGCGCGCGCGCGAGCACGGTCGTATGTAATATATTATTTATTATCAAACGTTCGTCACTGTGTGCATTTGTGTGTGTGTGTGTGTGTGTGTGTGTGTGTGTGCGTGCATTTGTAATAATTATTTATGATAATCGGCGGGGTTTTTTTTTATTCCATTCCGTCGACGTACACTATTTAGTCGAACCGAAGAAAGTCAAATATCAATTGACCTCCCCGGTGGCGGCGGCGATGGCGACGAGCGAGCGGCCGTAAAAATTTATACAAAACATACGAGCGCGTCTTCGTTACGGCGGCGGCCCGTATCACAATATTTACATGTATACGCGTGTAATATTAGTATACACAATAATACAATAATATTATATTATGACGATGTATGTGTGGTACCGTGCATATATCACGAATAATAATAATACGCGTAGACGACGACGATGCAACGGACCCTTTTCAATAAGAGGAAAATAAATATCGAAAAACATTAGGGTCAACTGCGGGCCAATTGCGCGACAATTATTATTACTGTTATATTATTATTATTACTATTATTGCACATATCCACATAGCGACGACCCGATCATATACGTACGTACACACACACACACACACACACACACACACACACACGTCTATAACTGCATTACTATGCCGCGTAAAACGTACGAAAATCATAATTATTATTATAATGTGTGTGTGTGTGTGTGTGCGCGCGCCCGCGTACCAGTATTCTAAACACACACGGTGATGACACCGCCGACGACGAAATACGATGCGACACGCGTGTTTCTGCAGTAATAGTTGTACGGGTGTACGACCAACGACGCCGTTTCTGTAAATATACATATGTATATATTTCGCTGAATATTATAATCGTTTTGTGCGGTTGCATGCGGCCGGTGTACGCGTAATGTTATGGTACTGCGGCTATTAAATTTAATTTCCCGACTCGGGACGGAAAAGTGAATAGAAAAAAAAAATTGAAAAAAAATAATAACCTTTGAGAATCATGCCAATAAAAGTCTACGGATCCTTTGCCCGCTCGCGTTAGTGTTATCGGATATTATATACGTAATACGGTAGAAATTACGTTTACAAAAAAAAAAAAAAAAATTCCCGATTTAGGTACGCATCACACATTATACGAGTATGATGGTTCGCAGGGAGTCGACCGGCCCTACGGGACGCCGGAAGAATATCGACCTAAAATGTATACGTCCAAGGTCTGGCCGAAAACCAGTATCTAAAGGGCTTACGAACAATTTGATTATAAAAACAACTATAGTCTATAGAACATAAGCACGACTTTATATATCTTGAACTTTGAGAACATTAAGAACAAAACCTTTCGAGAATTTCCGAAAAGCCAACCGGTTTTGATTCGTATAAATCTAACAAACAAATTAGAACATTTTGTGAAAAAAAAAAAAATTCCCGGCTTGAAATATTATATCTGACCGCCACCGATGGCGCTTATATAGAAGGAATATAATATAATATAGTATTATAGTGCATAAAAATAGTTATATGCGACATAACTCATCGAGGGCATCACTTGATGGCTGATGATATAAATTATTGCCGATGGTAAAAAATTGTATGCATATAATCTATATCAAGGCCTAAAAATATATATTGGTGCGAGTTATCGGTATTCAAGGGCTCCGTGATAAAAATAATTGAGTTTTTTTTTTGTACAAATTGAAATGTATACAATGGTAAATACGGGTCCATTATACGAATATAATCGTATATAAAAAACAAAATTATACTTACTATAAGTACGGTTTAAAAATTATTAATAATACAAATAATCTGTAGTGATATTATAATTATAATATTATATTTAATAGTGTTATAGGTATACGGGTGTTTATAATATTTAGATAGAGATTATTAATATACCTATATACTCGTTTATATAGTCGTCTAATAATATTTAATATACTCATACATCTAATGCTCGTATAATTATACTCACGGCTATATTTGCATAAATAATTTACCGTATAATTATTATTATTATACTGAGTATTTATTGCCTAGATAAACATTAAGAAATAAATTTGCGAGATGAATATATCTATATAATATAATATATACATGTATTATACACGAACCATTACGTTTCTTAATACACATTTTTCATGTTTTTTAAAAACTGAAGTAGGTATATTATGACGCATAATATATTACACTCGTAATATACAATAATGCGTTTTTCTTTATACACGAAAGATCATTTTTTTTCGATGATTTTTTATTTTAATTCTTGAGTATAACAGTAGCTATAATATTTAATAATATATCATTCTTATTTGTACAATACTATTATTTCGATGTAAACAAATTATTGAAAAACTTTAACATAATGATACACCGGTAAACCGAATGTGTATACGATTTATAAACGTTCAAAATGTTGAACGGTAAGGTTAAAATTATAACAGCATGATTTACACGCTTATAGGTATATCTCTGTAGATCCCAAGGAAAAATAACAAGGGATAATTTTGTATAGTTTTCAATACAAGCAAATTAAATGTTGAAAATCGATAAATTGAATAATTACATGATTGCTGAATTGCTTTAACAGAAGGACCTAACCTAAATTACTTAAAGCGTATAACCATATTTTTTTGCCAAACAATAAATACATCATATAGACTCAAGATGACTCGAGATATTATAATTTTCAACATAAGAACATGTATTGGAATATAATATGTAAGTACACGTATATCATTTAGTCATTTAGATTTTCAATCAATCAATAAAGGGAATAATATAAGGGAATAACATAGACGTAACTATGTAAAAAAATGTCAGCAATTTACTTATGCCCTTCATCCCTAAGACCAAAGATATACCTATTTATAACCAGAGCCATTTGGTGTCCCGGGGCAAAAATTAGATAGCACCATATTTCCTTCTTCTCATCATCGCGATGAATCGTTTCATTAAGGTGCGATTATGTAAGTCAAATTCCCCCTAAAGTATGGGGTTTTTTTTAACCATGCCAAAGTTTTCTTATCTTCGACCATAAATATTAGAATTTCACAAACCTAATTTATAAACGTCATTAATACCAATCAATTGAATAGGTATATTGGTTGTAGTTTATAAATAGAATTTAGTACCAAGCATTATTCCCTGTAATTATCATAATGTATTGATAACCGATTGCATTATACATTATAATGATTATGTTAAATTTTCAAATTTTTTTTGTGTCATCAATTTATTAAAATAATGACTAATTAATATTTGGACGTCCCATTATTCATCAAAATGAGGCGCCCTGATATACATACTCAATGGGTTATTATGATAATTGATACACAGTTGCACAGGTAAAATGACTATTATAGAAACAGAAAAAATGAAAAAAAAATGAGTTGATGTTATAGAAAATGACCAGTTTTGCATTTTAAGAATAATTCCTTCAGACTTGATAATTATTATTAATCCTTTCACTGCGGCCGACGTACTATTACGTTTTAATAATTAAAATTAATTCCGAATAATTTATCAGTATACCATATTGTTCATTATCTCTAGAAAAAATAACAAATATAATGATACCAAAATCTTGTTTCTACCTTCATTGGTTTGGTTTTTATCATCAATTTAAAATTAATTTGGAAGCAGTGCATCTCAAACTATGGACAAAAATGATTACGCGCTTTTTTTTAAAATTGTTTAAAATTTTTTTTACTCAGTATAACTTTTTTTTTGGTTATTATTTTGTATATATATATAAAAGTTTAAAACACATGTAAAATAATACGTGTTTCAAAACTGTATTTTAGGAAACCATAGTGTATATTTTTTAAAACTTAAATAACTAAGCCAAAATTAGTTTTAGAATTTTTTGAAATTTGTTTGGTGATTTGATACTTCCTTTAGGATTTAAAAAGTAATACAAATTCAAAATTCAAAATTCAAATTTTTGCGACAATAAAAGGTGACAACGTGAAAATCTTCCGACAGTGAAAAGGTTAAAAATCCAAAATGATTGAGCTATTAAACGAATACGACAAAATGCATTTGAGATTAACTACCAGAAATATTGTAATTTAAGAGAGGATGCTATACACTGGCACTTGCCATATTTTATATTATATACATATTTTTTCGTACTACATAAAGTACACTCAGGCTTTATAATGGGTTTAAAATAAAACATTGTTTCACCAATTTGACGAAAACACATTTACTACAAAAATGTCTCCACAGATATATATATATATTGTGATCGAGTAGGCACTATCATTGGAAGTACGAAAACAGGTTTATTTTTCGTTAAATAGACAAAGACGGCAAATGCCGCGGTGCATATCGTTAAACATTTTCTGCAGCGATAAGTGTTCCAGGAGCGTAATCACGAATTTATTTTACGAGGAATGATATATTATTCACATAGTCTACATAGTGACGAAGATTTTAAATCGTCATAACAATTATGCTTTTGTTCATAACTCGGAGCATGCCCTCTTCCGTGTGTGGACACGTCAACGAAGTGTTTAACTGTATATTGTCTAAAAATATATACAAAACTGCTTTTATAAAGGACGTTTATTTAATATTATATTAAACAATTATTTATTTTAAAGACCAGGGAATTTTGTTGGATTTCGGTTAGCATATAATACGGTGACGAATATTATTACAATACAATGCTACGGTATCGGGGACTCGATTATATTGTACAGCAGCACATTTCACCGAATAGGTATATATTATACGGACACGTCATCGCGTTTAAATCACCTGATAAAGTGATATACAATATAGATTATCATTGTGATACAAGAAATTTCTTTGGTTTCCTATTATAATATTATAATAATATAGTTTAATAATATGAAACGACAAATCGCGGCATATCGATAAGTGACGATAAAATGTTAAAATATAATCGGTCGTCAAACAATATTATACATTTATAATACACGTATAATTATTATCGTAAACACTATCACTCATCCGTGTACCGTATAACATTATATTATTATTGTATAAACATTTTAACAATCATTTATATGTACGAAACGGAATCGTTATAATATTGTATGTGTAGGTATAAATATTATTATTGTCAGTGTCACATAATACACGCATTATTATTATTATCGGTTCCCCGATACACGCATTCATGTCGAAAGGTTAGAATTGAGATTAGAAAAAATACAAAATAAAATACAAAATCTATTATATACGTAATATATACGTGGGCGGTATATAATAATAATAATAATGATGTACCGCAGCTAGTATATTATAATCTGTACGGTGACGGTATGGATTGATAATAAACATTTTCGAAGGTACAATTATAATTATTTTGTGTTACAACGATAACGATACAATATTATAATGTTCATTAGCCGGAATTGTACGATATTTAAATGCGTCATCCGCGTACGTCCTATACTGAAAAAATACGAGGGCAATAAAAATAGCGTATTGTGCGCTTAAACATTTTGACATTTAAGGATTACACAACAGGAATCCGTTAGTTCTTATCACGCAGTGCTCGAGTTGGAAAAATAAAATGAAACTATACGTATAATATGTAATACACGATACTTAAAAAAAATTATTATCCCTTGTAATTATGAAACTCGACCAAACTTTTCACGATCAATTTTCACACATGGTTCAATAAAATTAATGATTTACATGGTTTTTTTTTTTGTAATATACCTTTGATCTTTTCAAAAAGGGATCTCACAATTTAGATCATATACAATTGGCCATTGTATAACAGGCATATAAAATGAGTAGAAGCTAGCATATTATTAACTATAGGATCCGTGACGATGGTTATCAATCTGTTTTATCGGCAATTAATTGTTATCGCCTTTATTTTATTTTATAGGACAATTAAAATTTATGAATGCACATACCTATCATCTTATAGTCCTATAGTTATGTTGGCTTCACACAGTTTACAACAGTTATAATAATTTCCAGTATTCACTGGATATGATTTAAGAAGAAAAAGTACCGTGTCTCTCCGCCTCTCACCAAATTCAAACACTGGCCATAATACGAGATTCAAACGGGGAGTTTTTCTCCGGAAATAATTTGCCTAATACCGATTATTGCATATCACGGTAGTTATTTGGCGAATTTGGATTCGATTTCGATTTTAGATTCCGAGCGTAACGGGGAGCTATTGGTTTTACAAAGACGTTTATTTTTTTATTTCTTTGTTTTCGTCTGTGGACACGTTTTTTCCTAGTAAATTTACTCCGATTTTTACGCGTGTAGCAACTTTTATGAAAGCTCAAGATGTCTGAATTGTATTTAAAATACGTTTTTTTAAAAATAAAAGCACTTAAGTGAGAAAAAACGTAGGAAAACGTACAATTTCACGATTTCATTATTTTATAAAAACACGGACGATGTTTTCTACTAGAAAAAATGATTTAATCGAAAAATCATAAGACACCTTTTTGATTTACTTTTTTATGATATTATCATCAAAACTTTTGAGCTTTTAATGAATTTTAATTTTTGGAAGTTTTTTGCTGTAATTCGGATATAAATACACGCAGAGACTTGAAACATGTTTATAATACTTATATTGGACTTACCTAGACGTGGTGAAATTTTCAAAATCATCGGACGACTTTTTTTTTTAATAAACGTTTTGAAATCAAATTTAAACGAAAATCGCAAAAAATAAAAAAAAATAAGACACTTCAAAGTATGTATTACCGAATTGCGCTCGGAATTGTCTTTCATCAAGCAATGACTTACCGTTGCTTACTGATATAAATGAAACAACCTAATGTATTGTACCTTCCCAACTTCTCACCTACAACAGTGATCGCTCCCATTTCCAGTATCATCTCTTTTTAAATTTTATTTTATTGAAAGAAATTGCACAGAACGTCCCCGAATACCGGAATACCCTGAAATCTCGATTTTCACAGGTATTATATAAATATAAGCATAATTATAATACTGCATGATCGCACACGTCAAAATTATTATAATACTCGTATAATATTAGGGTATCTTCCAAAACGCAGCGATGTTAAATCAAAATAATAATACGCGTTCCGAAACTCGGCAGTTTCGATAGTATTGTATTATTAGGGATATTTGATAATTCTTGATATATCTTGAACTCCGAAATTCAACGTCACCGATTAAATTTCCATCGGATTCAGCGTTTAATTTTACCGATTTTTCAGATCGATATTGGTTCTTATTGGCCGTGATTTAAATTTATGCCCGGGAATATGCTGGTGCCTAACTATTATATTCGATAAGGTAGGATAAAAACGTTGCAATCGTATTATTATATAATCGCGTTCCATTATGAAACGCAATCTAAATGTTTTGGTATCTAAAAACCTTCCGACGGATCCGTCGTTTAGTTGAATTTCGGAAGGCGAGGTTATTTACGACGACGGTGGCGGCAGCGTCGGCGTTTTTTTGACGTTGTATTTTCGGAGCGGTAAAATAAAAAAAAAAAAATAAAAAAAGTAACCGCGTTTACACACAATAATTGACCATTGTATAATGTACCAGAGAGAAATATTATTATTATTATTATACTGCAGTCTGCTGCTGTATGTACAATTTGTACGGAGTCGGACGAGAATCAAAGCCGACGTGAAATTAGGGAGACGATCGTACATACTATAAAATAATGATATCGATATTTTGTTATGTACATATGAAATTCATATAAACAATGATTTACATGCATGTACATAACATTGTACACGATTGCGTTCGATACATATATATCCAAAATAAGCGGTACGAGCTGCGACAAAAACTATTTGTATGGTTCTTTTTCATTTTTTGTCTTTGTACACCTAAAAATCGGCTGGACGCACCGCAATCTAGTATAACATTATATACGTACGGGCATGAGACGCGGTCATTGTTTTCTGATGGCGGTGGTGTTTAAAAAAAAAAAAAATTTTACGCGTACACATTTTTATATTATAATGTCAACAATAATATTATATATATATAAAAAATAAATAAAATATTATAAACCGAACCGCGCGCGTTCGTTTATTATTATTATTATTATGTTCGGGGACCGCACATGTGTGCGGTGAAAAAAAAAGGGATGACGACGTCTGACGGACGACGACGCCGATTTGTCGTTTACTATATTATTATAACGAAATATCTCGGGCCGATAAGATTACGTATATTATTATTCTAAAATATTATTTATAACGACACGATAATAATAAATATTATAATAATATACTATAACAGTAACAACAATGAAAACGCACGACATAATTGGGGACCACCGCGCGTTTTTTTATTTTTTTTTTTTTCAATAAGGTAAACGGCCTCCGCCGTCGACGCCTGTGCGCCACTACTGCAACAGCAGTCGTATACCGCGGGGTCATGGTTTTTTTTATTATTATTATATATTTTTTTTTTTTTTTTGCGTTTCAGAGAAGAACATAGATTTCGATATTATAATATTATTCACGTCGACGACGACGATAATCGTAATTAATAAGACGTATACTGTACGTATATTATTTATATATTGGACGTACATACGTTTTTTTCTTCGTTTTAATGTTCCGATTAATAATCTATTCGGTCGTTTTTACGATAACGACGATGTTGGACGTATTTAAAAAAAAGGTCCGAGACCTTTTGATTGCGCGGGTGATCTTATAGTGTACATCATATTATTATTATTAATATTTATACGAGTATAGTATATATAGTACGGTGCAGTTTTATTGTTAAATTATACAGGATGACAGAATCGTTTATCCGTCATATTATAATTATTTACCGACAATATACTCTACATATACATTATTATTATATTTGTAACGACTTAATAGTAGGCGATTTTTTTTCAACGACTATCAGCAGCCGAAGCGCAATACGGATAATAGGAATGTAATATGTTATCAATAGAAAAAATTAAAAAAAAAAAAAAGAGTTGATAAAGCATATGGGTGTGCCATTGCAGTATAGGTAGAAAGTTATAGGGCCGTGATATGAGGGGCGGGGGAAGGAGGCGATTTTCATTTTAGATATAGATGTCAAGTTTATAGACACTAAGCATGATGATTGCTCCAGGGCGCTAATGATAGTTGGCACGATACTAGAAATTTAGGAAGGTAAGAAAAATATAGTTGCTAACGAAAAACGATTCTGGGTAAAATTCGATTAGTAAAATCGTCATTTTTAAGATTTCCTTTAAAATTTAAACCTCAAACATGCCTATAAAAAAAAACAAAATATATAATATGTTGAACTTTTTTTTTTGTCTGCCGAGTACCTACAACTTACGAAGGGCTTCGTGTTAAATTTTTAAGTATTTCTATTTTTTTCAAAACAATTTTATCCAAATAAAACAAAAATAAAAATTTAAAAACTCGACAGTTTAAGATAACCATTAATAAGCTTAAAAATCAAAAGAAAGTTTTGAATATTTTACTATGAGGGCTAATTTAAGTATTTTGTGAAAATAGGACGTCGTTACGATTACGTTTAATCGAACTATGATCAAACATTGAAATCAAAATTATTATTGAGTAATTGAGTAATTTTTCTATTTTAGATCCAGCGTGTGCAAGGTCATTATTTGATTTTCTTCATAATTCTCATAATAGTAGAAAAAAACTGAGAAAACTAGTAGGAAAAACGTGAAAGTTTACAGAAGAATATATAACGGTTTTATTATTTTCGAATCTGTTTTTTTGTTTTAATTTGAATAAAAGTAATTGTAGAGATCTGGAATTTTCATAGGATACTTATTTTAATTTCTTCTGGGCGTTGAAAAAGTGTTTATTTCCGCACACAAATGTTTGAAAATTTAACTCTAGGTAAATTATATAAGTTGTGATAAGTGGTTAAAAAAAGTAATTTTTATAAACTTTTTTAAGTTCAAATTTTGACGAAAATCGAAGCATCATGATATTTCAAAACAATATATGTTTAACCGAACTTCGATCAGTATCGAATCTGTTGCGTACAGATATAAATTAAATAACTCTATAATTATATGTATCCTACCTTTTTCTCTCTATTTTATTCGCGATGAAAATACTGCTATAAAATACTAGAGGACGTATTTTTTTTTTGTGGGTATGTATTATTGTCATACGTTTGAAAAAATAATCATTTTCGTATATTATATTATAGGCGTATGTATCGAATAACATTTTCAATACTGTCGTGTCTTAAAGTTTATTTAAATTTAATATAATTAAACTTTTAGTTGAAACCGCGTTTTGAACTTAAGTTTTACCTCGAACTCTTATATATTATCGAAAAAAAAATATTACGCTAAAAAAAAAATATATATATATATATATATAACAAAAAACTTTTTCAATCAACTATAATATACATTCATAATAATATTATCAAACACGCGGACGCCAACAAATACGTGTTTATATTAAAAATAGGATATCGATATAATCGATTGGTCACACCGACACGTTTGATTTGTGCGATACCGTATCAAATGTAGATATACGTTTTATTAAATACTGCGAGTATCGAGAGAGAAAATGATTATAATCATAAAATGGGAACGGACATCAAAAGTTTAAGTGAAAAATAGATTACAATATGGCAGAAAAACGAAACCAATAATAATTATCGTGTTTTATGATTTTAACTATTATTATACGCAAATATATATCATTTTGACGTCCGAGGTAATCTCAGAAACTATTTATTCGATCACCACGCGGTTATTTATTCAAATGATAGAGAATATCGCGGAAAAGGTTTAAAGCTATTGAAATCCTCGATCTAACCAGTAGAAGTAGAACATTAACTTGTAGTAGTTTGGGCTGGTACAAAATAATAATTTATAAGTATTTTTTATTGCTTAGCACCCATATAACTCATTCATGTAAGTTTGAAAAGAAAATTAAAGAAAATGCATTTTTAAAAACTTAAGGGCAACAACGGTTTACTGCAGCGATAGTGACGGGGATTGAAACAGAAATTCCAGGGGGAAAACGTTTCCATTACACATTTGTTTGGCACGAGTAACGCCGGGCGGGACAGATAGTAATTTATCTTAATTAATAATATAATATAAGTGTAGCTAAAAAAAATAACTTTTACGAATATAATAATTTTTTTGATACCGGGTAAGAAGTCGCGCTTAAGTTAACTTTCGGAATTTTGTAATTTTATAATTTTATCGGTCTTAAATGTGTAGGTGTATATTATTTTCAAAATGTAATTCGCTTCTACAGAAAACTACATAAAATCAACTTCAACGCTTCTTCTTTATTAGGGCAATAGCTGATAATAAATTGTAAAATTTTAAGACCATTTAGTGTAATTTTATTTATTTTTAATTTGTTTGTACTTGCGATATGGATTTGATCGCTTATTTTAATATTGCACCTACACTGTGTATAACAATAATATTATATATCTATTGCACTCATCTATATTTGTAAGGTAAGTACATTTTGTTTTTTTATTGCATTCACAAACTACAAAAATAAAACAATTTCCCGTATACCTTTGCAGCCTATTATAAACTTGGTCAAGAAACAAAAAAAAAAATGAATAATAGCCTTCGATGAAGTTTTTTTCACCAAGAGTATAGATGTATTTTGACTAAAAATTATTATCGTTTTACAAAAGGTATAATAATAATAAAATATTATGTTAAACGACCAATGATGAGTTTTTATCATAAAAACCCAAGATAAATATTCAACTATTTTTTTTTCGTAGATAACATTTTAATATTGCATTTTATCTCGGTTTGAAAAATACCAAAATAGGTACACGATATTTTTTTTATCAGCTAAACACCGCTAAACATTAAAATAATTATAATCTTTTATTACTCGGCGATTTCACAAAAGTATTATAGTTTCGAATATTATATACCTAATGTTAACCTAAACCATGACACGAGTCACATAAATTTAGGTTATTTTGTACGAATAACTATTTATTAAAGGAACCTATAATAAGTTATATATTACAAAGAATGTATAAAAGTATAATGGTCGGAGAATTTCATTTGGAGAATATTATTTATCTATCGGGTGTACTTTGACAATTTTGTAAAAAATATTATCATGTTTTTCATCTATATTTGAACTGTTTCATGGGCCGGGACGTTTTATTTATGAGTGTATACAAACAGATAAACATATTTAATAAGTTAAAACTGGGACATCCTGCTCGTAAACCGTAAACCAAGATCCTCTGTTTGGGGAGGCTTTTATTTGGGCGAAGAATTAAAAATTTTTCGACGAAAATGTACGATGCGAATCATTTGCTGGCGTATATAAAAATATTTAAATGCGATACGTTTCAATACCAGCCAGTAATATATTATGTTGATGAGAATTTTTCGAGATAAGTTTTCCTTAAAATTTGTAAAGTCTCAGATCTTGCAGATAATTAAACCTGCAGGTTAAAAAAAAATTGTATTCACGTTGTATTTTTACATTTTTTTTTTTTTTGTTAATTTCTATAACACATTAATTAATTACCTATACCTATTTCTGACGTTTTCATGTCGTACGAAATATATAGCCGATTAAAAACACTGAAAATACACATAGTTCCCGAAATCCAGAGGGTAAATCACTGATTAATATTATACGTACACCAGATTATTGAATACTACGACGTTCCCAATGATTACCGAGATTCCTGCACAATTACTAAAAATTTCCAAGATCACCAAAAATTATACATTGATTTCCGTTAGTGATTTACCCTCGGTCGAAATCTATTTCTATTATAAATACATTTATTTTTTTACAACCCAATCAAACCATTTCATCCGACCAAATCGGTTTTTTTCCCGCCCAAATGTGATTTTGCCGAATCGTATATTATGCGCTCAAATAAAATTCGCGCTTTCGTTCGTGTTAAAACGAAATCGACCCAATCGAGTTTTTTTTATATGATTTTCAAGTGAAAACCGTAAAAAAAAAGATTATTTTCAGGCATAAACCCAATAACAGGTATATTGGTTACCGAGCCCAGTCAACACACGCAAAGGTCGAAGTGTCTATAAGTTGCCCAAGTGTCACTTAATAATACAGAATAATACGAAACAGGAGTAATGCAGGCGTATGACTTACGGTTGCAGCTCCACACGTTGGCCAAACACCATAGGCGGTACGAGTAGCTGTCGAACGACGAGCCGTTGGCCGCTGCGGCGGCGGCGGCTGCGGCGGAATACATCCCCGTGCGAGCGAATATATTATTATAATATATTTTGTACGTGGGTGTAATATATCCAATAGGCGAGCGGCAAGTCCTAACCGTCCAGGTAGTACAAGTAAGCGTGCGGTACGAAAAAGTACGGCGGTCGCCGGTGATGTATTGCGGCGGCGGCGTCGGACACCTATATACGATAACGACGCGCGCGTATATGTGTGCGGTGTACGCGGAGAGGAGTAGTCGGTTGTCGGCGGCGTGACGGTCCGGACTACTGCTGGTCGCGGGCGTCAAGCGCAAAGCATGGCGGCACACTGGCGGGCAAAAGTCGACGGGTCCGCGCCTACGCCCGCCGCCTCGACCGCCGTTCGCGCGGCCGCACTCAAGCGCCGCGGTCGCCGGCCACCGTCGGCGCGGGCCGAACGGTGCCGATCGTTCGAGATACCGTATACGCGCTTTCGGGGCGGTCGCCTCCCGCGGCCACCTCCTCCGTAAACGGCGGGCCCGTCTTCTCGCCCACCGCCGCCGACAGAAGTCCGACGACGACGATAACGGTAACGGCGATAATAAGTAATACTATAATAATTACCTATTGTTATTGTGATTATTGTTATTGATTTTGTTCGTTTTTTTTTTTTTTTTAACTTCTGTTAACAGGTGGCCCCGCGTCTCCGAAAAAGGATCTGTCCGCGTTAAATTACGTCCTTACTGCTATTTCGTTTTGCATTTTTTTTTTTTTTCTACACGATTCGATGTTTTTGCCTCGGTATAATACACGAAACCCCGGGATAATTTAAACGCGATTACGATTTGTGCGTACGGCGTCCGAACAGTCTCGAAAAACCGGATTTTCGTGTTTTTTCCCCCAAATAAACCCGCGATCGTATTATATTGTCGATCGTATTGTTATACGGGTCGCGAGAGATTAAAAAAAAAAAAATTGCAAACCGACCGTTTTATAGACAGTCTGCGAATATTTTGGTAAATAATATCGTATAATATATATAAGAGGTTCTCAAGTATATATATTATTATATTATTATTAATACTCGAATATTATATTATTAATTCGGTAAACAAGCGGAATAATTGACGTCATGTTCGCTGTATATGATGCCATCTCGCAAGGTTAAATTGACTCCTTTACGTTGCGTTTTAGATGAAATTTTAAAAGAAAAAAAAAATACACGTAAATAAAAACAACGGTTTCCATCGTTTAATATTATAATATTTATTCGTATTAATAATAGTATTCGCGAACGATGAATCAATTATATTATGTACGCGAAAAACGTATTAACGACTTGACATTTTTATTATTAATTTTTTTTTAACGCGAAAAGTCTATTAAATCCGTCATATCTTACGCGTGTTTACCGTATATACACCTATTTTTGAAAGAACAAAAAAAAAAATGTTTTCGAAAATATTAAATAGTTTCCCGGAGCGTTCTAAAAAATAAACATAATTGCAGTTCTTTATAGTAAATTAATAAACAATAATAATATAAATGACTCATATACGATATCGAATAGGTTCTGTTCGCGCGGAAAATTAAAGCATTGTACAAGAGTATTGCCGCCGTTGTATTTTATGTATAATATAATTATTATTGTTATTTATTATACGCTTGTGCATTGTCCTGGAACCGCGTGTGTTATTATTACGTACCGCAGCGGCAGGATGAATATTCTGCAGTTATTATCACCGCACACGGACAGATTATTAAATTCAATATTTTTCGGTACCGTTTATACCGCGATTTCGCGGTCACGTATGCCTAAAAATAATCAATGGCGCGGTAACGTTTGATTCGCGGGCAAATTAAATTATTCATAGTAGGAATCCACTCCCTCAGAAAAAAATAAACAAATGTATAGTTCACTGATCCGCTAGTTCCATATTATCTTCTGCTGTCTATACGTTTCGAATAAATTGCAATATTTTAATATTATAATGTTATCGTATTATAAACATTTTTTTTCCCCGAATAGTGCGCGTACACGTTATTGGTTCCGCTGTGTGTAAAAAATCGTTTTCTACAATAATTGACCGCGGGAAATAATCGCCCGTTCCAAGTTCTATGGTTCCAGCGCCATTGATTACAATGTTATGTCCACAAGGTCGACGATAATTCGAAACGTGTAAACTCTAAGACTGTTATGTCGTTCGTATATTAAATTATAATACGGCGAAACCGGCAGCAGCACCAGCAGCAGGAGCTATCTAAGTCACCCCAACTCGAATAAAATCTGTATACACATTAATGCAGTATTATAGGTATATAACATATATATATGTAGTGGGGAAATCTGCAGTCATCTGCTCCCCTCGAGTTCGACAGCGGTGACTTATCAAAACACACGTATATACGATTTCGATAAATATACACAATACGCCTAATACTCGTGTACGCTTATATTATTATATCTCGTATAAATAGTCCCTGAGCGGCCGAGCTTGACACGTTTATATAACAGGGTATCGACGGAGGTGTGTTTGAAAAATGGAAAGTAAACACCGGAATAATATTATGTGCACTAGCTCTTAAACCACACAATAAGGACAGAATAAAATATCGTCTCGTCTGTTCTTTGTCTGCCGAGGAACAGCGCAATTATATATCAACGTCTAACTTCAATACCTATCTAATATCGAATACGATTGGTATAGAATAATGCTTTAATTTTAAAATAGCGAAAATACGCGGACAATTTTATTATCTTAATACAATTTGAAAAAAAAAGTTAAAATGATTATTTTATTATTTTACAGTGCTGTCGGGTAAATTATTATTACATTAAAACAAAAATTTCTAATAACATTATTGACGCTAACGCTGTTTTATTTAGATTCTGAGCCAAAGGGTTTTACTAGAGTTATATTATTGGGGAAGTCGTTTTTTCTTAGATTTGTCACGTAGTTTTCTTAATAAATGGAAAAAAAAAACCTGTAACCATCGTACAACTTTTGTGATTTCAGGTTTATCTAGACAACAAGAGGAGAAGGGGTTGCAAATAAGATTAATATATTATTATTCTCTGCAGAATCGTTTTTCGTTTTCAATGATTTATCGTAGTGTACAGATGTAAATTAAATTACTCTATGTGTATTCTCGATTTCAAATTTTCTCCTAAAAAGTGACACACCCATCAGCAACTATAGTATCAGATTTTTCGTTTTTGAACACGAGATTGGGAGATTGGGAGCCGAATAATAGTTTTTGTCATGGCTATATTTTCCTTTTTGGCGGTGAAAATTTCGGCAAATTGTAAAGGCCATATTATATTGTATGTTATATCGCATCGCGAAAATGTCGGGACGAGTTATATTTTCCTCGTCCGTTTGTTACGTCGTGGTCGTGTCGTATACACAAGACGTCGTCGCGGTTAATGCAATTATATTATTTAAAAAGAAAAAAAAATCCGCCAAACAATGTGTACAAGAAAAAGAAGAATAAGAAAAACAGCGTGTTCGCGCGCGGTATATACTCGTCGAGTAATGTAATATACGGGGAAAATCCCTTTTTACATATTACTCTGGTCTTGGTGGCCCGCGCGCGCGGTCGCCGGTATCTGTCGCGGTGATCTCGGAGGACGATTTCACTTCGTGCGCTACAACTGCCGCCGCTGCCGCCACAGCTATACGGCAAAACACGATCGGAGATAAAAATCGGATGGGAAAAAAAAACGTATATACGTACATGTACAATGGCGCAGCGCGCGTACACTGCACGACAATTGTCCGGAAAATTGGACTTTTTCTTTTATATATATGCGTGTATATACACACTATACTCGGCGCGCACGGTGGATGTCGGTGCTCGATAGACATCTTTTCGCGTTTTTTTCCCTTCTTTTCCATTTACCCGAAAAGTCTATTTACGCGCACACGAGTACAACAATATAGCGCAGCGCATAAAAAGAAATCCGCGTGTTATATATACCTCCGGTGCGGCGTGCATGCAGAGTCTATTAGATTAATTACATATTGTTCCCGAGGGGGGGGGGGGAGACGTTACGCGGTACACAGTTATCGTTTTCTTCTCGTTAAACGCGCGGCCGCGGCTACGGGATCCCGTCCGAGACCGATAACCCTTCGACAAGAGGGATTTTTCATTCTGCACTCACTCGTCGGTGTAGATACCCCGCACCGGTGGTGCACTCGTACCGTGCAGCGGCGGTATCGAGTCGCCCTCCCTGCACCTCTCTATACAATAATAATAATATAATATAAACGATTAATCGTTTTGTCGACCGTAAAACAAAATTATGCCGGTGTCATGTGCGTGTGTGTGTGTGTGTATGTGTGTAGTACGCGCAGTGTATACGCGATGGGTCGTGACGGGCGCGCGCGGGCGGCGATGATTCATGCGCACGTATAACAGTCGCCACCGCCGCACCCTCTTATTTCGGCGTCCGGGGGGATGGGTGGCAGGAAACTGTAGTCGTTGTCGACGACGTCGATCTCGTCATTGACCCCGCACGAGGCGCATTTTTTCCTGGGGGCCGGCGATCGAGAGGTGAAAAGAAGTGAGGCGAGGAGATCTCTCGTCGTCGCGGCGAATAGACGAAGCGTATCGCGTTATATTATAATTATACACACTCGTATTATTGTTATTATTATTATGCAGCGCGGAGGAGACCCGTGATGGCGGTTAAAGGGGCGATTAATTGTCGGAGGAAAAGGTGCGTTATTAATCACGGCGACCGAAGACGAGGAGGACGCGCGCGCCGGGAAAAAAGGATATCCCTCTCTCGCGGCGGCATCAGAATTGCACGAATAAGCGGCTCCGAAATTATATCGTCGCGTCGTTATTACGTGATATATTAATTCAACGCGTCTCTCACCTCGCGTCGAGATTACATTATTATATTATTATATAAATAAAATATTTCTCGTCACCATTCATCATCGCCGCGTCGTCGTCACCGTACCACCATCACCGCCACCGCCGCCGCCGCCGCCGCCGCCACTACCACCACCACCACCAACAACAACAACAACAACAACAGCAACAACAACAGCAATAATAATAATATTTCGAACCGTACCGCGATGACGAAGCGACGTGTTGTATTATACGAAATAATATCTATATATATATATATATAACGCGTGCAAAAGACTCCGAAAGTGGAGCCGGGGGGAGGGGGTTGGTGGTGGTGGTGGTGGTGGTGGCGATTGGGGGTGAAAGGGCGACCGAAGCGGAGGTTCGCGAAATGAAAACACCGCGAAATAAATGCAGATTAAATTTTATATAATATCGTTATATATATATATAAATAACACGGGCGGAACGGTAGCGCGGAAGAGGACAACCACCGGAAGTGGTTTTTGTTAATAAAAGATGGATATTTATGCGCAGAAACACGGGCCGCCTGACGGTATATACCGTTTCGCAAAAGCGCCCGCGAGCCCGCGGAGAAGAAGGTACGCGCGCGCCGCGCGGCGGAGACGACGGTATGTATATGGAAATAATGTAAATAAAGGTCGGACCGACTCGCGCGCACCGCAGTATATATTATAATACATCCATCGCGCGCGCTTTTTCATTATGTATATAGACAAAATAAACACGTGGCGGCCGCCGCGCGCAAAAACTTTGTTGTTTTTATTGTACCGGCGGATTTGCCGCACCTCCGCTCCCGCTCCCGCTTCTTTTTATATATTTTGTACGCGCCCGCCGCCGCCGCCGTTGTAACAATAATGACGCACGTATAACGGCGGCGCGATATCCAATCGGGAGGATATTGTAATATCGCAACGACTCGACGGTTCACCTCGTCCCGCACCGAGCCCCACGGGATAGGATCGTCGTTCCGATTCCGCGATTAGGTATTCCGCGAGCGCGGCTGCGGTCCCGTCCGGACCGCCGCCGCCGGAATCGTTTCATTACAATTATTACTGTTTTTGTTTACCTGCGACATGATAATAATAATAACAATAATAATAAATAAAAAATGGTCTCGACACCGCGGTCTTTACCGGTCATAAACATTATTACAGTACGACTTTATAAACGTTATTCCGGCGTACAAAATAATATTTATTCGCATTTCCCGCATGACCTACACCCGAGTACCCGACGCGCTTTTTCCATCCGGGAATCCGGGGGGAATTTCGGTTAGCGGATCGAGCGTGCGCCGAACATCGCCGAACAATTATTATTATTATACAAGTTTTTATTGTAAAAACATAATTATGACATCAAATTAAAATATTTACCTCCTTTGGGCGTAATGCTTGTGATGGTGGTAGAGAGTTACATTGTATAATAAGATAAACATATTTACTAATAAATAATAGAAATTAATTTAAAAATAATAAAATAGCATAGAACCACGAGACAAAGTAATACAAGAAAATTAATAATGTTACATTTGAGAACTCTTTTTACACTGTTTCATTCTTTAAACGTTTTATCGTAAAATAATTCCTAAGAGTGCCCCCCCCCCGTAAATAGAAAAGCCGTATTCATAATATACGCACAAAAAAAAATTGAGTAAAAAAACGAGTAGTCTCGGTAAAAATTATAACTACCGGCTGGACATTTTATTATCACCTTTAGTCCCAAAAATGGTCTATGCTCGAGCGCACATTCAGTTTTAATATTAACTTCACAGCTGTGAAAAAATTCATAGGATGATGATACTTCGAAGGAGAAGGTTGTATTATTAAAATGGGCAAATACGCAGCTATAACCCCGTCTTAGTGAATATTCTGTTTTTTCCCGAAACTCTTAACCAACTACATGGCTACCGTCGTTATTATTATTTTTTTTTTGTTCTGTCGTCGTTTCTAACGGCTCGCGGCGATTTTCGACTGAATTCAAAACAAGCGATAACGAACCAAATAATAATATAATAATAATAAAAACAAAATTACGCATGTATATCGTATAATATATACTTTGACCGCACAACCAAAACCGAATAAACCACAATAGCTCGAAATAATGTTAAAAAACATTTTTTTTTTTTTTTAGTTTTTCATTTCAGATCGAAATTATAATATTTCTCGTTACGTTTTTGATATTTGCGCAACCCTTTGATCACAATATTCTTGATGTATAATAATATATATATATGTAGTGCACATCATCATTTGCACTATGAGAGACTGTATGAGAAGTAGTGTAAAAAAAAAATTAAGAGCTAAAAGACGTGATATTACAAAGAGTAACAGGGAGAAATGAAAAGGAAACGGGCGCTTCATTTGGTTGCATTTTTTTTTTTTTTTTTTTTTTTTTTTTCATGAATAGGTAAAACAAAAGAGTCAAAGACACGCGGTTGATATTTGGCGGACATCGCGTACAAAAGACACCTTGATTGCACACGGCCCTCGGGCGACCGAATCTCGGTACGTATATATACGTGTAATTTTTAATCCCACTTCCTTTGCCGCTGCCGCAGTCTCCGAGGAGTTTAATTTTGCGTAAGAAACGAAAAAAAAAAAATAAATACGCAGTGTTTGAGTCGAGTCGACTGAAGAACGACGTCCCGCGATCGATAAAATTAATAATTATTTTTATAATAATATTGTTTATATATAGTCTTTTGTCCGTGAACTATACAGCTCTGCGTGTATACTTATATACGTCACACCGTTTTAATTTTTCGACCGGTATGCAAATGTTTTATCAACGTCGTCGTCGTCACGCGGCAAATCCTTTAAATAAACCGGAGGAACCCTTCTCGGTGTTGTTGTTCTTTTCTTCTCCTTCGCTTTTATAATATTATATACGTATATAGGGTACCTTCGACTACCGCGGCATCCGCGCTGCGAAACATCATGACGGACGGTGTGGGCGCACCGTTATGATTGTAAATATAATATTATATACGTATATTGCAAGGGAAGGCACGCCACCGGCGGCGTATAGATAAGGTGTTGTCCTATAGTAATTTTCGCGGGAACGGAGACCGTATTATGTGTTTTTAGAGCATTTTTTCGTCGATTTTTCGTCCCTTATATTTATACACGCAAGAGCTGGCTGTTGTTTTTTTTCGGCTCTCCTCTCTGCCGCATCGCCACCCCCTCCCCCCACTCACGTTACGACGACGTGTGTTGTATATCTGACCTAAAACAACGTGGTTTTTTTTTTTTTTTTGTACCACTGCGCTTTCTTCGCCCGTGCGCGTCTCCGCCAGGGGACGTTTGCCGATATATACACTGCTGCTGCAGATTCACGTCCCACGAGACTTTATAGCCCGTGGCCGTCACGTCTAACACGGTTATTTTTATCGTCCGATTTCACCAGCGGACCATTTTTCTTCATTTTATCTCAACGGACGTTCAATTTTGAACTTTGCCGGTTTCTTTCTTTTTTTTTTTTTTTTTTTTTTATCCGTTCTACTTTTATTTATGTGAACGCTCGCCGTGTATATACACACGCACCCACGTAGTATTACATGCAGTATAAGACGACGATGACGCCACTGCAGCAGCGCGCTATCGGCCGCGGCCGCGCTATAACGGCGGAAAACCGCAAAACGCGGCGGAGCTTTTATAGCGCATACACACAGTTTTCCGAAAACCGTTTTCCCGGAGGCGTTAAAATCGACGACGATTTCCCCGCGCAAACGACAACGCGACCCTCTATTGACGTTTTCCGTCTATACTATATACAGACTATATATGTATGTATACATAGTGCGGGACACTCGCGCATTTTTTTCTTTTTCGAAATTTCGCTACGACATTTTACTGTTATGTCTGGTTACGCGCCTACGCACGATGACAATATTATATTATTATTGTTGTTGTTAGAAAACAAAACGCTAAACAATCAACGCGGTGGCGTAATGTATCGCACCCGCGATAAGGTACACGCAACAGCTGCGTTCATATATTAATTAGTACACATCGACTACATAATGTATCAATTAGGCACGTATTGTAGCAGTAATCCGATAGTGACGATTATGACGCACCACCGCGGTAGGTAGCGAACGACAGCCGAAAGAGCGACGCGTTTATATACGTATAGAAACCTGCAGGGGCGTACGATAGAGGAGCGCGCTTAAGGGTTTAAACCGAGTCAAACGCGTTTTCTTTTCTAGGATCAGTTTACCGAAAGTGGTCGCGGGAAGTCACGCGTCTGTATCGTGCAGTTCAACGAGCCAATAAAGTTTTCCCATCACGACGCCTGCCCTATGCCCTATGCCGGGTTGCTGGACAAAAGTTCCGTAAAAGTGTAAAATGTTGTTACGATAGTAACCTATAGGTTCTGCAGTGAAATTACAATTGCCGAATAGGTACAGATTACGTTTCACGAAAGTCGTTATTATTTGAATATAGGAATGTCCTATCTCTGTATATGTTATCTACGGTCATAGCCAATTGCCTTGTTATCAGTAAATATAAATATAAATATTTTATATGTAATTTCAAAAACATTGAATTACGTTTTTACATGGGATAGCAAAATTATAATTATTAAACGATAATACTAACTGCTGTACAAATCTTACAGAACTTGAACTTAAAATCAATTCAATAACTCTGTGTTTGTCATAGTTATATTATTCATTTCGACAGAATGCCTTTTAGTTTTACAGAACCAATAGTCGGTTCATAGAACTCGGTACTAATCTATGACTTTTTGTCGAATTTTTTCCGAGAATAGAGATTAGGAGCAATGTATTGTGCCTGTTATACATAATATACGTTTATAGGTTTAATTTATCTTAATTTCGATACATTTAGATGCTTTTAGCGGCTCTCTTTTTAGACCGAAAGAACTCAAACTCGGGAATCGGATTTTTTTTTTATATATAGACGGATTAAAATGAAAACATTTTGGTTGAATTTCAACGTAGCATTTATCACGATGTAAGTTTCAAGCTTTTGGCGATGTTAGCTTTAAACTCCCATCCCCCGACTATTTGTGTGTTTAGATTTCATGTTTTCTCGGGTTTTAAATAGATACCCTTACAGACCTATACAAGTAACTAGTTCGGTTAAAAATTTAAAATATATAGAATTTTTGTCGAGTACGCGCCTTTAGAAGACCAGGTTCGAATAATTTCAACCTCCGACTATACTCGCCTAATTCGATAAGACATCATATTATACTGTTCAATTAATTATTGGAAAAAAAAAAAAAAAACACGCCATCATATTATGTAACGGCAACAAGTCCGTTTGGAGGAAAATTCAACTATATAGTGACGACGGAGCTTTGGCGTTGGTGCGGTTTTTTTTATTTCGTAAAAGAGTGTATAAAACCGTAAACCGTTTTTTTTTCTTTTGTTTTTTTTTTTTTTTTTGCTTCGGTGCAAGCTCTAAAAGTCTAAACGTTTATGTAGTGCACGGACGTCGGGGACGCAGGAAATCAGTGCCGGGAACGTGGCGGGCGCGCGCGGTTTGTGTTTATAAGGTATAGTGGTCGTGACGTGTTTATACGGACTGCAGTGCGACGACGGTGTAACGGTATATTGTATTTATATACGTACGTATAAAAGCGACGTAGCGACGGCGGGGCGCGCGTACAACAATGCCGGGGGCAAAATAAATACACACGCGCGCGCGGTGCGGAGAGAGTTTTTAAAAGTGTCGTCTTTCCCGGGGACGGCAAACAGCAGGTCCGATGGGAGGAGGAAACCTAAAGTGTTTTTACTTTTCGACCGTTCCGCGCGCGCGCCCGCCAAAAGAGCCGGACAGGGCGACGACGGCGTTCGGGCCTCGTCCGCCGCCGCGCTATTGTTCCCCTCCGGAAAAACACGGAATGTCAATATACCTTTTATTGTGTACGCGAGTATACGTATACACGGCCCGCGGAGACTTTATCAAAACAATATTTTCTTAATAAACAATATTTTTTCCGCTCTACTTTTATATAATATAATAATAATAATAATACGTATTGTGCGCGTATACGGCTATAAGGTCCGAAAACCGATGGAAAAAAAAAAAAGAAAAAATCTCCTTCGGCAACGTCGCTAAGTGACGTTCTTGTATATACGTAGGCACCGTATATAATACACTGTTTAAACGCAGCCCACGATTTCCAAACATTTTATTTTTTTATTTTTCTCTCTATACCCACACCAGCATTTCTCAACCTTTTTTCATTCCCGTTCCCATTGACCTCTCACTACTGCTTTACGGACCTCCAAATGTCAACTCGTTACATATTTTCACATAAGATAGATAAGAATTTACGAAATAAGTAAAACGGAAATTTTGGAAACATTGTAACATTTGAAATATTTGTAATAGGCATATAAAATTAGACGAATACAGTGTACACGTGCCGCCGCTTACTGATATATTTCATATTATACTCGTATTATATTTATGTATAATGAAGAACCGATTTACAATCACAATTACACAAATATCAAGTACAACAATTTTCACTTTTTCTGCCATTACGTTTTTTTTCCCGCGAATCCCATAATACCTTCTTGCGGACTTCCGGTTGAGAAACGCTGACCTACACGATTAAATCGAATTATCGGTATATTATTATGCATGATTACATTAATATAATGCGGATAATTATTGTATAATATACAGTATCGCGGACGAAAAGGCCGGGCTCGCCGAAAAATGAATTAACGATTAATATTGTTTTATTATATTATGTTTTTATTTATTGTACTATAATATAATAATATAATGTCTGCGTGCGCATCGCGTTGTTACGTTTTAACCGAATAATTACACGAAATGCTAATTGGTTTCATTAAAAATTAATGTACGATAAGGGATGACTCAATAACTTAACCTATAATACGCGGCGACGGTAAACGACGATTATGCTTTTGTTTAATAGGTAAACAAAATGTATTATTCATTTATCCGTAAAATAACCGTATATGATAAATAATATAATATAAATACAATATATACAATAATTTGTTATTAACGTGTTCACAGATTACGATTGTATATTAAGTATAATGTATATAGTGTGTACTGCGGAAAAAAATGAATCAATAATGAATGAATCATTATAGCTAATGATATATCACTTTGTATAACAGTAATGTAAATAAACGATATGTATATTTTTTTTTCTAACAAGACCGCGTCGTGTATAGTCAAAACACTATAATTACCGGTTGATTGCAGTAATAATAATATCATTATTTTAAAATCTTCTATAGAAGTGAAAATATTCACAAATAACCTTGTAAATAATAACGCTTGTTAAATTACAAATGTATATAATATTCGATACCAATAAATCTACAGAGGTTAAAATGGAAAGGGAGAGAGGGGCGGACTTAAGTTTGAGTCTTCGAATCCGGGAAGACGCTTTAATTTTTATCACCGAGATATTTTTAATGATATTTGACAAATTCGAATTATTACTTTTAATAAAAATAAATTATTTCATAACTATTATAGATTTATACGTACTTAATCAGAATAGGTTTTACTTTTTGTTTACTGTACACGGAGCATATGCGTAGGATAATATTTAAGAGAGGAGAGGCGCAGTTTATTTTTAAATCTTATTAGTAACCTACAATTTTTATGAACGAATGTATATGGGAGAAAAACATTTTGAAAGTCTTATTGTCTTCATAGTGGGTTTCCTAAAAATTTGTTTAGGTTTAGTTAGTTCTCGAGAACGCCCTTCAATTTTTAATGAATAAAGTAACCCCTCAAATTATTGGGTACCTTGTATGTATTTGGTCCATATAAATATATAAATATATAACCGAAATATCAAATTTTAAATTTATGATGGGGGATGGGAGGTATTTTTGCGAAACACACGATATTTATGTGAACGAAAATGTTTAACGCGTTAAGTGAAACGGTCAAACTTTTTTGAGGGTGCTATGGTTAATTTTGAAGGGCATTGGTCCCTTTTCTCTCTAATAGCATAATGTACTATTATTCGGTCGTTTAAAAACGTGAAATATTTCGAGTAATTCTGCTCAACTGCAGCGTAATAATAATTGTCGTACTGTGTAGTTTGTTTGATACGTAACTTTTTACTTTAAAATCACCACAGTTGTTGTTTTTAGCGGCGTTGACGGGTACGCCCCTCCCCGCATATTATACTTTTGCAGTATTCTATAATAATAAACGCGTACTCGTTTTCGTTTGAAGGGCTCTCGAAAACGAATCGCGCGCATAACGGTAGCGCATCGCGATGACACAACGGCGGTCGCGGGCATTAATTTCGTTTCGTCATTCGCCACCCACGCGGCACGCCCGTTTATCATATCAGGTGAACCGTTGGCCTTTTTCGTACACGCCACCCCGCCGTAAAAGGTGTACCCGGCGGCGGCGGTGTTGTTTTTTCGGGGTCGGTGAAAGAATATAAGAAAAGCAAAAGGCGAGTTGTTGTTGAGCCCGCCGCAGTTGTGTGTGCAGAGGCGGAGGACGCGGCGGGACAGCTGTGTCAACAGTAGACTTTTCCGGGGACCGGGGAAATTTAGACGAAAACGAATTTCCCCTCACCCCGGAGTTTCGGGATTTCGCTTTTTTCTTTTCCGGGTGCGGTACAGCGGTGGTACAGTACGAGAATACGTATTATATTACCAGCCGCTGCTTTTCCCTCTCCCCGACCGTGCGCGCCAAAAGACATAACGGAAAAATTATCATCGTCCGTATCGCGTCAAGGTAACGCTCGAATCAACAAAAATAATTGGATTTCCATGCCGAAAATACCGGTAACCGTGTGTAAGCCCCCCCCCCCTTAGGGACTTGGTCGGGAAAACTTGCCGCGCGTCGTTCCCGGTTGCATACTGCACCCGGTTTCAGATCTGGTTGAATATTAGGCATCATCAGATATGAAGATTTTAAACTATTTTAAACGAAAATAACTTTCGATTTGTCGCGCAAAATCACGCCGAGTAGATAATAGGTAATAGGTATGTATAATAGGGAAAAAAATCGATTGGGGTGAGCCTCGGAAAAAAATTAAAAAGCTTAAATCACATAAAAACATTAGACGCGTGTTTTGTTTTACAAAATAATGTGCGAAAATGTATTGCGCAATTGACGCTACCGAACCCGAAATGGTAGTTTCTTTACGGTTAATACCGCGGCTTTTTTAAATTGTATGATATACAAATTAATTGAGTGATAGTATATAATTTTTCGTATCGGTGAAGCATTATAACATTCGACCGGGTCTGAAACCGCGGGTGCAGTTAAAATGTTTCCCGGACCATAGAACTACGTGTGAACGCCGAATCGCAGCTCGATCCGGACAAAACCGACTTCGTGACTTTATGGTATTTAAAAAAAATTTTTTTTATTATTATCGGGAATAGCAGTAATATAATTATTACAATAAGCGCGGCTATCGAACACGACGAGAAATCCGGCAGACGCGCACATTGCCCGCGCGCGATAGCAAAAATGGGTGTATTTTTCGGCGTGTGACTGCCGCGGATCTGGGGGCGACACCGGCGCGGCGTAATCGTAACTCAGGCCTGGTTTTTTACCCGGACGCTGTAACATTACACACGTATAATTATTATACGTGTGTGCACAGTGTACGCGATATTATATGAAATATATCAGTAACAGATTTTTACACCCGCCGGGACTCCATAAATTATACACGTATGTATGTGTGTGTACGCGTGATGCGTGTTCGTGTATGTATATGGTGTACAAAAAGCGGGCGTTCGCGCGGTTTTTATTTCGGCGGAGGCGTGCGCGGAGGATACGCGGGTAAAAAAAAAAAATAATAATAATAAATGAAAAAAGATTACCGGTGAAAAAAAAACCCGTTTAATTTATATATGATTTTTTTTTTTACACAACAGCGGCCGTGTGTTTTGAATACGAATATATACGTGAACAATAATAATAATAATAATAATAATAAAAAAAAAAGTGTTTTCGCCAGCGGTTTTTTTGTATTTGCGTTTTTAACACCGGCAATATTATTATATATAGTTTAGTAGTGGTAGTAGTACAGTAGTCCCGGAGGACTGTTTGCAAAACAATTTAATAACATTTGTATTTTCACCCTCGCCGTCGCCACCGTTACAAACAAACAATAGAAAGACACGACGAGAGGACGAGCGTGTAGCGTATATATAACTTCACGGCGGTGGCTTTTCCCGCCGCGTACAAAACCTGCGAAATATGTTTTTTTTTTGTTCTATTCCGTCTTTTAATGCGCTACTGTACCGCTGCGTATAGTAACTCGGCGTGTAGTGTATGTTTTTTTTATTTTTTTTTTTTTATTCGCGGTTGTCGTCATTATATTTCGTGCAATATTATGTTATATATGGGCGAGTACTCGGTGTAGTCTCGCGTCCGCCTCCGTATAAGAAAACTGTTTTCCCTGGCTCGATTTTATTAACAATAATATTTTTTAAATAGATTTATCATCAGATTAATACAATATAATATACATAGTACAATGTACTAATGGAATTAATAAAACTTACCTACCAAAATATTGTTTTGTTATCGTCTGTGTGTTTCATAAAGAGGTAAAAATGTAAGCCGAAACGAATTTAAATTGATTACGCCTCTCCGTGTTCTCTGTAACCGAACTGGACGTATGGTAGGAAAGAGGGGTAGAGAATGATCACAAAAAAGACGGTCGGATGCGATTGAAAATGATATGAGGAGGATGGGAAGGGGGGATCGGGTCGAGTGGAAGTTTAGGACAAGGGTGGCCGATCCCCACAAATGGTCGGGATGAAGGCGACGGAGCAGGACACTATATGCCTCTCTGGAACGTTGCGGCCTCGTATATCGGCGAAATGATTTTCGAAATCGCGTCGGCAGTGCCGGCGAGAACCCACGCCACAGCGACGGCCCGTCCGTCACACAGTAACGGCGCCCGCGGTCCGAAGCACCGCCCGGACTGTTCATAGAACGTTCAAGTCCGCCGGGGTCGCGTGTTATTGTTGGTGTTATTGTGCGCGACATAATTATTATAGAGAGGCGCCTCTACGCGTATATTATAACGCCACACGGGCGGGTCTCGTCGTCCGTGCGCCCGGCGCCTACGCGCACCCGTTTCGCGACGGAATTTTATCCCTAGATAAAGATGCACGAGACTCGGCGACAGAATAATTGTTATTACTGTACGGTGTTGCGCGCGTCGGTACAGTGAATTGTTATAACAACAACGCGCGCACGTATATATATATATAAACGTATACGCGGGCCGTCCCGGGACGGACGGTTTTCCGGGAACGCAATGCCGCCGCCGCCGCCGCCGCCGCCGATGTTTGATTAAGAAGAGTTTACCCTGTTATTTTTTCTTCGGAACTGCCCGAGCATTGTTTATAATAATAATAATAATATTATAATACCTTGGAGCCAACGAAAATCACATCTCCCGCGTATATACGCGCGGCGGCGCCGTACCGCCGCGGTGGAATGTTCTATATTAATATCGCCGGGTCCGCGCCGTGCAATATTATATACTTTAGCAGCGTTCTTGCTTTAAAATTAAAAAAAAAAAAATGAAAAAAAAAAATGAAAATGAAAATCGTATACGCTATACACAATATAATATCCGCATTGAAAAACTCCGGGCCGGCATGCCGGAGATACTGACGCGAATTATTATTATTATTGTTGCGAAATTTATATATATCGGGATACGGCAACAACAACAATTTCTATAATAATAATAATAATAATAATACGAAATATTAACATAGAGAGTATGAAACGTCGTCGAGCCGTGTCGGTGTGGTGTCCAAGAAGACGACGACGACGACGGTCTCTCGCGTATTGTATACAATTATAAATTAATATAATATGTAAAGAAAAAGAAATAAAAGAAATCGCGGAAAATATTACGGTGAAATGTTTTCGGTTTTTTTTTTTTTTTAATTAAAACGTGCCGGTTTATTATTTTTATTTACCGAAATTAATTATTAATTTATTTTTCGTCATTGTGTAATATTATTATTTTATCAACGGGCGTTTTTTTTTTTTTTTTTTAATGCAATATCGCAAATATACAGGGTGATTTCTATATTTCCGGCAATTTTCTCGGGAGGATTTTCACAGATACATTCGTCGCAGATTTCCGCTGTTTTTCGCAGCCGCAGTGACTACGGGGTATATCGCTTAAGGTTTAATATTCGAACGCTATTTCCGATCGTCTTAATATACCTGGAATTTCGATTTTCAAATGTCGACCGTCGCTTTTCGACAAAGATCCGACATCACACACATGGCTGGGCTATGGCTACGGTTTGAAAACGGGGGTTATTATTTGAAAACGAAGAGTCGATACAGGTACGGTGTTTGGAGTACATGCGAGGGTGACACGTCGTTGTCCATAACGAATAATCGAATATCGGAAAAATCGATTTCACCCAAAAAAATCTTCCTACGTACCGCCACAATCGCTATAAACCGCGGTGAAACGTAAAACACCCTGTGTATGCGGCGCGTATCTATGTTCCGCGGCGGCGTTGCGGGGACGAAGAATCGCTGCCCCCCCTCCCATTTCGACGGTCGGGGATATCAATTATTATGCCCGGGAAAACGTGTCCGTTATAGTTGTTTTTTTCGGTTCGTCGTACACTACAACATTTGTGAGCGGAACAATAATAATTAACAGTCTCCCTCCCAACCCCGCCCCCTCCCTCCCGGCCGCGCCGTTTTAATATTGTACGTTTTTTAATGCCTGTACGGCGCGCGATCTGACGATGCGACTGTCGCCGCGCCAATTATACACGGATCGACGTGCAGCGCGCACATTCTGCGGGATTTTATTCCCGATCGTTAATACAATGTGCACGACGACGGTGAGCTCGCGACAACGATAATAATTATAATAATAACCCCAACTATATGCACGTATACATAAACCGTATAACGCCGCGGACGAGGTGCTGCAGCGGGGGAGACCTATGCACTGCAAGGGACGCGGAAAGTTTCTCCGGGGAATATTTTTCGATATTACACACGGCGCGACTCCTCGTTTCCCGAAACGGTTTTTAACTACACCGCGTATACTTATATTGTTATTGTTATTATTTTTATAATGTATACACAACCATTACGCGTCATTTAATCCGACGGGCTGAATCCTACGCGCGCTTCCCCCCAGCCGTATACGCGGGCCGACGACCGTACATATAATTAATACGTTGGCGACATCGGAGGAGCGAAGTAGAAGGATGAGGGGAGGAGGCAGCGCGTTACTATTTATTTAATTCCGTTTTTGATTTTATTATTCCAATCGGGGAAAGATTTTTACCGATTTTAATTGCGCACGCACTCTGTATATTATATTGTATTATACGTAGTGGCTGCAGCAGTTATCGTTAAGTATAATTATTATACGCACTACGGCGTGTACATATATACAGCGCGTGTAGTTCTCTCGTCGAAATTCACAAACGTTTCGACACAGTAATAATAATAATAATAATAATAACAATAGTGCAGCGGGATACTAAACAAAAGATCGTTTTCGCGCAGTGTAACCCGGGCGACATTAGCGATATTTCGACTTTGGTTAACCACGCGATCTCGCTGCAGCGACCGCGACAGCAAATAATTTTACGGGGAAATTTAATTTTCGCTCCTCTCTTACGAAGAAACGAGTCCGGGTGGACGACTCGTCTGTTTTTACGAAAAAAAAAAAAAAAACCATACACGAGGGCCCCAATTTTTTTTTTTACGACATCAGTTTTTACAGTTGCTGTACATTTTTCTCCGCACATACGGCAAGTTTCAATTTTTTTTTTTTCCGATCGACCCACACGACGACGACACTATAATATACATATACATTTATATTATATAACTATACATTCACGCGGTATCGCCCGCAGTAACCGCACGGTGAGAAAAAAAAATACCGAATTACGTTTTTTTTTTCTAGTTATATTTTGTGCCGAACACATCAAAAACCAACGTAATAATATTGTTGTACAATTTTGCCGCGACGTCAAAATATTATCACAGTCCAGATAGGACGTGTGCATGCAACTGCATCTCGTCAAAATTATACATATATAATACATAATACACAGATTTTCGTCCGCGAACCCCGAAATATAAAATAAACCTCCGGAAATCCGCGATATCCAATATTAGACGGAAAATTAACTGACGGTGGTCGCGGGGTAATGGAGTTTCGGACACGGAGTGGAGTTTTCATCGTTCCGATGATAATAATAAAAATAATAATAATAAGGTACTCGGCCCTCTGGTGCGACGGCCACAACAGCGCGATGACGACGTAAACCTTTTAATAATCTCTTTATTTTCTTTTTTTCCCGTCCTTTCTCCCGAACCGATTTCCTTATTTTCTTTTATTGTTACGATTATGTCCGAACTTTTGCGGGCCTCAGTTTGAAGCGTATACACACACGTATTCGCATATATATGTATACGAATTCCCTCCCGCGGCAGTGGCGGCAGCAACCCCACATCAGATAGGTGGCGTACCTCCTTCATCGTAACGAATTCCGGAGCACAATCTTCGGCATACAAACGACGGTAAATGCAAAAACCGTACACACGTTTCGGCGATAAAAACCGTCTCCGGCCGAACACGCCGCGCCGCCGTTTGTGGATTGCAGCGTACACCGCGCGCCATCGTCGTAGTCGGGGCGAAATTTCGAGGAATATATTATGTAATATAATACCCCGTTCTCGATAATAATAAAAAATATAATGACCTCACTAAAAGGAAGAAAAAATAAGAGCCGGACATACTTCTCCAAGGCAATGTGAGGAGGGATAATCGCAAACAAAAGTCGAGTTCCGAGTGTGGTGGAATTCGCGCGAACATTGTAAACAATTTTCGATTAAACATCTGAACTCTACGCCGCTGAATTCGTTTTTAAAAAAGAATTTACCAAAAAAACACGACAGTTTTCTACCTGCAATATCTGTGTGTAGGCGAGTAAGGCAAGGGTCCAGGACTAGCCAATGGCAGGCACCTTATTTTAATTTTTTTATAGTAATATAATATAGCATCCCGAAATCAAAAATTCAATTTGATTCGGTATTATAATATAGAATACGATGTAGTACAGTTTATAAGACAATATTGTCTTCAGCTAAAGTACCAGAAGTCGGTTACGGTAATTTTATAATGGGCCGTTGAAAGTTCTTTCGCGTGCACTCGGGCTTAATTCGGCCTTGGGAACGATGAGACAATTTTTTTTTTTTTAAAGCGCACATCCGAAACCCAATAATTCGCTCAGAATCTAAAAAAAAACGCGTTCGACGCGTGTGTTTGCCGCGTTTCATATATATATATATATATATATATATATATATTATTATAGTCCCCCGGCACTGCGATAAATAATTAAATCCCTATACCAGACGATATCGCACACGTACAACACAACAACTGTAACATGGTCTTACACAGTACACGTATTACAGTGTTTTTCAGCTGGTATATTATATGTGTACACTGTACAGCACTGGCGTATAAAATATATATATATATATATATACATTATTATTGCTATCTCTCATATTATATTTTATAATATCGTTTTTCTCATAAAACTGCCCAGCAGCCGCGAGCGCAGCGTGCGTTCGTGTCGACTCGGGGGTTCAGGTGTGCTGACCGTTGCTGACCAAGCGTCCCTTCACGTACGTTCGACACATGTGTTACTCTTTCCCGGGGCCCTTTTATTACATTTTTTTTTACCGCCTGTCATCCCTCCTATACTACTCCAGACACGCGGCCACCGCCGACGCCGCCAGTGCTTTTCCTCCAGGCCAAGTCAATTAAGTCCCCCGGACGTGGTTTTTTTTTTTTGTAACCTCCCTCTCAGTCGTACGCACGTTCCTTTTGCGCCGGGGCGTGGCCTTAGGTAAACCACACGACTGCGAAAAGCCCGGAGTAAATAATAAAAAAAAAAAACTATATATATATATATATATATATATATAAATGTATATATCGGAGAGAGGAAATAAAAAAAGAAATGTTTATAAAAAAAATACCCACTTTATTACACGACAAACGAATTAAAAAGGCGGCGAACCATGACAGATGGCGAGGAAAAAAAAGTTCTTTTTTTTTGCCCTCGCGAAATCAGGAATTGTTCTTTATTTTTTAATTTTTTCGGACTTAAAATATCGTTTCCGCCGGCCGCCGCCACCGCCCCTATACCACCGCGACGGTTTGTTTTTAAAAGCATTTCTTGTAGTTATATACCACTATACAACACTACTTAAAACAAATAACAATTTCTCGGGGTACGTACACTTTTTTTTTTTATTATTATTATTATCATTACTATTACTATTATTATCATTATTATCATTATTATTATTATTATTATTATCATCATATCTCTTTTATTACATCGCATTTTTTCGGGCCGACCCGACGACCGCCTTTGGAAAAGGGTGAATTTCATATGCATACGTGCTGGTCTGGTTGTAATTGTGGTTGGGGAATTTCCCAGGACCCATAAACGAGCGCTTTCGGTTTCAATTATCTCCTTATTTATTTTATTACCGTTCACGTATATATACTATATAAAGAGGTCGTTTTCAGACACTATAGTACCTTTATAATTTGCATACGCACCCTCTTAAAATGCCGCCGTCTCTCCGTTGTCACTAACTATGGCTTTTTTTTTTTTTGCCGCATATGTACTGCAGCCGATAATAATACGATCAAATGAATATAATATACGAATACGCTTTTATATAAAAAAAAAAAAAATATTAGTAATAACAAATACGATCAAAGAACCATCGATTTAATACTTTTACTTAAACGTGTAGACCAAAAAAAAAAAAAAAATACCTATTATAATAATATACTATTGAATATGATATTTCGAAACATCAACACAGGATAATATTTCAACAATAACACCGCAAATAAAAAGTTTGATTAATATTAAAGTAATTCACACAATTATATAATAAACTACGTTACAGTGACGTTAAAAAAAAAATTTTAATCCTACCTATTATAATATTTACCATCTATATAATATAATATCTATTATTATCTATTAAAATAAGAACAGGAAATGCCATTTTTAGGATTATTATTAAAATTTGAACTTTAAATGCTTATAAAAAAATAGTCATCGTGTCTAAAGTGTTATTTTTACAGTTTTTTTTTTTTTATAGTGCCACACAAGAACTACTTATGATGAAACTTGTATTTTCAAACAATTTTGAGGCACTAAAACAATTTTATCCACATGAAACCAAATGAAAACTTAAAAAAATACTCAAATTTAAAATGCCTATCGCCAGAATGTTTGAAAATATTATCACGACTAAAAAGGACTAATATAATCAGTATTCTATGAAAATTGTAGGCCTCTACGATTATTTTTAACTGAATTATAAAAAAAAAAAAAAAAAAAATCGGAAACCGTAAATATATTACGGGATAGTAAGGGAAAAATAAAATCAAAAAAAGATCTTTCGAAGTGCACCTACTGGTAAAAATGTCTAACCGGAGAACAATTCTGACGTTGATTATGGGAGCAGGACTCTAGTAGAAAAGTGGTTTAAACGAAAACAAAAAAACCAATACGCAATAATATGCATTTATAACCAAAATATTATTTGACTATGCTACATGCACTCTAATAGATAACATTATTTAATATGATTGGAAAATATACTGTTTTTATTAATATGTCCGTGATGTTTTAATTTATAGAACACGTTACGTTATTGAATATGTAATACGACTAATATCGAATTTTGTGTCAAATGTACAGCGCCGAATCAATATACACACATTAATTAATAAAACATTTGTTGCGGTACTTCAAAATTGATATAGTGAAGTTTCGTATATTATAAGTATCGCGGTGACATTTATATAGTGTTCAATATAATATTACGAGTCTTCGTGAAATGTTCAACATACAATTTTCCCTATATTTTACCTAGGTAATTTTTCCAGTTTAATTTGTGTTGTTGTACAATTACGTCATCTGTATTTTTTTATGAAGGGTGTAGATATAAATTTGATTTCAAAGCAGGATATTTATTCGAAAATTCGTACGCATATTATTTAATCGGCAAACAATCGTGTCAATATTAAATAAATTACGAACGTTTAACGTTTTGTGCAGCGAAATATATACTGCACAGTACACAATATTATTATTATTATACTTCGAGGGTGGTTACATACAGCAGTAATCGTGTTTGCCCGTTATTCGAGTCGTTTGACACCTCACTGGTTCGCCATACATTGCTCGTATATTACATTATTATAATATAATATATACTTTAATAATAGGTATTATTCAATGCAATACCTAAAATTATATTACAATAATATTTTAATAGGGAGATTTTCCGAAAAAACGATGTATTACGTCAGAAAAAAAAAATAATAATAAAAAAACAAATTGTAGTTACCGTTTAGAGAAAAAAAGGTTGAGTTCAAAACGAGTAAATATAATAATAACGATAACGGTTTTATAGAAATTTATTTGAAATTCTCCAAGCCGTATTACGAAAAAAATATGTACACAACAATTATCGTACCGTTTATTTCGATCGTATAATTACTGTACAATATTATCGACCTTAAACTATATACGTATGGAAATTATTGATATTATATTATTATACTAACCGAGTGTAGATTTACGATACGATATTACGTGATAATATGATTTCTCTCTATTAAACGTCTTGTATACGTCTAATTTTAAGAAAAAAATATCGATCATCATTATTGATTCGAATTTAATAATTAACGTATTGCGTGCTATCGATGTATTATTATTATTATTGTAGGTTTAATGTTATAATGCACGGTAATAATAATTGTCTATGACCTATATAAAGTTACATATATATGATTAAATTTCAGTTAAAAAAAAAAAAAAAAAAGAAAAAAGGAATTTATCTTTCGTAAAATGTTTAAGATTATAATATTATACATTAGTATTATTATTGACTTTTTTTTTTTTTGTTTTTATTGTATTGATAAATTAATGCGAAGAATATATTATTTTATATTCGCATACCGTATATGAATATGTAAAATTAACGATTAGCTAATTGAACGCGGCGTATTTATAGTAAATCGCATGTCGTTTGGAAAATACCGATATGGTAATCGATATTCGGTATTGACTGTACAGTCAATACCGAATATTGATTGTATCGATGTACAGCGTTTGGAATTGACTACTATTATCTCACAGAGTACATAATATTATTATTGCGCAACGATTTCGAGGACGGATTTTTGATTCGAGTACACCGAATGCATACAGTGTATGGACGGGAATAAATTCAATTATCATATTATATCTGTATGTGCATACGCGAGAGAACGAGAAACTTACGTACTTACGCGCGTATACATATGTAAATATATATATAAAATAACCGGAATAATATGCATTGCGCGTCGCTCGGAAAAAAAATAGCGGCTGCATGAACACAAAGAAATATAAGTTTATAGACGTACCGCGAAAAGCTGTATATTACAATATTATACTACTGCGGTACTATTTATTTATTTTTTTTTTTTCGGTCGGCCAATGAATTGTGTCACGACTCTACGTATGTGATGTGGTATACCGTCTACACAATATACATATATATATATATATACGTATATATTGTTATATAGGTACCCCCGGGGGCCACGCGCATCGCGCATATACCGGTCGGTCGTATTGTACGTATATACGCGTGTATATAATATAGAGAGTTTAGGGTAAAACGTCATTTGCATATCTTAAATTTCCATTGTATCTCGCGTATACGTATTATAATAATACGTACGTATACGGTTGTATATTGTACATAGCGCGGTATATACCCGGTATACTCGGTATATCCGGTGATGCGCGGGCGCGTGTGCGCGGTGTTTGAGGTCATCGCTATTTTCCCGGGCCCGGTCGCCTCCGACCAGTATAAAATAAACGTGTTTTCGGCAGTTTTCCCGATCCGGGAAGAAGAGTGCCCGGGCGCGACTACAATGAAAAGGCGTGCACCGCAGAGAGACCCGTTCACTCTGTTTTATAGCGTTTTACCGCAGCTATACATATAAACCGCGTGCACACGCATACTATACACACATGCGGACCTTTATTGTCATTATCATTATTATTTATATTATTATATGCATAACTGTTTTCTGTGCCGGAGCCGCGATTGTCCGCGCCGCGTATTATATTATCCACACACACACACACACTCGCTCGTATACTTAAAAACGTTTAGAAAAAAAAAAAAACAACCTCCCCTTTGGAGTTCCTTTATTTTTCGCTTCTTCTCGCTCGTCACCACAAACCTAACACTCATAACGCTCTTTCCCCGCGTATAACACAATATCCGTGTGGCATATTTCTCGACACTATACACGCGTTAAGTCGTTTTCACTACACATATCACGTATATTATATAGAGCTGTTGCAAATCGTTTCGCTTAATTTAACATTTTCGATGTCGTTAATTTTCCGCCGCGCCACATATATCCTGTATAATATAAGGTACCTTTATCTGTTTGGAAATCTCTCGTGTGTCCGGGTCATTAAGTGTGCCGACGGCGGCGGCGCTGGTGGCAAGGCAGGACACAATGGTGCGCAGCGTGTGTAGGACCCCCGAAACCCCGTAGAAGAAATCCTCGGACTTAATTTATTATGCAAATTTTCGACTGAGACCCCGAGAGGTATTATGTATAGTATAGGATATATATATATATATATATATTACAGCAAAGTGTGTAAACCCCACGGGTAATCAATGACCCAGGGCTCAGACCTAACCTCTAATCCCTAATTGCTTCCTGGCCGGAACGACCTTTAGCGTGTCCTTTTTTTTGTTAAAACACCCGTTCGGTTTTTTCTCTTTTTTTTTTTTTTTTTTTGTGTTGTCCACGATCTCACCGTGATCTAATTGGTTTCTCTCCCTTTCGGTCGGCGACCGGGGCCACGTCCGTGTATATATATATTAATTACCATCGGACCGACGAATTCGATGGCCATCAGATGGCGACGTTTATAGGGTGATGGCGGTGGCTGTGGTGGTGGTGGTGGTGGTAGTAAACTGCGTTATAAATAGAGGAAAAGCCGTGAGGGGAAAAAAACGGTTTTCCATTATATACAGTTCGACCGATGTTAACGGTTAAAAAAAGCGTTGGCGGTGGCGTTTACCAAAGTGGCGTCGGTAGTTATGAAAAAGCTTCTCGAAGACGTGAACCAATTTTTCTTCTCGCCCTCCTCCACCGCCGCCGCCGCCGCTGTTGTTGGTTTTTTTTTTTTTTGTTATTTAATTTTTATTATTATTCTGGTGTCCTTATTTAAATCAGTGGTTAGGTTTCCGGAATTAATGGTCAGGAAAGCGGAGGGCCGCCGGAAGAGATAAAAAATAAATAAATATATATATATATATAAGGACAAAAGACCGCGGGTAGAAAAAAAAAAAACAAAGTTTGCGAAATTCCCGCCCACTGATGGTAAAAAGTAATTAATTCGTACTTAGGGTGCCCGGGAAATTTTCTTTAATTAACTACAATTATAGATGGCAAGAAGCTTTTTCCTTGATATTTAACAAAACCGAAAAAGTTTTTCTTCTCTTCTCTACAGCTGTATAAATATATATATATATATATATATATATATATACAGTCCTCGACGTGCGGCAAACTTTAATTCGCCCGGTGTTATCGCGCGTATATACCTCCCCGAAATTAAGCCGGCCGCCGCTGCCGTTTGACAAATGACTTTTCGTTCACCATCTGTACACCCTTTTTATATTTTAATACTCGCGATATATATATATATATGCGATGGCCGAAGCATTTAAAAACGAAAATCAATTTTCTGGGTAAAAAGTTTTCTCGAAACCCTTTCGCCGGCGACCATTAATCCCGATTAACACTGATTAACTTTTAGACAACAAACGTCATTATGCAATTATAAAATAATACCGTCTCGACGTATTCTCGGGGGTGGGGGGGAGGGAAGTCGGTTTTTTTTTTTTGTCTACTCTTCCTCGTCCACGTCGCATTCGTATCATCATCGTTTCTCGGTGGGCTTTTTTTTCTCCGTCTTATACTCTCCGGCTCGGCCGTCTCGTATATACATAAAATATGTCGTCGTATATCCTACCGCCGCCGCTCGCCCGTCATCACCGACTATCATATAATATATAATACACCGCTGCACCGGCGGCGGTCTAACTGCAGTATATATACGCGCGGGCGGTAGTCTTTTTCCTGAAACTTTATTATAAGCCGGCAATTAAAACGTCTCCGGAGGCCCCGCGCGGAAAACGTGCGTGTATAACGTGATAATGGTCTCGTATAAAAACCGCTTTCGCCGTCCCAAGGTGCGCCGCGAACGAGCGCGCGCGCGCGTATATAAACCGGCAATTTATTCGGCCCACATAGAACTTAAAACAAGCGATAAGAAAACCGCAATACACTTAAATCACGCGGAAGGTCGCGGCGGCAAAGACACCCGACGAATTTTAATTAAAATTGTCGCGCCTGTGCTCGCCATATTTATTGGCGAAAATCCCTCTGGTATACGTATTATTATACTCGCGGCGGGCCCGCTCTTTTCCCGCACATTCGAAATTATATAATATAAATACGTATTATACGCCGCCGCCGCCGCCGCCGTAATAGCGCGGAAACGGTTTCGTATATTCCGATTTTCACCGCGAGTTACTGTGTATTTACACTGCGTGCGTCTCTCGTACCCGTGCAGTACGCGATATAATTTATAAAATATATTATATCGAATGTGCGTGTGTATGAATGTGCGTATGTGTGTGTGTGAATGCGTGCGTAATATCACACAGGAAACACGGTATCGCCGGTATAATATTATCTGTGTAACCGCGTCCCAGAACTGATGTCCTGTTTACGACGTGTTCACACGTTATACTCGAGCGCGTTATCACAAATAATAATAATAATTGTAATAATATATTGGCCGAAATACGAGCGAGCTGTGTTCGGTTTATTTTTATTTTTTTTTTTTTTTTTTTTTTTTTTTTTTTTTTTTTTACGGTCTGTAACGTCTTATCAACGGTTTTTGACATCTCGCGTGGGACGGCGGCGTATACGGGTTCGTTATTATTTTTTTTTTTATTTTTTTCCTTCGCCGAAAGGGAAACGTTTTTCAAAACTCATCTGCAGCATCGCGCGCTATAGATTATAATACAGAGAATTCGTCACGTATATCGCATCGTATAATAATATACCGTCGTCGTCCGGATAACCGTGTGACGGAAGACAAAGGCAACGGGCGAAAAAAAAAACCACATGTTCGAATTTTTCAAACACTGACGGCAGTCGTACAGACACTATCTGTGTACACAACTAGGACACTATGTTATGATATTATCGAATCTGTCCCCTTTCGACTTCGACGTATTATTATATTACGTTAGTATAGTGGGTATTACCCCGGCGTACTGCGAAAGTAATGGTTTTTTTTTTTTGATTCTCTTGTAAAAAAAAAAAAAAAAACAATAACATACGAATGAACAATCTTTGATGTTTTATTCCATTGGGTCAATATACCCAAACACATACATGTAACAAACGCACAACACTGTAATTACAATATGCCTGCTAAGGTATGATGAAATTAAACTCTAAGATATAGATAAAAGTTACAGGTATAAGTAAACTACAAGCGGTGCTCGCTCCAGTTAGATAAATAAAAAGTTAAAAAAACGGTGAGACTTTAGTAGAAAATTTGAGAAATTACTCGAAAATAAAATGCAATTTGTGATGTTCAACACTATTATACTTAATGTTATATACTTTACGGTTTTTGTTTATATACTTTTATACACTCGCAGTAAAATTATTATTATCTTTGGTTAGGCGGAAGACATGGTACAAACAAATTATATATTGAAAAACCACATACTGTTAGACAATTTGAATCGAAAACCAAAAGGCAAACAAATTATAAAATTACAAAAAAAAATCGACATAAGTCATCAATTTTTGTTCTTTTATTTTCAGGTAATTTTATAATTTGTTTGCCTTTTATTTTGACTCTACCTCCCGGGGACCATAAGTATACCATAGACTTTTTCGTTTTTGTTATATATGCGAAATGAGCGACGTTTGTGTAATATTACTATCCCGTTCAAGCACACCTATATCGGACACGCCGAGGGGAACAACAATATTTTAACTATGTATTTAAATAAATCAAAAAATTATTTAGATTACCTATCGTTTTTTTTTTTCGTTTTCGAACCACATTGAAATATATATTATATTATGTAATTTAAACGAAATATAATGTAATCGTCTGTTAATAAAGGTATAAATTATTACATGTATAATATACATAAAATAAAAAAACCCTTCGCGGGCAGTATAATAATAATTATTGTATTTATACCGATACTGCAGACGGAGAAAAACAAAAAAACAGTCATATTATTATTATTATTATTTATTATTGTACTCGACGTACTGCGGCGGCGTTATTTCGTCAGTCAAGCACAAAAATAAACATATTATTATCATTACGTGCGTATATTATCGTAACACTGGGATAAATCATTCGGGACATTTTTATATTTTTTATTTTTTTTCTTTTTTTAATCGGCGGGTCGTTGTTCTCGTTACACATTGCGCGTTATATTATTATTTATCATAATGTACCGATTCATCGATTTTCGGCCGACGGTTAATAATAATATTATTACACGCAAGCGCGCACTGCGACAGAACCGGCACCTTTGTGTCCGGGGTCTTGAACATACGTGTATTCGTATTATTATATTACACGGGGTGTCGTGTGTACGCCAAGAGTGACGACGCCATTCGTCGCCGCCGACACGGAAACCGGAGACGCCGAACCGCGTCGCCGCCGCCGCCGCACACGGTCTAATCTGCCCCGAACCGGAGCAGTTCGTGATAGGGGCGGCGTCCGGATCGCAGCAGAGCGCGGCGTTTAAGGGGGGCGGCATGGGGGTCTAGACATTTTGTTTGGCCGTACGTGCAAATAATTTTTTGTCTAATTATATGTATTTAGGCACCATCATTGATGATAATTTAAAATGAAAAGAGCATATCTATTATAATTGTGGTCCGATTAGAAAACTATTTTATAAATTTAGAATTTTAAAAAAATATTCTTAATCGTCATAATATAAGCAAAATTTACTTGACACTTGCTCAATCCTTAATTAGCTATGGAATACGTATTTGGGGCTCAGCTTATAAAACTCACCTTAACTCACTGAACAAAACTATTAATAATTTATTAAGAATTATCTTAAACAATCCTAAACTATATTCAGTTTAAACTACTTTTTGTTGAATTTTGAGTTGGTAATTAAAATTCCATTTTTATAAAAAATATACTACTTTACATGTACTCTATCAAATTCAAAAACATACAATTTAATCATAACTATAATACTTGGAGTAAGGTAAAATCAAATATTATAACCACCTTATGATCTACTTTCTTGGGCATGTATAGTCCATTTAATGTTGGTGTGAAAATTTTTAAATCATTAGAATTAAATATTTCATGTTATAAATTGTTTTATTGCTTTAAAATGCAGGGAAGTTATTTTTCGATTTTACATATATTATTGACAAAAGAAGCATCACTATCAACTAAATTCCGCACAGAATAGGTTTTCCGTTATCAACGGTTTATCGTTACTTACAAATATACATTGCCGTCTGTATCCTACCTTCCCAACTTCCATCTACAACAGCGGCTGCACCCGTCCCGATTCCGTTGTCCTAGGACAGCTGGTTTCGCCTCTTATTTTCTATTACGGACGCCTGTCCGTAACGGGACAGTTATAGACAGGTTTCACCGCGTATATCGTATTAATACTCCGCCGTCGCGCGTTGAAACAATACATGCCGACCGCCGCGTCGACGGATCGCGCGGGGATACGTGATTTGACCGCAGCGCGCGGTTTTTTCCCGTCCACCGGCGCAGTATTTGTCATTCTCGTTATTCCCGTTATTCTCTCGGCGACGTCCGTCACGCGGAGTTTCGCCCCCTTTTTGGCAGAGGTCAACTTACTGTGCACGCCCGAGCACAATAAACATTATATATACACTATATTATACTCGCACGAGGAAAACGCTAAGTAACAGAATTAATTCGGAATCTTGGACGGTCACCGCGCGCGCGATGTTTACGTTTGGTATTAATGTTTAAAAGTCGCACGGGCGGCGGCGGATAAGTCGGGGTGGGGGGCACAAATAGCCAGGACCACGGTCCCGTCGTCGTGCAGAGTTGCAAAGTTTTAATCCATATGTGCGTATATACATACACGGAGTGACCGGGTTAAGCAGCTTCCGCCGCGGTCTCTTTCGCGACACGCATCACCACTGTACCGCGGCGCACGGCGAGCGCGCGAAATCCTTTGGCCGGCCGTGTTTGTGTTTCCGAATCCGTGTATACTTTGCCGCTGCGGGACCGCGCCGGGATAGGTGTGTGCGTGTGTGTGCGGGACGTTCGTGTGCCGGACAACAAACCCGGAGATTAAATTCGAAAACGGGACGAAAACATCACGACACTATACGAGGCGGTGGCGGCGGCGGCGGCGGAAACGGTTATTATTATTACTATTATTATACAAGGAGACGAGATAGCGAGCGGTTGATGTTGCAGGTCAAAATTTATAACGCAGGCGACTCGCAGTCTGGCGAGACCGGCCGAGACATACGTGATAAGACAATGGGCTAGACATTGTGGCGGCACCGGGCGCGTTATGTTCGGGGATAAAAAGGTGAGAGATCCTATTGAAAACGTCTGTTCGCGTTTTTGAAATCCCGTGATTTATTACACGGACACATTGTGCGCGTAAGGCGAAAAAAAAACAAATAAACACGTGCAATACTAGGTACATACATTATTGTTATTATTATTATATTATTTTGTTATTATATAACACCGCGTTATGTTCTCGTACACATAGAATTACCTATACATAATATTATACACATACACACGAGTATATTATATCGAGAGGGCCTCCTTTTATGCGTATTATACTCCGGCACAACACTGCTGCAGTATTTTGGGTAATACTTTTCCTTTCTCTATATTATATTATTATTTAGGTACGTATTATTGGTGTGTGTTATAATTTTTTTTCCCCTCATAATCTTTGTAAAATCGCAACAGGCCACAACCGTAGTCGCAGTCGTAGTATTTTTTCCCTTCACGTCACACACACACACACACACACACACACACAATATATATAGACAGTAATAATGTTATATAAATCGAGAAGATTCACCTACTTCCTGTACTATTCTACATTGCTAGGCAGGTAGACTAGTAACGTGAGCACAATGTATCCGTGTCGTGCGTATTGTCAACGAACCGAGCCGGTTCCTAACCTATAATACCGTATATACGCGTGCATTTACACGTAGAGCATTTGAATATTACGCACTTTACACGTGAATAAAGCGGTAAAACCGTAATGATATTATGATCACCATCCGAAATTCAACTAAACGGTGTACTTGTCTGTTGGAATGTTGTCGGACACCGAAATAAATAAAGCGACGCAGTCAGAAAATACAAATTTGAACGGGGGATGGTTTTTATTTTGCAATCCTCTTATTCGGTTAAATCGATTTCGCATGAATATTAACATTTAAAAAATAGTTAACGGAAAAATTTGAGTATTGGGAGGGGGGCAGGTAAGTTGGGACGGATTATTGCCTACTTACCGCGCCAACCACGCCGTTGCCAGAATATTTAGATTACGTTGGATAATGGTACACGATGTTGGTTACAACGTGCATTGTCGATTTTTCCCAAGTTACGCAATACGACGGCCAGGTGCTTTATCACTGACGTACATTTAAATCACCGCAGATAAGATATATCAATGATCGGTAAAATAAAAGATGGATTCCGCGGAAATTCAGCCGATAACGCCGGGTTTCGGAACAACACGTCAAACAGTAAAATCTTTTCGGACTATTGAGTTTTGGAATGTAAGTACAGGTACGCGCATATTGTCATTTAGATTACGCGCCACTGCGTTTCCGACGATAAACGATAAACATCGTTTTGGGATTTTCTTCTTTTTTTTTTTTTTTTTTTTGTGCGGACTCGAATCGACTACATAAACAAGGTGGAAAAAACCGCCAGATCGGCCGTGACCGCCCGGATGTCGCGGCCATATACGCGTCCGCAGCTGCAGAGGTTAATGAGTTTTCGCGATCGGGCGGCGCGGCGGTCGACAGTAAAAACTTGGCGCGGCGAGCGTGTCCGGACCGTGCGGGCGAACGAAGCGGCGCGGTAGGAGAGAGAGAAAAAAAAACGCTCGGGGAACGGTGGAGGAGAGGTTAAGTGATAACGTGTTCCGGCGGATATTAGGGGATTGGATAGTTTGTTGACACGCGGCGGCGGCGGCGAGAGGGAGAGACGATAGCTCGGAAACAACTTGAAGAAGCAATCAAGATTAATCGAACAAGCAATCCATCACACGGCGAGGCGTCTGGACCAGGTTAAAACAAGATACGTTTCGAGAAGGGCTACGGCGACGGCGGCGGGCGCGGGGGGAAATGCTGTGAGACGGTCGCCGCCGCCCGCCGGCCCTTTACGCGCACGTACTTTATACGCCACATACTATACGCGCGCTCTTCGTCAAACGTCACTATCGTCGTGTATAAGACACAATATTGTAATGTGATTATTATTATAACGATAAAAGCCAGTTAAACGCGCTACGGTTTTAGGGAACAAAAAAAAAAACTTTCGACCTCCGCGATTTTTTAAAAAATCGTTTTTAGATATTATTTTATACCTACGGTTTTTTTTTTTTTATTATTAATATTATTAATATTTTACGCGCGCGATTCACGACGCAGTATAAAAAGATACTCGTAAGCGTTTCGAAATTATATAGTAATTTATTATATTATATTATTAACCGCGGCGGCGGCCGGTGAGCACGCGAGTTCCGCGAAAAACGAGCTTTTTTACGATCGCGAAACTATACGCGCGTATGTATACGATAATAATCATGATAATAATAATACAGTTATAGTATATGTAAATAGAACGCATATTTTCTAATTAGCCATTTTGTTTTCGTTTAATAAGATTTTTGAAAAAAAAAAACTCGTAAAAAACGGCAATAATATAACGAAATATACGACTTCCTGTCAGGACAAAGAAACACGTGTCACCCACTGCGGCAGCAGCGGTACAGAATATTGGCTGTGAAACGGAAAAATGCTGTAGAGGTATTATGTCATTATACGTATATTACGTATATTTAAACGGTGTAAATTAAACGGTTTTTATTATTATACATTTTTTTTTTTCATGCCACTTGTCCCGCATTATACTATGGATCGTACTAAAAGCACCGGGGTTTGACGGATTTCAATTTCAAAAACGGACTACGATTCTGTATTAGTTCTCTACTAAGATATGTTGAAAATAGTAATGTTATTGAATTATTATTTCGGTATAGAAATCGTAAGACAGTTTGCATTTACTTTTGAAAATTTTACAATAATGTACCTTAAGTCATTTGTCTTTTACTCATGATAAAGAGTATTAAAATCAACAAAACGGTAAATCCATTTCGATCGCTGCAGTAGACGACCGTTTGCATATATTATATAGGTGTGTCACACTTATCAACAGCGTCTGAGAATGGAAATGATAAAAATGGTATTGTAATAATTCGCTTTTTATCTATTGATTCGATACAAATACGGGTAAAAAATATGTGAAATTTTAATAATATTAATATATTAATTTGCTATAAACGTTGTTCGAAAGTCGTCCAATATATTTGTAAACGAAAACGTTTATTTACGAATAGACAAGTGGCGTACTCGAGATTTTTCAAAACAGAGGGATAGTAGAATACTATATTATGGTTGGAGCGTGTAGACGGATAATGTACATAAGGGATGTAAACAAACAGGGGTTAAAATGGGGGGATACAAGGACTCTCAGTGCTCGTACGTCTGACCGCGCTCAGAACGCGTCCCCTTTAAAATTAAAACATAATCTTTTAAAGGTATCAAGTTCGATAACTGCGTGGCACGCTTCAAATAGTATAGTCACCCCTGTGCCGGTTCGTGTCACTGCAGTGTAAAATTGCATAAAATCGAAAACACAAAAAAAAAAAAAAAAACAATTACAACATCATATATCATTATGCTAAACTCGATTTTTCGTACATCGAATACAAGCTTGGTCGAAACGATTATGTTCATGGAAAATCAAATTAATCCAAAAGTCGAAAATGTCGAATGTCTATGAATAGCAAAAAAAAAAGGCTCAACCGCGGTATTCTCGTGGAAGCGGGGGGGGGGGAATTCAAATATCGATAACGATTATCTACAACGGTCCTAAAGGAAAAAATTCGCGGGTGGCGTGGTGGTGGCGGTGGTGGTGGTGTGCGGGGAGGGAAGACGGCGTGTTCTCCGAATCGCTCCCCCGACCCGAGAACGCCCGCGCGCCTGGCCCGTTTCGCGTGCCGAAAATTACGACGGCGGCGATGATGATAACAACAATAATAATATGAACAATATTTCGCGGGGAATCCGCTCGGGGAGGCCGCGTTTAAATATCTCGTTATTTTATACCGGCGACCGGGAGCAACGCGACGGACGATCCGCACGCTATATTTTATTTACCACGCGCCGTCGTTATTGTTATAATATATTATCCGGTGCGCGCGCGCACGTACGGGCGTATTTGTTATACGCGGACTCGTCGCGACGTATCGACACACACACACACACACGCGCGCGCGCACTCGTATATAACATTACACGATAATAATAATAATAATAATAATAATAACCGAGTATTATAGTAAATCAATCGGATCGCCGAACAATGTTGGCGTGCGCGGGCCGCGCGCGCGTGTGCGTACGCGCGGCCGTGTTTGTTTTGCAGCCCGGGATTTGATTATTCCACAAAGGTTGTGCTTGTTTGCGCGTCCGCCGCCGCCGGAGCACCACCGATTTTGCGTCTGGTCCAATTGTGTTGTTTTCGCCCGGTTAATGTTTATTTACATTCTTGCATAGCCGCCGCCTCTGAAACTACGGCCACCCGCCCCCGTATACCTTCCCCGTTGCCGCCGCGTTCGTGTCGCGCGCCCGTACAAATATAATAATAATAATAATAATAATAATGTGTAATATCCGCGCGGGCGATACCGATAATAATAATAATAATAATTCCGCGCCGCCGTTTTTATCGCAATCAGGTACCAATATAATTTATAATACGCGCCGCATTATTATTGCACGGTCCGGGCTCGAACACAATAACACCAAAGTACACTTTAAAATGCGGTATCAGCGCGCGTTCGACTTCCAACCCTATACGCGTGTTCAGCAGTGTTATAACGGTCACGCCGCCGTATAATTTCGTATACGCGCGATAATATAATTTATCGAACGAATAAGGCACGTCACCCGCCGGGTTTCGCCGCTGTCGCCGAGCGCGTAAAACACGCGCGCAATATCCGCGGCGTTCCGAAATATTCGCTCCGCCGTGGCCGCGGTGCCAATACATTTTGTTATAGCGCTCGTCCGGCGCGCTCGGTTTACAATATTATTATTGTACGTAAAACGATAATTTTCACCCGAATATACGGACTTTTCGATTAACAACTCCCCCCCCCCCCNCCCCCATCACCACCGCCACCGCCACCGCCCCTACAAGGTTCCGCGAGTCGTACTGCAGGGGTTAATACTGCAATTTATTGCATTGTTTTGCTCTTCCCAATAGTATAGAACGCAGCGGACACCCGATATAACTTATGTTTTTAAGTTTTTCAATTTTTTTTTTCCTATTGTCGTGATTCCTATATAGAGTCCCTCGCGACCTACGATTCTCGTACATAATATACGTTTTTTTATTTTTTTTTTTTGTTTCAAAATCGTTTTCCAAAAATTACATATTTGACGATGAACTAATGATTAATGATGAATCGATAAGTGTCTTCAATTTACAAAAATCATTGACAAAATTACTTTTTCTAAACGTGGTAAAATTTTTCAAAATATTTCGACAATTTTTCAGATATTTATAGGCATAGGTATTTGAGTTGTTTACATAGTGTTTATTTAGTTGGTACTATGTGGATAAAATTGTTTGATCTTTAACACAACGTTCATTTTGAGTTGTATTTAGCGGTCCTATGTAAACCTATGAGTTTAAATTAGAACTTCGATCAAAATCGTTTTTGGTTAGCAATTTTTTACCGTCACTTACAGACAGAAATTAAATAATTTTATGTATTCTACCTTCCCGATTTCCCACCTGAGTGGCGCGCCCATCAACAGTTATCAGTTCTTTATTTCTTCAATTTTCAGCAGATTTAAAACGTCGTGTAAGAGGGCATATGAGTATGATGGGAAAATTAAACGACGAGTATACAGACTCTTCGAAAAAGATTTACCTATTTACATTGCACAAATTATAACCTAAATACACGTACCCTACTGCAGGTATCGCAGTCAGTTTCTTTGTACAAACGAGTCCCGATAATAGTCACACGAGCATTTCGTGTAAAGAAAGGTAGGTTAGCGGCTTTTTTTTCTTCATACACGGGAATACCTATTTGTTGTAAAACCGTTTTTAATTTTAAGAGTTTGGGAAAAAATATATAGGTGTATTCTCTCGGAAACGTATTAAGATTACGTGCCGAATCAAAAGAAATCACATTTCCGATAGGTGTATAGGTTGTTACATAAAATACGATAGATTTATATATACATGTGCATTCTTTTTCTATACATAAAAAGAAAAAAAATTACCTGGAGTTTATTTCTTCGAAAAAGATCAAACGTTTTAACACAAATAGTATATAACGTTATATAGGTATTATAACCATTAATAACCTAAACCAGACCTTGAAATTTATTGATTTATATTCGTAAAAAAAAAAGAAAAAAAGATTTTGATTATTGTTGAGGGAGAGAGAGAGAGAGAGTGATAGATGGTATGAGATAAATGGAATAACGGCTCAAATACTCGGCGAAAATTGAATATAGTATAAATATTTGTTAACTACAACATTTAATGTTATCATGTAGAGAGGTAGGTAAATTGTTATTTTAAAGTGAACCAGAAAACAATAATCGGCAAACAGTATACATCATAATGTTATTATATAGTTGTTGCGCGCATGGGGAAATAATTCAATAATTTTGTCTTGACATAAAAAAAAAAAAAAATACGAAAAAAGAGAAAGGAAACTCTATTACGAATCGTTAAACAAAACGGATATAAAATTAATGGGGAAATGTTTTGTATACTCGTGCCGCTGCAGTTGTTTAAATTGTATTGTCCCCACTCCCCCGAACGCCGCCGTGCCGTCAACGTTCAACACGACAATAATAATATAATATTATTAATTGATTTTGGCAAAATACACCTTTTATCTATACAGTTTTATAAAGTGCATAAATATTCAATTACTGTGCGTATAGTCGGGGGAACACGAATTAAATCGGCGGCGCAACGATTGTCGACAACTATAAAAGGTATTATTATTGTATAATTTAGGTGCCTATAAACGATAATAATAATAATCGTACGGCCAGTTAAAAAGTGGAAAATATAGCGTCGGGCTTTTGTACGTACAAGCACGTGGAGGGACACAGTGAAACGATTTAAAAACGACTCTATAAAAACCCGTCGAGTATTTTTTAACGAATTAACCGCCTTAATAGCCTTAATAAGCCTTAAGCGTTACACAATGGCGGATAGGGCTATACTCTTTACCGGAGATTGAATTCTTGGGCCCCGAAATGAATGAGTCTCGGAGGTGCAAATAATGTTTCGAATTTGGTGGACTGAAGAAATCTGATGATCAAACTGATCAATTAATGGTGATAACTATCTTTCTGTTCATTTTTTCGCCGATGGTTATTAAATGGTACAAATAGTCGATAACGTATACGAAATTATTTTAAAAATAGATAAATACTACAAAAAAGAAATCCCATGTAGGTACTTGCTTAATAGATTATCGTATTAGGATTGAATAAATCTTTAGTTAATTTGTTAATTCAATGTGAACTCCGATTTCCCGACAGACAGGTCCGCCACTAGCGTTAAAAAACGTTCTTTTTTTGTTTTATTTTTGAGAACGATAACATACGCAAGAGATGACGTCCATCTCAAACCTAGCATTCGCATCAAGAGATTGGTATACCACTTCTTCTCGGGTCTGTTTTCGCTTTGAGACCGTCAAATGTCCTCAGCGTCCCTAAGCAAAACAAATATCGCGAGTTGTTAAATTAGATGACCCCCCTCTCCTGCCCCATGATCACAATACCACGGAATATCCGCATATCGAGAAATATTAATCGGTTCGGAAACAAATTTTATCGAACCCTACATTATTATAGGTTCTATAGCAAACGCACGTTGTTTGCGGCGTTATCCAACGATCCACGATTATCAGACGCTTATTATGTAGGTACCTACGAAAAATCGTAACTTTAACATTGCCCGCGTCAATTACAGTGTCGCCAATAGAGTTATTTTTAAATTATCCGTTTAACCGGCACACCCCGCGTAAAACGTGCGCTTACGCTTTAGAGGTTTATTTTACTGTATAATATTGACAGTTTAACGCGCGTGCGGTTACCAACAAGTAAAACCCCATCGATATTATTAGAGCCGTCGGCAGCGGTGCTAATTGTAAACGGTGTTAATCCCTTGTAAACTGACGAGTTCGCGACGACATTAATAATATATTATTAAATCGACCGTTTGACGTTTAAATTTAGATTTTCTCGTTTTTTCCCTCCTCCGGTGTTTTTTTAACAATATAATATATATCGACGATCTTTCCCCGTCACTGGCGTCACCGCGTGTAAAATTAAACGTAAAAAATAAAACCAACCGACTCACTTCTACTGCAAAATGTACAAGACTTATATTATGTCTTTGCTGCCACCCGTCGCGCGTACCGTTTGCGGATTGCCATAGCGAATATCACAAAACGGAAGAACCGCACGTAGTGCTGTACAGTACAATTTGAAATCTTTCGGGGGGGGAAGGGGGAGGGGAACCAATTGTACGTACCGTAGGGTTAGGTTGTCATGTACGTAACTTTATAGGGGCGTCTTATCGCCGCGGTGGTTTTTAACAAATATATATTCATATTACGTGTGCACCGATAATAATTGGTTTGTTTGCGTCGCGACAATAATTACGATACAATAATAACATAACCGTTTACAATAATTAAATTGTTTTTTTCATTTGTTATACATTGTGGCCGCGAGAGGAAAATAAAATATTTTAAAATTCATACGCACGAGCATTCGTTATATAGAAATTTAGGAAGTGAAATATTATACTCGGCATCGTGGTCCGTGGGTAGGCCACGCTGGTGAAGTTCGAAGGAATATATTATAGGATATATTTAGTTTGAATCACGGAAAGAAAAATATCCCCCGGACACTATCACCATCGAGTATAATACATATAGGTAATCAATATTGTCACCAAAAAAAAAAAAAAACCATCCACGTTATCGAAAAAACGAGTGGGAGGGGGGGGGATAAATTGTAAAATTTAGCCAAGATCTCGGCCAAATATCGACGGTTGAATGTACAAAACCAATGTGGTATTTTATTCCGATTACAATTTTGTTAATAGTATAACGATCAATTAGATGTTGCAAAGCCAAGGTAACCCAGAAATCAACAAAAAGAAAAACCAATGTGTTGCGATTATGTTGTCAGTTTTTAAATTTGTTTGAAAAACTGCAATCATCAACTGAACCCATAGACATTTGTTTCGAATAAACGACATATCAATTAAATGTTATAAAAAACACGTATCTTAGTAAAAACCACAGTGCAGATCAGAATACGTAAAATCCTCGGTTATACGTTATAGTCTTGTCGTCTGTTTAAAATTTCAGATCTCGTACACGCTGCCTTTATTCAAACGTTTATGCGTATTTATAACTTTGTGTGCGTTTATAATAGTATATTAATACAGTATCTCGCAAGATCTATTCCATGTACTGTACACGCGTATTATAACGTATCTATTATAATATAGCGGCGGCGACGATTCTTCGATGTTTTAGGTAAATTCGTTTCCCCCGAGGAAATTATATACCACGACGACGCGAGTTTATAAACTCGGGGAAACTAAATGATATAATATTCTACAGCGTATTATTATTTCGCAGACTCGTATTCCACGTGCAGAGGCGCGATATTCAATATTCGAAACGATAGCCGCGGTCGCTTTACATTTTCGGGGGACTTTTACACGATAAATACGGAACACCGTGTCCGGGGCGGTGTGCGCGCGCGTGACGCGTAAAATAATAGAAACGGCGACGAAAGCGTCGGAAAACTGATTATCAACGTAACGTCATCGTGTTAAACAACATCCACGACGACCGGAGATAACGCGTTTATTTACGTCGACGCAATAATATATTATATCGTAACGCGCGCGGTCATATATAAATATAATATCGTATTATTCGTGTACGCTGTACGTTATAGTGTCGTAGGTACCTGTCGTCCACGTACGTATTATTCGCTATCAATGGACAAAACGGTCGGTCGTTTTCGGAAAAGAAGATTATCCCCTAGAATAATTGTAATAGTGCAGTGTACCCGGTACAATACCTGACGCGTCTTAACACCGCCGTCGGCTCCTATTATCCGTCGCACACGCACATAACGGACCCGACAGTGTCTTCGACGGCCGGCACCACGCAGTCTGGCCATCGTCTGGGACGGACGTGCGCGCGACAAACCTTAATGGTTTTTCGGCCCGGTCGCAGGTACCGTCGGAGATATCTCCGGGCCATTGTCCGCGCAGGCTCCTCGGTGTCTGCGGTGTCGCAAGGTGCCCGGGAAATGAAACGGGTGTGCTTGCACGTATGCACATACGCATTGTAATCTCGCCTTTTTTGCCGGGAGTTTTTGGGTCGAAAACGGATCGGGCGCGCGGTCGTAATAACAATAATAATAATAATTATTGTTATTATTATTATTATTATTATTATATTGTGTTCTTTTGCTAGACCAAAAAAAGGAAACACCCTATAATTACGTCGCGGTGTATATACCTAGGAGGTGGGTATATTATTATTATACATATACATATGTATATGTATGAGGAGGGTGGTATAATATAATGTGTATAGATAATAAATCCGGCGTAGGTTCGTGCGGTTTTAACGTGTATTTGGATTTAGTGACCCGAGAGAGGTACTATTTTCCGTTTACAAAAAAAAATGGAAATCACACTATTTTATATTGTGCGCATATAATATGTAGCGTATAACGCGCACACGGCACGACAACAATATAATGTATCGTCCGATCTTTGTAATAATAATATACGTGTTTTTAACGCTTTGACGAGATTTCCGATGCACACATACAACGCGCACATAATAATGTTATATCCGTTGACTCGTTTTTTAAACACCACACTCGTTGACCGTCACACACACGACGCATACTACGCGGGGCAGGTAGTGTTACACGCGGACATAGGTATATCATAGGCATAATACTCCTCCGTCCTCGTATGTATACGTATATACATATATATATATATATCGACAGCTGTGTACGATGATAATATAACATTATTATCGTTAACAAACGACGACGAAAAACATTCGATATAGGGGTTAAAACGGCGGCGGCATTTTAATCTCCCCGCGAAAAACGTGTGTATATAGATTTTGAAATTCACACACGTCATCACCCCGGCCGGCGGCGATTAATTGCCGTTAAGTTTATCCGCGTATATAATTTCGCGCCCCCTCTCGCAAATAGACACGTACCCCTCCCTCCCCGGTCGCGATACCGCCGCGGCCGAAACTCCCCCACCGCGGGGCTTTATTTATTATCCTTCTCTCCGGGTTTTATTAGGCCGAACAAAATATCGTCCTCCCCTGACGTTTATGAGTTTACGAGAGAAAAGCGCGCTATATTATAGTATATAACACGCGTGTTTTTGGATAAAAAAAAATAAAAAAAAAAAAAAAATACGCGTAAAAAAAATTAACGGCCGCGCACATAATAAACAACCTCCCCGTCGTCATCGCCATCGTTATCGTATATACGTTTAATTATTATTACTATATCGTTATAAATATATTTTATACTACTGCTCTACAGCGAAGACGGCGAAAACTGTATACTGTACTCGTGTTATATACGCGCGAATCGCCGGCCGGTAGGGGCGGCACGACGACGATTCCGCTTTTATACGTCGCGCGTTTATTTAATGTGACGTATACATATAATACGGAATAATATAATCGTCCGAGGACGCTCGTCCTCGCGCGGTGCCCCTTTGCCGGAGTATCCGAAATTACGACGCGTCTCTCGGGGCCAATAATTACGATTGTTGAAGAGCAAAGGCTCGTTATAATAATCAACGCGCCAAATAATATTATATATTATTATTATTATTATTATTATTATTATTGTGGTGTTTGTCGAGTTAAAACAAACGGAAAAAACAACGAGCAGCCGCAGAGTCGCTATACATATATATATATAAATATACAGCGACAGATATCGAGTCGAATTTTCCCGCAGCCGACTGTCGTCGCGGTTACAACGTTTGGTGTTTTTTGTTACGCCACGGTAGTTGCCGTTTGAGAGAAAATAGTTGTATTGCGCGTGTCTAATTAACGTCACGAAAAACAGATACCATACAAATTTTTACTTGCAAGTACAACGACCGAGTACCAAAAAAAAAAAGAAGAAAGAATTCTTCAAATTGCACGAATCTGCGCAGAGATATTGATAGTGTTCTCAGCTGTTATCGTTTGCACCCTGTATATAACCGAACTAAAATTGCAATTACTATAGTTGCATTGCGTTCCATAGTCTGTAACGGTAATTCGTGTAAACCGCTGTAATTCCCGTGAAAACACGAACGGTTTGAGCATAAAACCGGTCGTGTCGCCCCCTCCAAAAAAACAAGGCACATCCCGGCCATACACTCACACTATGCGCGTACTAAATTTCAACGATAAAGCTGAAAAAAACACACACGCGACAAAGCGGCGAAATTCATCATGAAATCAAAAAAAAAAAAAAAAATAAAAATAAAATTCGATTGAAATTATCTCATCAAGCTCGCGCAAAACAATAAAACCGTAGCGATTCTCGGATTTGCACAGAGCTTATTCGGTCCGGAGGGAACCGCTAAATGTGTCCGAAAAGATGTGCCCGCACACACACACACACATATGTAGGTATTTAACGGACACAATACGCAGTGCGATATAATCCCCGTATTAACCGGTGGGGAGGGTAGGGGGGAATCCGACGAAAACACTCGAAATACCGCCGCGAGCGTTTTGATTATTACTTCTTATTACTATATCACATAATAACACACAGGACGGCGCAAAAATATTATTACATTGTGACGTCAAGCGCGCGACGATGCGGACACGTATAGCGGCCGTCGGTCATCAAAAGTCGATACGAATCATGTCCGAATTTTCCGCGGATATTTTCTCATGTACCGCCGCGTATAAAACCGAGGAGGATTTGCGCGGTACCGCAGCGGTCGTAATATAGTTGAAGGTGACAAGTAATCAACGCGAGAACCCGCGCGATTTCTTTCGGATTACGACGGCCGCGGTCGAAACGAAAATTATGTTTAACGCCGGCGGCGGCCGCGTGACGGGTCAACAGGCGCGCACGGGCCGCAAGGGGAGGAGCGGGAAAAATTATTATTAAAAGTCGGACGGAGTTAACTTCGGTTTTCATAATACGTCCGGATTTCGGAAAAGGGTTGACAGGTCTTTCCTGCCGCGCGCCCCGGCCGTTCCGCCCCGTCCCCGGAAAACCGCGATCCCCCGGCCCACCGTGCGGCAATATCGGAAATGAAAATGTTCTTCGCGCGCGTTACGTACGCTCGTATACGTATTATAAACCCCCCTCCCGGGGGGGACGCGAGATGCTCGCGGTATAGACGCGGTCGGGGCACCGTATTCGATTACTCAACTCGTCCGAACACCGAATTTCTCTCCGCGCGCCCGCGTCCTTTACGCGTAGTTTTTTTCCCTCTCTCTTTCTCTATCTGTCTCTCGCGACTTAAGCGTGTGCCGAAAAATTGAATATAAACAAACGTTTGCCGCGGACCGCGAATCGTGCGCGGCGTTTTTACTTAATCGAATAGGATTTCCGGACGGATTGAAACGGTTTGACGGTTCGAAACGGCGGCGCGGTGGCGGTGATGACCCCGCGGATCAGTTATCAGTTTTACTGCGGTGCGTGCGTTTTTATTTTTCGCGTCCGCTTTTCTAACCAGAAATCTTGCGAAATAACGCGGACATTTTTTTTTGTGTAGACAACACGCGGATGCGTTTGGAATTTTCCCAGTTTACGGTTTTCATAATAACCGGCAAAAAACATGAGCAATGAAACAAACGCGGCGAAGATTGAACTGAGTTCGATTCGGTTTCGAAAATAATCGAAGAAATCTTCACACATCACTTATATTGGCCTTTGAGCAAGTGGACATTTTTAAAATATAATTGCGATACTTGACATTTTTGCGTGTTTTTTTTTTCAGTTCTAATTTGATTTTATACGATTTTGGCTGAGCAACAAATACTTGTAAATTTAACACATCGTTCGACACGAATTTTAATCGATGATGACAAAAAATAATTGAAATGTTATAGTTTTTTTTTTTTTTTACGCATCTAAAATGCAAATTTAATGGAAATCGTAAAAATCATGCTGCATTTCTATAGTATTATTTTTCGATTTTTGTGAATATAATTTTTAAAATGTTTGAAAATTAAACACAAAGTTCATAATTTGTTGTACTTGGTGGTAAAATAATAAAAAAAAAGTTGAGCGTAATGCGGTATTTTTTAAATTTTTAAATTTTTTTGTTATAATCTTTTTCAAGTTCAAATAATATTATAACGAAAATCGTTAAAATCACGGCATATGTTAAATTCGAAATTCGCTCAGAATCTCATTCGTCGTTGTTTATAGATATAAATTAAATAGGTTGGATATAAAAACAAAACTGCAGTTTTAAAGACAAATTAATTTTAAAAAAAAAATCAAGATTTATATCAACTCTGAATTCGAAAATAATATCATGTAATATTATGAAGCCGTTCAAATTTGTCTTCAATCTTCATTGAATAAAAATATATTATTTTTGCGATATCTAAGAGCGAACAAAACCGATAGGGACCCAACTCTCATATTCTCTTCCCCTCTTCTTCGTGCAGTACACGCGCGCCGGTCTGATTGAATATAATTTTGACGTAAAGCGTGTACGAAATTCAAAACGCCACGAAAAAGTGTATTAGTGAATTTTGAATTTTCGTTTAAATATTAAATATTACAAACGGTGTACGGTGCGTAGTCCTTTATAAGAAATATCTCATAAAATATTGTGCACTTTTTAATTAAATTTTGTGTATGAGTTAAAACGTTTGTGTACAAAAAATACACAAGCGGATAATAAATTATTTTTAACATATTTATAATAATAATTGTTTTACGCTCCCGTTTTCATAATTTTTTTTTTACCGGTTCGTTTTTTTTGTTGTTATTGCGTTGTCTTTTATGATATTATCCGCATGAATGGTTACGACGAGAAATACCGAAACAAAATAATAATAATAATAAAAAATTAGATCGAAACCATACAGGACCGAATGTCCGATTGCGGATCGATGAATATATACAGTGCGATTTATTTATCTCGAACCAGGGGTTGTCTCGAAAAACTTTAAGTGAATTTTATTTCTGGTTTATTTTTATTTTTCGTTCATTATTATGGAATAGTTTACGCTTTATAATAACAATAAGTGAATATTTCTGTGATTATTTGTAGGAACTCTTTTGATTACTATCCTTCTTTAATACACGTTTATAAAAACAGAATAATAGAATAAAAAAACCTATACTGCGCAATTACTCAAAATATTATTTATACTACAGGTTAAAATCGGTTGTAAACTTGTAACAATTAAAAATTTAGACCGCAAGATTAGAGACGGGTACATACATATATGATTACACATTCATTTATAATAAGATAATACATTGATAAGTGATCACCCTTATCAAGGTATAAGTAGGGTAAACAATTAAAAACAAAACGATTTCGCATAAAATGAAAAAAAAAAACATAAATCAAATCCTCTTAGAAATCCTCGAAAGAAAATCGCTGGTTCACGATACAAACGGATCGACTGTCGATTAACTGGCCGAGGCGATTAAAAAGAAAAAAAATTACATAATTTTGCCGTTCGATCGGTTTTTAATCGGGTCACTATTGTGTTCTAATGCCGAAATATTACATCACGTTTGTGATTTACGCGCGCGTATTCTCGGACGATGCGAACAAATCCCTCGACGATACTGCGTACGTGTCCTCGATGAACCGCGATTTATCGCGTGTTTAATGGAAACGAATGGACGTGTACCAAAGATTTTCGCCAAAAACCGATTCGGCCCTGTCGACCGACCGCGGGAGAATATACGGTTTTTTAGAGGTTTTTTTTTTTTTTTTTGACGGGGTGAAAACACCCGTGGAGACGACCACAGACTCCGTTGGAAATGTCGTACAAATCTGTGAATATTGACGGGGAAAAAAACCTATACTTGCGTTACGGGATTCCGCCGGACGGGGGAAAAAAAACCCGAGAAAATCAGGGCGAGCCGGGGAAACGCGGGGGGGGNGGGGGGGGGGGGGGAGAAGTTGACGGTTGTCGCGTTTCGAGACGGAAATTCGAAGCGCGCCGGTTGTCACCCGGAAAATTTCGTATATTTCGGACCGGGGCGGTTGACGACGTGATGTATAGATTCGGCTGCAGTGACTCGTTAATATTAAACACGACTATTACGCGGTTGACCGGCAAGAACGGGTGGGGGGTGGGGTGGAGTGAGAGAGGGAGGGGAAAGGAAACCGTCAACGCCGTCTCCGCGATAATAACATATAACGCACGACTTTCGGCGTTTGGCGCGTCCACCGGAGACGGTAATAATATATCGTATCGGATTGGTGTTTAAAAATGGCCTACCGACAATAAAATATACGCTGTTTTACAACGTACGACTTATTATTAAGTACGTCGCGCGCGCGCGACCGCCTTGGCCGCCGCCCCGTAAAAGTGTCGCCGGTTAATAACCTGTCACCGTCGTGAGATTTTTCGGACGGCCACCGATTTGTCATCGCCCCGAGACGCGCGCTCGCGTCATTATCGCCGGCGCGGCGGACGAGCGCGCGCAACGACGTAATAATAATAAACGCGAGCGCGCGTGACGGAAAAACGCGCGCGCGGTGGAACACACAAGACTCGTCGGGACCGCGGCGGCCGACACTTCGGCAATACGCCCGAGCGTGTCTCCCGACGAGACGGGAAAACTATGTAACGGGAGGAAAAACGATATATTACGTACTGCAGCAGTCTTTGGCTGCGGGGGGAAACAACGGTTTTACCTTTATCGTCTGCCTGCCACCCGGGCAGCGCCGGCGGTGGCGGCACAACAATAACAGTGCGTTACCGTGCGTAAACGATCGACGGCGGCGGCGACGGTGGCGGCAAGCTTTTGGCGTCTCGACGACGCCAACGTCTGTTAACCGTGCCGCCGCCGCACCACCCTCTCGTTCGTCCATTCCCGTGCACGACGCAACGCAACACAGCACGGCACCGCCGCGGCAGCAGTAATACGCGCGCGGGCGAGCGCCCTACCGGGAAAACTGCGCACACATTCACCTATTGTGACAATATAGCCGACGCATTCACACACACACACACACACACACGCGCGCGCGCGGGCGCGCTCACGTTGCACGGAGGGGGTGGGGGAGGGCCGACGCCAAAATGCTGGCCCGCCCGACCGCCCGCCCGCCCGTCGCTCGCCCCGTATACACTTTACAAGTTTTCACATGATTTTTCCGGTTTTTCCCGGGACCGTGTACGTACGTATACGCGTACTTCCCGGCGCCAAACGCACGGCCGCCGCAGCCCTCCCACCTGTCTGTATATGCCGTACACCGTCGCCGCCGCCCGGGCACGGAACAAGAAGAAAAACCGAAAGTCCATACGCGCGCGTGTGTGCGCGCGTAACAATGCACTGTACCGTGGCGTGTGTGTGCGTCTCATAGGCCGCGAGTTCGCGTTTGTTACGATAAACCGTCTCCGTTTCTCTCTATATAGTTGCCGGCGGAACGCATGAATTATTCATACACGGGACCAGAAGAGGGTTTTTTTTTTTATTATTTTTTAATGTCTTTACGATACGGTTTTTTCTTTTTCGAACGGCACCGACACACCGACACGCCGATATTCGAACGTCGATAAATCTCGGAATACTTATAGATTGTTTCCCCGTGCGTATGGCGAGCCGCTTCTACGCCGCGGCATGCGTTATTAGCGGCGGCGCGCGTTTCGCGTAGCGGGTCAGGGCGACCGCCGCGAATCAATCTCCGCAGGTTATACACGATCACGGGGTCCGCGGGCACGGTCGTCGGAGATTGCCGGTCGCCCGTGATTGACTGCGGTCTTGGACGGCCGTCTACGCAGTGAATGCCGACAGATTTCCCGTCCGGTTCGGACGGATTGCTCGCGCGAGACAATTGCCGCCAATGATATTTAACGTGCGCATCGGCGATGTTTGTTGTTTCTTTCATAACGACCGCCGCCGTATAGTGCGTGAATATTATTGTATACAAATTCTAAACTGTTATAAACGGAAGAAGCTCGCGTCGCGTTAATTGTAGTTTTCGCAACAGCCGATAATCCAAATGGATGAATGAAACGAAAACAATAAGAGACAAATCGAATACAATCAAAATAATTTCGGGTTTGTACGCGATAAAAGTTTGACATCTATACGTACGCGATTGATGATCACGTAAACTGACAATCTTGAATGACGCCCCTTAGACGGCGAAACGTGACGGATAAATTTTTACGATTTTGATTCTGTAACCAACTTCGAAATTAAATATACCTACGCCGAATAAACATTTTCAATAATAAAAAAAAAAAACCACATCGGATTCTGGCGTTTTCATTGTTCGTCTAATGCATGCGCAGCACTGTAATCATCTATATCTATGCAATGTATCTATGCGGAGTGCAGTGGTGATGAGAAAATTCTGAAAAAACAGATTTGAATTCAACGTAAAGTGCGCATGCGTTATTGCAGCCAGGTCACTGTTTTTCGGTTAAATTTTAGTTTTTTTTTTTCATAAGTTTTTAACAATTTTTCGAAATTAGGTACTAGAATTGTTCGAAAAACTAGTCTGATCGATCTTGTGTGCACTTCACGCAGAATTAAAATCTGTTTTCAAAATTATTATCGATTTGTTTTCTGCATTCCAAATGTTTAAGGATTTGAGGGATAAAAAAGATACCGTCACAAATATGTACACAACGTTAATATAGTTATATTAATTCGTTTCTAACGTTTTTCAGCGACCTCTTTTTTTTTTTTTTCTCAAGACAGGACACAGATGTGAACATTACCGCAGCCGGGTCGACTACCTGACACCGATCAATTTCGGAATCCCAAACAGAAGGAATTTCCTTGGTTGACTACCCATATACTATACACAGTATATACATCCATTAACCTAACCCATTTCAACAGGGTATGACAACTTTGACGATCCATATAGTAATAATATTATAATATAATATAGACGGTGGATATAATATTCACCGCTGCCTTTACTTGGCGTTTAATTAAATTATCATCTCGTAGTAATAATATGATTGCGCCAAGAAAACGTACGAAACGTTATTGTTGGTTAATTTATTATAATATGAAGGATTTTTCTGTTCAAAGCGTTTTTTTTTCGTACATTATGTTAATTAAAAATAATATCGAAAATCGAAGAGATTAGCAAATATATAGGACATATACCGATTATAGACGGTGTTCAAAAAAAAATAAAATAATAAAGTCAAAATAGAAGACTGTCATTTTCGTATTTACCGTCGTCGTAGTCGCGCCACTATGTAATTTGCTCGTATGAGTTAAGTGGATTTTTGTATATTATTATTTTGGCAGAAATCCATCATCTAAGAACGATAAATTTACAAAAAGTCAGTCGTAACAGATATACAGACGGCCGCCGCCGCTATACTGACTGTGTTATTAATATGTTATTATGAATATTTTTTCAATACACGTGTCGCACGTGACGCGTTGAAAGTCTTGAACATTTTCTATTGTAAATCTCTATAAACCAGAAGAATATAAATATGAAATTGTTATACATGTATTTATGATACTAGAAAATATTTTGGTTTTGAAATATTTACACAACAACAAAAAGCGCTATTTTGTCTTGTATATATTTAATTCTTGATTTATTTTTTAAAAATTAAAAAATACATCATCGTCTGAGTATATTTTCCGTGGCGTACAATATACCCGAAAAACCGAGAATTCGGAAGGTGTTTGTGCAAAGAACCGCTCGAACGGTCAAACGCCATACGATGCCTGACAGTTCACGAATCGTCAAATCGTCAAAAAACACGATTTGCTCTTTGAAAAATGGAACGACGGGATGTAGTGTAGAATAATTTAGAAATCGAAAAACGGTACCTGCCGGGCGTTCATAAAGGGTGAGTGTATTTATTTATTGATTTATTCATGTTTAAAAGTTCAGAGGTTGGGTTGGAGTTTATTTCATAGATAAACTGTCTCGAACTTCGGGCAGGTACGCAAATGCATGACATTTCGAACGTACAGACAGATATCGCGCAACGGACGGACGGAGAATTTTTTCGATTTGAATACGAGCAAAATAATTATGGATATCGATTATGAAAATCGATTTTTTCGGTTCCCTCCGGTTACGTGGATTTATTATTCGGTATTAATTCGGTTGTCATGGGCGACCTATATATAAACTTTATATATTTATATTAATTTGGTTGTCACGAGTACCGCGGATAGTCTAAAATAAGAAAAAAAAAAAGACAACGAACTGCAATATGGGCGTCTGCAGCGTATCTAGAGATATTAATATTAATCCGTTTTTATTTTTTGGTCTCAACACGATATTATTAATGCGACAAAACTATATACGATGACTATAATTAAGACGACCACGTACGGTCCACGGTACACATATATATAATACACACACTATTATTATTGTTGTTATTATGTACGAGGTGGCGTATACAACAACAACAACAACGACAATACAATATATATATACTATTAAATCGACCTTTTAAAACGTAATTTATTGTTAAAAGCATTGTAGGTAAAAAAAAAGAGAAAAAAAAAGTGTATATATGTACGGATGAAAAAAAAAATCGTCTAAAAGCTTTGGCGCTGTGCTAAATCGCCGTGCATTTGTCTCAATACACCGCAAAGACGTGCAGGGGTGTGTCTCGGGATAACTCGACTTTAATCACGACTTACGACCCGTTTACAATCAACGCGGATTTTTTCCCCGGGCACCGGCTTCGCCGTCGAGAGTACACCTCACCGTTTTTACCAAAAATCGAGTTTCACGACTAGACGATTTGTCCCCTTAACGAAATATATATATATATATATATATATAGTATAAGATGTACAATGTATATATATATATATTTATATACATAGAAAAAGAGAGAGAAGGAGAGAAAGAAAACAAACGTCACGACTACTAACTGGGGATAGCAAAAAGGAAAGGTTTTGCAATTTATCACGCAATTTACTTCTTTTTTTCCACCTCTGCGGCGGCACGGGGACGCGTATACACGCAAGTCGTATATCAAACCAGAGGAGGTGCCCGCCTCCCAGTACGATTAATACTTTTAGACCTCTCTTGAAATAAGGTTAGGATTCTTCGCGTCTTTTAGACGCCGTATACTTAAAACCGAGGTTTTTCGTCGTCTGCGGTTTTTTTTTATTATTTTATCATTGACGCCACTTTTGTCCCGCATGCACCATCTACCCCGCCACCCTAAAAAAAAAAACCGACGGGTTTTTGTTTTAAACGCATTATCCGCGTTCTATCGCCACTGATGAGCAATCCCATCAATCAATCCGGCGATGCGCTCGCGTTAATTACTCGTCTCCTGCACCGCACCTTCGAAAAACAAAAATGTACAGCCCTTCCCTCGGCATTATAGATCCTTCGGGACGACGCGCTACACTAATTAGTCCCAATCTTATCCTCCTGCCGCCCCTCTGCGGGGGATAGTATATTCTCGAGGGTCACGCTGGGAACTCGAAAATCGCTCTCGAGACGGACAAACAGAGTAGTAATAGGTATATCACACCGAATGGTGGTTATATTGTCGCCACTGAAAAATCTACGCGAATACACGCACAATACTGCAGGTATTATAAATTGTAAGGAAACTATACGTATATATAAAAAAAGTCGATTGTTTCGTATAATTCAAAACAAAATACGAATAATTTAAAAATAATAACGAATAACGATTGACGATTTAATCGCAAATATATACACCGAATTTTAAATAAAAGTAAAAAATAATTGCCGTTTAAAAAGCAATTATGCTATACACAATCATACCACGCGTATTTTTATGTAAAGTACGATTTTCTGAATTACGCACAACTTAGCGCATATTACAACGTAATGTATTGGTTGTTATAATATATATAATAGTTGGATGTATATAAACTTTGGAAAATTGTTTATGGACTTACGATAGTGATTCCTCCGTAAGATTCCGGGGAGGGCGTTCGTATAGATAGGTAAGACAGGTTTTCGATATCTGCAGCTTATAATTCCTTCTATACCCGAGCATTCCTTGACCAAACTAACATAGTGTTTTCGGTGGAAACTCTTCCTACCTAAGGGACGAGGGGCAGTTCGGGGAAACATCCAAAGAAACTTAGGCGTCGGCGTAGCACGCGATCTGCCCGGCGCGTTTAATTTCGTGTATCTAATAACCGAAATACCTTATTGCATCAGGAATCCCGGTCCGTCCGCTCCTCTTGCTCTGCATTATACACGCACTTAATAGCCGTTGTACTTGAGAACTCTTGACCGTCTTTCGGGGATGAAACACAGGCCCCGTGGGCGGCGGCGGCGGGAGATGTGCCCGCGAGGATCGTTTAATTTAATTAAACTGGACCCTTGAAAGGACTGTATACCTACTTGTTCTTGCGCAAGAGCCTTGAATTCCTGAAGAGAGGTTATTCTCAGATAAAGGGGATTCTTATTTTTTTTTCACCCCCGCCAACTGTACCGTCATCGACCGTGCGTAATAATCATTTTTTTTTTTTTTTTAAATTCCCCGCAACAATAATTTCAATAATGAATATGTACGCTTAAAAAGAAAAAAAACAATAGCTTTATTGGAGTTTTTCTTTTATTTTTTGTAAACGACTTAGTCAATCAGTCAAATTAGTCACATTTCCGCAGCATAACCAACACCGTAAATATTATATTAATAATACTGATTGCCTGATGTTGTTATTAAAATAATTCGTATTTTTTCCCTTCTATATATAAAAACAACATTAAATCCCCCGAACCGTGTTTTTCCACGTAGAGATATCCTATTTTACGGTTCTCTCGCAAGAATAATTATATTTCTTTTGTTTTGAAATTAGATTTGCCGGAGTGGAATTAATTAGACTACCGCCGCCTCCGCACCCTCCCGATGTAGTATTTTTCGAAACAACCCTTCTCCTTGACCTTACCGCCCGGCGTACCCGAAATCCAGTTCAACTTTCTGCGAAGCTCAATTAAGTCCTTCCGTAAATAAAATACGCCGTATTTCCATTTCTATTAAGTTTTCTCTTATTAAATATTCGAGATAATTTATCAAATCAACCCCTCTCCCTTTCCCGTCCCGGTCCCTATCTGCTCGTTTCACGGGAGCCCGCGAAATTAATTAACGATTGCAATATTTCGACTTTAAAATATAAAATCCAATCCACCGCCGTCGGCATTGCCACGCGCACCGTGAAAAACGTCTTAAAAATTTGTCGGCCTCTTCCACTGCAGGCCCTTTGTATATATTTTATATGTATATTTAATACAAGTATTATTATTATTATACTCGACAATTCGAGTGTTGTGGCAAAGTAAATGACTCGTATATTTTATGTAATGAATTATTCATAAAAAGCTATATAGCTCTCACCCCCTAGACAAAGGTAAAAAGCCGACGAACCACGCGAAAATCTGGGTGAGATATTTCGTCGTGATGGGTTCAGCGGCGGAGAGGCGGAGAGAAGTAGACGACGACGACGACGATGATGATGATGATGGTGAAAAATAATAACGACCCCCAAAGAAAACCCGGACGACTATGAGAAGAAATGGTCCATGACTTTCGCAGAGGCTTAAAGACCCGGAATATTATTATTTACCCCGTGGAGCTTAATGTTTTTCCACTTCGTCCCCCGTCACGGAGATCCATTGTTAAGTACTCGAGGCGTGTCCCGGTTAAAAAAAAAAAAAATAAATAAATAAGGAAAAAAACCACCCCGACAAGTGTAAAGATTTGTTTGACACGAAAAGATCGCTATTCGTAACCGGTAAAAAAACTCATCCGACCCAACAACGTCAGACGTTATATATACATAGTCATAAGAAGGGACATTTTAAATTAATTTTTTTCGCGTTTTTTTTTTTTATCGTTTACACAGACCGAAGATCAAAAAATATGTCACCGAAAAACGCCTTCTTTTCCTTCGGCGGTTTTCAATAACTCTATTGTCGGCGTTGCTGCCGTTCATTTTTTATAGTATCAATTATTATACATTCATGGTTTTCCATAATTCGGTTTATGAATAATTTCAATCTTTTTCCGAGGTTTTTCCTTTTAGTTCCGTGATCAGTCCTAAAACAACACACTTCAAGAGATACGACCGTTATTACGACGGCTATCCATCATATTCAATCGATTTCGCTTTTTGTAAATACGTTTCTCGGTTTAAAAACGAAAAGTTCCGTTATAGGAGGCACGCAAAAAAAACGCTATACAATAAGTGGAGACGGTGATATAAATAACTTGTAGACGTTTCGGTCAGACCGGCCGGCACCCCGAACCGACGAGACGATTTCGACACCGAGGAAATTCGTGAAAACCATAATCGTAGAAAACCACGTACAATACTAATACGAATAATTCGACCGAACGGGATGGGAAATGTAACGCGGAGCAATCTGTTGTGGACTCGTGCCGGAGTATAGTTGCGCAAACACGCACAGCGGTCCGCCGAGTGTCTTGCGGCGGCCGGCTGCTGCTACTGCGGTATAATAGTATATACGGTGGCTAGAGACGGAAAATGTCTTTTGAAAAGCTCTCTTCGCCGGAAATGTAAACGCGACTGTATACGCGCTGCAAAGGACCACGTACACAAAAAGGTCGTGCCGCCGCCATCCGACCTTCTTCTTCTTCTTCTTCTTCTACTTCTCCTCTACTTGTTCGTCGCGCCGTAACCCGGAGGTACAAAGTTGCGCGTACATATTATACAAGAGCGACCGAAAGGCCACCGGGCATCCGTTACGCGTTCGCAAGACGGGCGGCGGGAGCGAAATGTGCGCGTATAAGGTTAACCGCAAACGGAAGTTTACGTCTTGGCGGCGGACGACAAGTTCTGTAGTATAATGTGTGTGTGTGTGTGTGTGTGTGTGTGTATGTGTGCGTATTTGTGTGCATGCAGTATGTATATATGTATTTATGCGTGTGCGGTGGGTGTACGCGCGCGCCTTTTCCCGTTTGATTTACGGATTCAAGTTTAAATTGCGATTGTATTCCATTCCGCCAAGACCGCCGCCGCCGGACCTTATAACTCCCCTCCGGGGCGCGTGAGGACGGCGGCGGCCGCGAGGAGGGGACACGTGCTTTGTTTTGGGACACTGAGACTTAGACTGCGGAGAGACTGAGACTGAGACGACGACAACGACGACGACGACAACGTTAATGGTTTCGCCCGCTTCTCTATGGCCGACCTAAACTCTCGCTACTATACCGCCGCCGCCACCACAGTCACCACCGCTCGGGGATCTTTATTCGAAACTTCGGTCTGCCGCACTGTCCGTCGGGTCAGGGAAACCGGGCGGGGCGGCCGTGCGGGGGGGAGGGGGTCGAGGGAGAGGCGGGCCCGAAGTCGCCGGCGGTCG